>OY726524.1:18455934-18835525 GCA_963383655.1 Bathymodiolus septemdierum | reverse complement strand
ATTTTATCTTAAGTTTAACCTTTTGAAGACCATATATTTTCTGAAACGTACATGATTCCTCTACGTTCTGTCAAAATATCAGGGCATGTTTAAAATCTTGCAGTGAAATGCCATGCTACGGAAAGCACCTACTCTAAAAATAGCTCGGTCATCCCCAAGAAATTCACTATTTATAGGTCATGCATCAAATCCTCCATAGAGGTATTAAAATACAACTAAATCCATCAAATTTGGGCTCAAAATAATCCCTATTTATTTAACTTCAATTATCAATTATAATTAGTCCATTCCATTCAGTAGTTTTCACAATACTACAAAGTGAAAGGAACTTTTTTCTTGAAAAGGGGCTACTTTCGTATATGTTCCAGGCTCTGATTGGTGAATTAGTGGTTTGACACCTAAAGACCATAAAAACTTGTTTCTTTCACCATTTGTTGGCCTAATTTCTATTCCTTAGCCAATATTAACCCAAGAAAATCTCATAAGGTATGTGGCTGTCTGATATTTGCAAGTATAAGTGTTCAAATGCAAAGGTACCCCCTTGAAGATTTTTAATGAAAATATCTCCATTTACAGCTGTTGAATTCAGATTGTGTAATATACCAAAACTTACCTATTCTCTTATATATTACAGTTATTAAGCTAGTTTCTAACATAATAAGCAATCTTAACACATATATATGCCTCAGTTGTATATTTAATAGCTAAATACTATGAAATGTTTGCATTTAGCCCCCCCTTTTTTCGTCCCATAAAATGAGCTCATATCATTCTTAATTTTGTTAATTCATGCTTTTATCCCATAAATTATGTGGTTTAAGACATAAAATATGTTTTTGTATATACATCTTTAGTTGAAATTCCTTCTAATTCCATCAAATTTGCAAAAATATGATTTATTGATATTCAAGTCTTGGAATTTCTGATGGTGCACAACTATAATTTACCTCAAAACTCAATAAATATATGCTTCCACATCATTTTTTTCCACTGTTTAAGTCAGCTGGATGTTCAAATGTACTGTTACAGCCAAATAAAACTCTAAAACATGAAATTCAAATTGACAATTTGAAAAATTAACAGAAAATGCTAAGCAGTCAAAATAATTTTTCTGGGATCACTTAAATTACCAGGTTTTTACTACATACTTTTCAATTAAAACTGCTTTCTATAGCCTTATATTATTTTGTAAGTACATTGTACATGTATTCTAACTGAAACTATCAAAATTTACCAGGAAAAATGTGTAGGATTGAAAAAAATCCAATCATGATATCACCATATCCTATATTTGAAGTCAACAAACTGCCGCATGATGAATTTTTTTAAATTCTTAATATCAAGCATATTTTCAATATTATATGCCCTTCTACTGCAAAAACACATTTAATAACATATTCCCAATAATTATAAAGTCATAAAGAAACAGAAAATGAGTTGCAATACCTGGTGTCCATGTATATCCAGTGTTTGGGAGCAATATTCCAAAATATTACATAACATGCATTTTGACCATGTAATCTGACACCACAATGCATTTTGTAACATTTTTGTATGAAAAATGTCACTCTGGGTCTGTTGTGACATGCTTAGGCTAATTTGAACATGATAGCAACAAAAGATAATTTTGACGTTTTTGTCTTAAGGTGTCAAACCACCAATTAATTTCTTTAAGGTTTTCTACTAAATTTGTGTTTTTTCGAGCCTACCTGGTCATTTTATCTTAAGTTTAACCTTTTGAAGACCATATATTTTCTGAAACGTACATGATTCCTCTACGTTCTGTCAAAATATCAGGGCATGTTTAAAATCTTGCAGTGAAATGCCATGCTACGGAAAGCACCTACTCTAAAAATAGCTCGGTCATCCCCAAGAAATTCACTATTTATAGGTCATGCATCAAATCCTCCATAGAGGTATTAAAATACAACTAAATCCATCAAATTTGGGCTCAAAATAATCCCTATTTATTTAACTTCAATTATCAATTATAATTAGTCCATTCCATTCAGTAGTTTTCACAATACTACAAAGTGAAAGGAACTTTTTTCTTGAAAAGGGGCTACTTTCGTATATGTTCCAGGCTCTGATTGGTGAATTAGTGGTTTGACACCTAAAGACCATAAAAACTTGTTTCTTTCACCATTTGTTGGCCTAATTTCTATTCCTTAGCCAATATTAACCCAAGAAAATCTCATAAGGTATGTGGCTGTCTGATATTTGCAAGTATAAGTGTTCAAATGCAAAGGTACCCCCTTGAAGATTTTTAATGAAAATATCTCCATTTACAGCTGTTGAATTCAGATTGTGTAATATACCAAAACTTACCTATTCTCTTATATATTACAGTTATTAAGCTAGTTTCTAACATAATAAGCAATCTTAACACATATATATGCCTCAGTTGTATATTTAATAGCTAAATACTATGAAATGTTTGCATTTAGCCCCCCCTTTTTTCGTCCCATAAAATGAGCTCATATCATTCTTAATTTTGTTAATTCATGCTTTTATCCCATAAATTATGTGGTTTAAGACATAAAATATGTTTTTGTATATACATCTTTAGTTGAAATTCCTTCTAATTCCATCAAATTTGCAAAAATATGATTTATTGATATTCAAGTCTTGGAATTTCTGATGGTGCACAACTATAATTTACCTCAAAACTCAATAAATATATGCTTCCACATCATTTTTTTCCACTGTTTAAGTCAGCTGGATGTTCAAATGTACTGTTACAGCCAAATAAAACTCTAAAACATGAAATTCAAATTGACAATTTGAAAAATTAACAGAAAATGCTAAGCAGTCAAAATAATTTTTCTGGGATCACTTAAATTACCAGGTTTTTACTACATACTTTTCAATTAAAACTGCTTTCTATAGCCTTATATTATTTTGTAAGTACATTGTACATGTATTCTAACTGAAACTATCAAAATTTACCAGGAAAAATGTGTAGGATTGAAAAAAATCCAATCATGATATCACCATATCCTATATTTGAAGTCAACAAACTGCCGCATGATGAATTTTTTTAAATTCTTAATATCAAGCATATTTTCAATATTATATGCCCTTCTACTGCAAAAACACATTTAATAACATATTCCCAATAATTATAAAGTCATAAAGAAACAGAAAATGAGTTGCAATACCTGGTGTCCATGTATATCCAGTGTTTGGGAGCAATATTCCAAAATATTACATAACATGCATTTTGACCATGTAATCTGACACCACAATGCATTTTGTAACATTTTTGTATGAAAAATGTCACTCTGGGTCTGTTGTGACATGCTTAGGCTAATTTGAACATGATAGCAACAAAAGATAATTTTGACGTTTTTGTCTTAAGGTGTCAAACCACCAATTAATTTCTTTAAGGTTTTCTACTAAATTTGTGTTTTTTCGAGCCTACCTGGTCATTTTATCTTAAGTTTAACCTTTTGAAGACCATATATTTTCTGAAACGTACATGATTCCTCTACGTTCTGTCAAAATATCAGGGCATGTTTAAAATCTTGCAGTGAAATGCCATGCTACGGAAAGCACCTACTCTAAAAATAGCTCGGTCATCCCCAAGAAATTCACTATTTATAGGTCATGCATCAAATCCTCCATAGAGGTATTAAAATACAACTAAATCCATCAAATTTGGGCTCAAAATAATCCCTATTTATTTAACTTCAATTATCAATTATAATTAGTCCATTCCATTCAGTAGTTTTCACAATACTACAAAGTGAAAGGAACTTTTTTCTTGAAAAGGGGCTACTTTCGTATATGTTCCAGGCTCTGATTGGTGAATTAGTGGTTTGACACCTAAAGACCATAAAAACTTGTTTCTTTCACCATTTGTTGGCCTAATTTCTATTCCTTAGCCAATATTAACCCAAGAAAATCTCATAAGGTATGTGGCTGTCTGATATTTGCAAGTATAAGTGTTCAAATGCAAAGGTACCCCCTTGAAGATTTTTAATGAAAATATCTCCATTTACAGCTGTTGAATTCAGATTGTGTAATATACCAAAACTTACCTATTCTCTTATATATTACAGTTATTAAGCTAGTTTCTAACATAATAAGCAATCTTAACACATATATATGCCTCAGTTGTATATTTAATAGCTAAATACTATGAAATGTTTGCATTTAGCCCCCCCTTTTTTCGTCCCATAAAATGAGCTCATATCATTCTTAATTTTGTTAATTCATGCTTTTATCCCATAAATTATGTGGTTTAAGACATAAAATATGTTTTTGTATATACATCTTTAGTTGAAATTCCTTCTAATTCCATCAAATTTGCAAAAATATGATTTATTGATATTCAAGTCTTGGAATTTCTGATGGTGCACAACTATAATTTACCTCAAAACTCAATAAATATATGCTTCCACATCATTTTTTTCCACTGTTTAAGTCAGCTGGATGTTCAAATGTACTGTTACAGCCAAATAAAACTCTAAAACATGAAATTCAAATTGACAATTTGAAAAATTAACAGAAAATGCTAAGCAGTCAAAATAATTTTTCTGGGATCACTTAAATTACCAGGTTTTTACTACATACTTTTCAATTAAAACTGCTTTCTATAGCCTTATATTATTTTGTAAGTACATTGTACATGTATTCTAACTGAAACTATCAAAATTTACCAGGAAAAATGTGTAGGATTGAAAAAAATCCAATCATGATATCACCATATCCTATATTTGAAGTCAACAAACTGCCGCATGATGAATTTTTTTAAATTCTTAATATCAAGCATATTTTCAATATTATATGCCCTTCTACTGCAAAAACACATTTAATAACATATTCCCAATAATTATAAAGTCATAAAGAAACAGAAAATGAGTTGCAATACCTGGTGTCCATGTATATCCAGTGTTTGGGAGCAATATTCCAAAATATTACATAACATGCATTTTGACCATGTAATCTGACACCACAATGCATTTTGTAACATTTTTGTATGAAAAATGTCACTCTGGGTCTGTTGTGACATGCTTAGGCTAATTTGAACATGATAGCAACAAAAGATAATTTTGACGTTTTTGTCTTAAGGTGTCAAACCACCAATTAATTTCTTTAAGGTTTTCTACTAAATTTGTGTTTTTTCGAGCCTACCTGGTCATTTTATCTTAAGTTTAACCTTTTGAAGACCATATATTTTCTGAAACGTACATGATTCCTCTACGTTCTGTCAAAATATCAGGGCATGTTTAAAATCTTGCAGTGAAATGCCATGCTACGGAAAGCACCTACTCTAAAAATAGCTCGGTCATCCCCAAGAAATTCACTATTTATAGGTCATGCATCAAATCCTCCATAGAGGTATTAAAATACAACTAAATCCATCAAATTTGGGCTCAAAATAATCCCTATTTATTTAACTTCAATTATCAATTATAATTAGTCCATTCCATTCAGTAGTTTTCACAATACTACAAAGTGAAAGGAACTTTTTTCTTGAAAAGGGGCTACTTTCGTATATGTTCCAGGCTCTGATTGGTGAATTAGTGGTTTGACACCTAAAGACCATAAAAACTTGTTTCTTTCACCATTTGTTGGCCTAATTTCTATTCCTTAGCCAATATTAACCCAAGAAAATCTCATAAGGTATGTGGCTGTCTGATATTTGCAAGTATAAGTGTTCAAATGCAAAGGTACCCCCTTGAAGATTTTTAATGAAAATATCTCCATTTACAGCTGTTGAATTCAGATTGTGTAATATACCAAAACTTACCTATTCTCTTATATATTACAGTTATTAAGCTAGTTTCTAACATAATAAGCAATCTTAACACATATATATGCCTCAGTTGTATATTTAATAGCTAAATACTATGAAATGTTTGCATTTAGCCCCCCCTTTTTTCGTCCCATAAAATGAGCTCATATCATTCTTAATTTTGTTAATTCATGCTTTTATCCCATAAATTATGTGGTTTAAGACATAAAATATGTTTTTGTATATACATCTTTAGTTGAAATTCCTTCTAATTCCATCAAATTTGCAAAAATATGATTTATTGATATTCAAGTCTTGGAATTTCTGATGGTGCACAACTATAATTTACCTCAAAACTCAATAAATATATGCTTCCACATCATTTTTTTCCACTGTTTAAGTCAGCTGGATGTTCAAATGTACTGTTACAGCCAAATAAAACTCTAAAACATGAAATTCAAATTGACAATTTGAAAAATTAACAGAAAATGCTAAGCAGTCAAAATAATTTTTCTGGGATCACTTAAATTACCAGGTTTTTACTACATACTTTTCAATTAAAACTGCTTTCTATAGCCTTATATTATTTTGTAAGTACATTGTACATGTATTCTAACTGAAACTATCAAAATTTACCAGGAAAAATGTGTAGGATTGAAAAAAATCCAATCATGATATCACCATATCCTATATTTGAAGTCAACAAACTGCCGCATGATGAATTTTTTTAAATTCTTAATATCAAGCATATTTTCAATATTATATGCCCTTCTACTGCAAAAACACATTTAATAACATATTCCCAATAATTATAAAGTCATAAAGAAACAGAAAATGAGTTGCAATACCTGGTGTCCATGTATATCCAGTGTTTGGGAGCAATATTCCAAAATATTACATAACATGCATTTTGACCATGTAATCTGACACCACAATGCATTTTGTAACATTTTTGTATGAAAAATGTCACTCTGGGTCTGTTGTGACATGCTTAGGCTAATTTGAACATGATAGCAACAAAAGATAATTTTGACGTTTTTGTCTTAAGGTGTCAAACCACCAATTAATTTCTTTAAGGTTTTCTACTAAATTTGTGTTTTTTCGAGCCTACCTGGTCATTTTATCTTAAGTTTAACCTTTTGAAGACCATATATTTTCTGAAACGTACATGATTCCTCTACGTTCTGTCAAAATATCAGGGCATGTTTAAAATCTTGCAGTGAAATGCCATGCTACGGAAAGCACCTACTCTAAAAATAGCTCGGTCATCCCCAAGAAATTCACTATTTATAGGTCATGCATCAAATCCTCCATAGAGGTATTAAAATACAACTAAATCCATCAAATTTGGGCTCAAAATAATCCCTATTTATTTAACTTCAATTATCAATTATAATTAGTCCATTCCATTCAGTAGTTTTCACAATACTACAAAGTGAAAGGAACTTTTTTCTTGAAAAGGGGCTACTTTCGTATATGTTCCAGGCTCTGATTGGTGAATTAGTGGTTTGACACCTAAAGACCATAAAAACTTGTTTCTTTCACCATTTGTTGGCCTAATTTCTATTCCTTAGCCAATATTAACCCAAGAAAATCTCATAAGGTATGTGGCTGTCTGATATTTGCAAGTATAAGTGTTCAAATGCAAAGGTACCCCCTTGAAGATTTTTAATGAAAATATCTCCATTTACAGCTGTTGAATTCAGATTGTGTAATATACCAAAACTTACCTATTCTCTTATATATTACAGTTATTAAGCTAGTTTCTAACATAATAAGCAATCTTAACACATATATATGCCTCAGTTGTATATTTAATAGCTAAATACTATGAAATGTTTGCATTTAGCCCCCCCTTTTTTCGTCCCATAAAATGAGCTCATATCATTCTTAATTTTGTTAATTCATGCTTTTATCCCATAAATTATGTGGTTTAAGACATAAAATATGTTTTTGTATATACATCTTTAGTTGAAATTCCTTCTAATTCCATCAAATTTGCAAAAATATGATTTATTGATATTCAAGTCTTGGAATTTCTGATGGTGCACAACTATAATTTACCTCAAAACTCAATAAATATATGCTTCCACATCATTTTTTTCCACTGTTTAAGTCAGCTGGATGTTCAAATGTACTGTTACAGCCAAATAAAACTCTAAAACATGAAATTCAAATTGACAATTTGAAAAATTAACAGAAAATGCTAAGCAGTCAAAATAATTTTTCTGGGATCACTTAAATTACCAGGTTTTTACTACATACTTTTCAATTAAAACTGCTTTCTATAGCCTTATATTATTTTGTAAGTACATTGTACATGTATTCTAACTGAAACTATCAAAATTTACCAGGAAAAATGTGTAGGATTGAAAAAAATCCAATCATGATATCACCATATCCTATATTTGAAGTCAACAAACTGCCGCATGATGAATTTTTTTAAATTCTTAATATCAAGCATATTTTCAATATTATATGCCCTTCTACTGCAAAAACACATTTAATAACATATTCCCAATAATTATAAAGTCATAAAGAAACAGAAAATGAGTTGCAATACCTGGTGTCCATGTATATCCAGTGTTTGGGAGCAATATTCCAAAATATTACATAACATGCATTTTGACCATGTAATCTGACACCACAATGCATTTTGTAACATTTTTGTATGAAAAATGTCACTCTGGGTCTGTTGTGACATGCTTAGGCTAATTTGAACATGATAGCAACAAAAGATAATTTTGACGTTTTTGTCTTAAGGTGTCAAACCACCAATTAATTTCTTTAAGGTTTTCTACTAAATTTGTGTTTTTTCGAGCCTACCTGGTCATTTTATCTTAAGTTTAACCTTTTGAAGACCATATATTTTCTGAAACGTACATGATTCCTCTACGTTCTGTCAAAATATCAGGGCATGTTTAAAATCTTGCAGTGAAATGCCATGCTACGGAAAGCACCTACTCTAAAAATAGCTCGGTCATCCCCAAGAAATTCACTATTTATAGGTCATGCATCAAATCCTCCATAGAGGTATTAAAATACAACTAAATCCATCAAATTTGGGCTCAAAATAATCCCTATTTATTTAACTTCAATTATCAATTATAATTAGTCCATTCCATTCAGTAGTTTTCACAATACTACAAAGTGAAAGGAACTTTTTTCTTGAAAAGGGGCTACTTTCGTATATGTTCCAGGCTCTGATTGGTGAATTAGTGGTTTGACACCTAAAGACCATAAAAACTTGTTTCTTTCACCATTTGTTGGCCTAATTTCTATTCCTTAGCCAATATTAACCCAAGAAAATCTCATAAGGTATGTGGCTGTCTGATATTTGCAAGTATAAGTGTTCAAATGCAAAGGTACCCCCTTGAAGATTTTTAATGAAAATATCTCCATTTACAGCTGTTGAATTCAGATTGTGTAATATACCAAAACTTACCTATTCTCTTATATATTACAGTTATTAAGCTAGTTTCTAACATAATAAGCAATCTTAACACATATATATGCCTCAGTTGTATATTTAATAGCTAAATACTATGAAATGTTTGCATTTAGCCCCCCCTTTTTTCGTCCCATAAAATGAGCTCATATCATTCTTAATTTTGTTAATTCATGCTTTTATCCCATAAATTATGTGGTTTAAGACATAAAATATGTTTTTGTATATACATCTTTAGTTGAAATTCCTTCTAATTCCATCAAATTTGCAAAAATATGATTTATTGATATTCAAGTCTTGGAATTTCTGATGGTGCACAACTATAATTTACCTCAAAACTCAATAAATATATGCTTCCACATCATTTTTTTCCACTGTTTAAGTCAGCTGGATGTTCAAATGTACTGTTACAGCCAAATAAAACTCTAAAACATGAAATTCAAATTGACAATTTGAAAAATTAACAGAAAATGCTAAGCAGTCAAAATAATTTTTCTGGGATCACTTAAATTACCAGGTTTTTACTACATACTTTTCAATTAAAACTGCTTTCTATAGCCTTATATTATTTTGTAAGTACATTGTACATGTATTCTAACTGAAACTATCAAAATTTACCAGGAAAAATGTGTAGGATTGAAAAAAATCCAATCATGATATCACCATATCCTATATTTGAAGTCAACAAACTGCCGCATGATGAATTTTTTTAAATTCTTAATATCAAGCATATTTTCAATATTATATGCCCTTCTACTGCAAAAACACATTTAATAACATATTCCCAATAATTATAAAGTCATAAAGAAACAGAAAATGAGTTGCAATACCTGGTGTCCATGTATATCCAGTGTTTGGGAGCAATATTCCAAAATATTACATAACATGCATTTTGACCATGTAATCTGACACCACAATGCATTTTGTAACATTTTTGTATGAAAAATGTCACTCTGGGTCTGTTGTGACATGCTTAGGCTAATTTGAACATGATAGCAACAAAAGATAATTTTGACGTTTTTGTCTTAAGGTGTCAAACCACCAATTAATTTCTTTAAGGTTTTCTACTAAATTTGTGTTTTTTCGAGCCTACCTGGTCATTTTATCTTAAGTTTAACCTTTTGAAGACCATATATTTTCTGAAACGTACATGATTCCTCTACGTTCTGTCAAAATATCAGGGCATGTTTAAAATCTTGCAGTGAAATGCCATGCTACGGAAAGCACCTACTCTAAAAATAGCTCGGTCATCCCCAAGAAATTCACTATTTATAGGTCATGCATCAAATCCTCCATAGAGGTATTAAAATACAACTAAATCCATCAAATTTGGGCTCAAAATAATCCCTATTTATTTAACTTCAATTATCAATTATAATTAGTCCATTCCATTCAGTAGTTTTCACAATACTACAAAGTGAAAGGAACTTTTTTCTTGAAAAGGGGCTACTTTCGTATATGTTCCAGGCTCTGATTGGTGAATTAGTGGTTTGACACCTAAAGACCATAAAAACTTGTTTCTTTCACCATTTGTTGGCCTAATTTCTATTCCTTAGCCAATATTAACCCAAGAAAATCTCATAAGGTATGTGGCTGTCTGATATTTGCAAGTATAAGTGTTCAAATGCAAAGGTACCCCCTTGAAGATTTTTAATGAAAATATCTCCATTTACAGCTGTTGAATTCAGATTGTGTAATATACCAAAACTTACCTATTCTCTTATATATTACAGTTATTAAGCTAGTTTCTAACATAATAAGCAATCTTAACACATATATATGCCTCAGTTGTATATTTAATAGCTAAATACTATGAAATGTTTGCATTTAGCCCCCCCTTTTTTCGTCCCATAAAATGAGCTCATATCATTCTTAATTTTGTTAATTCATGCTTTTATCCCATAAATTATGTGGTTTAAGACATAAAATATGTTTTTGTATATACATCTTTAGTTGAAATTCCTTCTAATTCCATCAAATTTGCAAAAATATGATTTATTGATATTCAAGTCTTGGAATTTCTGATGGTGCACAACTATAATTTACCTCAAAACTCAATAAATATATGCTTCCACATCATTTTTTTCCACTGTTTAAGTCAGCTGGATGTTCAAATGTACTGTTACAGCCAAATAAAACTCTAAAACATGAAATTCAAATTGACAATTTGAAAAATTAACAGAAAATGCTAAGCAGTCAAAATAATTTTTCTGGGATCACTTAAATTACCAGGTTTTTACTACATACTTTTCAATTAAAACTGCTTTCTATAGCCTTATATTATTTTGTAAGTACATTGTACATGTATTCTAACTGAAACTATCAAAATTTACCAGGAAAAATGTGTAGGATTGAAAAAAATCCAATCATGATATCACCATATCCTATATTTGAAGTCAACAAACTGCCGCATGATGAATTTTTTTAAATTCTTAATATCAAGCATATTTTCAATATTATATGCCCTTCTACTGCAAAAACACATTTAATAACATATTCCCAATAATTATAAAGTCATAAAGAAACAGAAAATGAGTTGCAATACCTGGTGTCCATGTATATCCAGTGTTTGGGAGCAATATTCCAAAATATTACATAACATGCATTTTGACCATGTAATCTGACACCACAATGCATTTTGTAACATTTTTGTATGAAAAATGTCACTCTGGGTCTGTTGTGACATGCTTAGGCTAATTTGAACATGATAGCAACAAAAGATAATTTTGACGTTTTTGTCTTAAGGTGTCAAACCACCAATTAATTTCTTTAAGGTTTTCTACTAAATTTGTGTTTTTTCGAGCCTACCTGGTCATTTTATCTTAAGTTTAACCTTTTGAAGACCATATATTTTCTGAAACGTACATGATTCCTCTACGTTCTGTCAAAATATCAGGGCATGTTTAAAATCTTGCAGTGAAATGCCATGCTACGGAAAGCACCTACTCTAAAAATAGCTCGGTCATCCCCAAGAAATTCACTATTTATAGGTCATGCATCAAATCCTCCATAGAGGTATTAAAATACAACTAAATCCATCAAATTTGGGCTCAAAATAATCCCTATTTATTTAACTTCAATTATCAATTATAATTAGTCCATTCCATTCAGTAGTTTTCACAATACTACAAAGTGAAAGGAACTTTTTTCTTGAAAAGGGGCTACTTTCGTATATGTTCCAGGCTCTGATTGGTGAATTAGTGGTTTGACACCTAAAGACCATAAAAACTTGTTTCTTTCACCATTTGTTGGCCTAATTTCTATTCCTTAGCCAATATTAACCCAAGAAAATCTCATAAGGTATGTGGCTGTCTGATATTTGCAAGTATAAGTGTTCAAATGCAAAGGTACCCCCTTGAAGATTTTTAATGAAAATATCTCCATTTACAGCTGTTGAATTCAGATTGTGTAATATACCAAAACTTACCTATTCTCTTATATATTACAGTTATTAAGCTAGTTTCTAACATAATAAGCAATCTTAACACATATATATGCCTCAGTTGTATATTTAATAGCTAAATACTATGAAATGTTTGCATTTAGCCCCCCCTTTTTTCGTCCCATAAAATGAGCTCATATCATTCTTAATTTTGTTAATTCATGCTTTTATCCCATAAATTATGTGGTTTAAGACATAAAATATGTTTTTGTATATACATCTTTAGTTGAAATTCCTTCTAATTCCATCAAATTTGCAAAAATATGATTTATTGATATTCAAGTCTTGGAATTTCTGATGGTGCACAACTATAATTTACCTCAAAACTCAATAAATATATGCTTCCACATCATTTTTTTCCACTGTTTAAGTCAGCTGGATGTTCAAATGTACTGTTACAGCCAAATAAAACTCTAAAACATGAAATTCAAATTGACAATTTGAAAAATTAACAGAAAATGCTAAGCAGTCAAAATAATTTTTCTGGGATCACTTAAATTACCAGGTTTTTACTACATACTTTTCAATTAAAACTGCTTTCTATAGCCTTATATTATTTTGTAAGTACATTGTACATGTATTCTAACTGAAACTATCAAAATTTACCAGGAAAAATGTGTAGGATTGAAAAAAATCCAATCATGATATCACCATATCCTATATTTGAAGTCAACAAACTGCCGCATGATGAATTTTTTTAAATTCTTAATATCAAGCATATTTTCAATATTATATGCCCTTCTACTGCAAAAACACATTTAATAACATATTCCCAATAATTATAAAGTCATAAAGAAACAGAAAATGAGTTGCAATACCTGGTGTCCATGTATATCCAGTGTTTGGGAGCAATATTCCAAAATATTACATAACATGCATTTTGACCATGTAATCTGACACCACAATGCATTTTGTAACATTTTTGTATGAAAAATGTCACTCTGGGTCTGTTGTGACATGCTTAGGCTAATTTGAACATGATAGCAACAAAAGATAATTTTGACGTTTTTGTCTTAAGGTGTCAAACCACCAATTAATTTCTTTAAGGTTTTCTACTAAATTTGTGTTTTTTCGAGCCTACCTGGTCATTTTATCTTAAGTTTAACCTTTTGAAGACCATATATTTTCTGAAACGTACATGATTCCTCTACGTTCTGTCAAAATATCAGGGCATGTTTAAAATCTTGCAGTGAAATGCCATGCTACGGAAAGCACCTACTCTAAAAATAGCTCGGTCATCCCCAAGAAATTCACTATTTATAGGTCATGCATCAAATCCTCCATAGAGGTATTAAAATACAACTAAATCCATCAAATTTGGGCTCAAAATAATCCCTATTTATTTAACTTCAATTATCAATTATAATTAGTCCATTCCATTCAGTAGTTTTCACAATACTACAAAGTGAAAGGAACTTTTTTCTTGAAAAGGGGCTACTTTCGTATATGTTCCAGGCTCTGATTGGTGAATTAGTGGTTTGACACCTAAAGACCATAAAAACTTGTTTCTTTCACCATTTGTTGGCCTAATTTCTATTCCTTAGCCAATATTAACCCAAGAAAATCTCATAAGGTATGTGGCTGTCTGATATTTGCAAGTATAAGTGTTCAAATGCAAAGGTACCCCCTTGAAGATTTTTAATGAAAATATCTCCATTTACAGCTGTTGAATTCAGATTGTGTAATATACCAAAACTTACCTATTCTCTTATATATTACAGTTATTAAGCTAGTTTCTAACATAATAAGCAATCTTAACACATATATATGCCTCAGTTGTATATTTAATAGCTAAATACTATGAAATGTTTGCATTTAGCCCCCCCTTTTTTCGTCCCATAAAATGAGCTCATATCATTCTTAATTTTGTTAATTCATGCTTTTATCCCATAAATTATGTGGTTTAAGACATAAAATATGTTTTTGTATATACATCTTTAGTTGAAATTCCTTCTAATTCCATCAAATTTGCAAAAATATGATTTATTGATATTCAAGTCTTGGAATTTCTGATGGTGCACAACTATAATTTACCTCAAAACTCAATAAATATATGCTTCCACATCATTTTTTTCCACTGTTTAAGTCAGCTGGATGTTCAAATGTACTGTTACAGCCAAATAAAACTCTAAAACATGAAATTCAAATTGACAATTTGAAAAATTAACAGAAAATGCTAAGCAGTCAAAATAATTTTTCTGGGATCACTTAAATTACCAGGTTTTTACTACATACTTTTCAATTAAAACTGCTTTCTATAGCCTTATATTATTTTGTAAGTACATTGTACATGTATTCTAACTGAAACTATCAAAATTTACCAGGAAAAATGTGTAGGATTGAAAAAAATCCAATCATGATATCACCATATCCTATATTTGAAGTCAACAAACTGCCGCATGATGAATTTTTTTAAATTCTTAATATCAAGCATATTTTCAATATTATATGCCCTTCTACTGCAAAAACACATTTAATAACATATTCCCAATAATTATAAAGTCATAAAGAAACAGAAAATGAGTTGCAATACCTGGTGTCCATGTATATCCAGTGTTTGGGAGCAATATTCCAAAATATTACATAACATGCATTTTGACCATGTAATCTGACACCACAATGCATTTTGTAACATTTTTGTATGAAAAATGTCACTCTGGGTCTGTTGTGACATGCTTAGGCTAATTTGAACATGATAGCAACAAAAGATAATTTTGACGTTTTTGTCTTAAGGTGTCAAACCACCAATTAATTTCTTTAAGGTTTTCTACTAAATTTGTGTTTTTTCGAGCCTACCTGGTCATTTTATCTTAAGTTTAACCTTTTGAAGACCATATATTTTCTGAAACGTACATGATTCCTCTACGTTCTGTCAAAATATCAGGGCATGTTTAAAATCTTGCAGTGAAATGCCATGCTACGGAAAGCACCTACTCTAAAAATAGCTCGGTCATCCCCAAGAAATTCACTATTTATAGGTCATGCATCAAATCCTCCATAGAGGTATTAAAATACAACTAAATCCATCAAATTTGGGCTCAAAATAATCCCTATTTATTTAACTTCAATTATCAATTATAATTAGTCCATTCCATTCAGTAGTTTTCACAATACTACAAAGTGAAAGGAACTTTTTTCTTGAAAAGGGGCTACTTTCGTATATGTTCCAGGCTCTGATTGGTGAATTAGTGGTTTGACACCTAAAGACCATAAAAACTTGTTTCTTTCACCATTTGTTGGCCTAATTTCTATTCCTTAGCCAATATTAACCCAAGAAAATCTCATAAGGTATGTGGCTGTCTGATATTTGCAAGTATAAGTGTTCAAATGCAAAGGTACCCCCTTGAAGATTTTTAATGAAAATATCTCCATTTACAGCTGTTGAATTCAGATTGTGTAATATACCAAAACTTACCTATTCTCTTATATATTACAGTTATTAAGCTAGTTTCTAACATAATAAGCAATCTTAACACATATATATGCCTCAGTTGTATATTTAATAGCTAAATACTATGAAATGTTTGCATTTAGCCCCCCCTTTTTTCGTCCCATAAAATGAGCTCATATCATTCTTAATTTTGTTAATTCATGCTTTTATCCCATAAATTATGTGGTTTAAGACATAAAATATGTTTTTGTATATACATCTTTAGTTGAAATTCCTTCTAATTCCATCAAATTTGCAAAAATATGATTTATTGATATTCAAGTCTTGGAATTTCTGATGGTGCACAACTATAATTTACCTCAAAACTCAATAAATATATGCTTCCACATCATTTTTTTCCACTGTTTAAGTCAGCTGGATGTTCAAATGTACTGTTACAGCCAAATAAAACTCTAAAACATGAAATTCAAATTGACAATTTGAAAAATTAACAGAAAATGCTAAGCAGTCAAAATAATTTTTCTGGGATCACTTAAATTACCAGGTTTTTACTACATACTTTTCAATTAAAACTGCTTTCTATAGCCTTATATTATTTTGTAAGTACATTGTACATGTATTCTAACTGAAACTATCAAAATTTACCAGGAAAAATGTGTAGGATTGAAAAAAATCCAATCATGATATCACCATATCCTATATTTGAAGTCAACAAACTGCCGCATGATGAATTTTTTTAAATTCTTAATATCAAGCATATTTTCAATATTATATGCCCTTCTACTGCAAAAACACATTTAATAACATATTCCCAATAATTATAAAGTCATAAAGAAACAGAAAATGAGTTGCAATACCTGGTGTCCATGTATATCCAGTGTTTGGGAGCAATATTCCAAAATATTACATAACATGCATTTTGACCATGTAATCTGACACCACAATGCATTTTGTAACATTTTTGTATGAAAAATGTCACTCTGGGTCTGTTGTGACATGCTTAGGCTAATTTGAACATGATAGCAACAAAAGATAATTTTGACGTTTTTGTCTTAAGGTGTCAAACCACCAATTAATTTCTTTAAGGTTTTCTACTAAATTTGTGTTTTTTCGAGCCTACCTGGTCATTTTATCTTAAGTTTAACCTTTTGAAGACCATATATTTTCTGAAACGTACATGATTCCTCTACGTTCTGTCAAAATATCAGGGCATGTTTAAAATCTTGCAGTGAAATGCCATGCTACGGAAAGCACCTACTCTAAAAATAGCTCGGTCATCCCCAAGAAATTCACTATTTATAGGTCATGCATCAAATCCTCCATAGAGGTATTAAAATACAACTAAATCCATCAAATTTGGGCTCAAAATAATCCCTATTTATTTAACTTCAATTATCAATTATAATTAGTCCATTCCATTCAGTAGTTTTCACAATACTACAAAGTGAAAGGAACTTTTTTCTTGAAAAGGGGCTACTTTCGTATATGTTCCAGGCTCTGATTGGTGAATTAGTGGTTTGACACCTAAAGACCATAAAAACTTGTTTCTTTCACCATTTGTTGGCCTAATTTCTATTCCTTAGCCAATATTAACCCAAGAAAATCTCATAAGGTATGTGGCTGTCTGATATTTGCAAGTATAAGTGTTCAAATGCAAAGGTACCCCCTTGAAGATTTTTAATGAAAATATCTCCATTTACAGCTGTTGAATTCAGATTGTGTAATATACCAAAACTTACCTATTCTCTTATATATTACAGTTATTAAGCTAGTTTCTAACATAATAAGCAATCTTAACACATATATATGCCTCAGTTGTATATTTAATAGCTAAATACTATGAAATGTTTGCATTTAGCCCCCCCTTTTTTCGTCCCATAAAATGAGCTCATATCATTCTTAATTTTGTTAATTCATGCTTTTATCCCATAAATTATGTGGTTTAAGACATAAAATATGTTTTTGTATATACATCTTTAGTTGAAATTCCTTCTAATTCCATCAAATTTGCAAAAATATGATTTATTGATATTCAAGTCTTGGAATTTCTGATGGTGCACAACTATAATTTACCTCAAAACTCAATAAATATATGCTTCCACATCATTTTTTTCCACTGTTTAAGTCAGCTGGATGTTCAAATGTACTGTTACAGCCAAATAAAACTCTAAAACATGAAATTCAAATTGACAATTTGAAAAATTAACAGAAAATGCTAAGCAGTCAAAATAATTTTTCTGGGATCACTTAAATTACCAGGTTTTTACTACATACTTTTCAATTAAAACTGCTTTCTATAGCCTTATATTATTTTGTAAGTACATTGTACATGTATTCTAACTGAAACTATCAAAATTTACCAGGAAAAATGTGTAGGATTGAAAAAAATCCAATCATGATATCACCATATCCTATATTTGAAGTCAACAAACTGCCGCATGATGAATTTTTTTAAATTCTTAATATCAAGCATATTTTCAATATTATATGCCCTTCTACTGCAAAAACACATTTAATAACATATTCCCAATAATTATAAAGTCATAAAGAAACAGAAAATGAGTTGCAATACCTGGTGTCCATGTATATCCAGTGTTTGGGAGCAATATTCCAAAATATTACATAACATGCATTTTGACCATGTAATCTGACACCACAATGCATTTTGTAACATTTTTGTATGAAAAATGTCACTCTGGGTCTGTTGTGACATGCTTAGGCTAATTTGAACATGATAGCAACAAAAGATAATTTTGACGTTTTTGTCTTAAGGTGTCAAACCACCAATTAATTTCTTTAAGGTTTTCTACTAAATTTGTGTTTTTTCGAGCCTACCTGGTCATTTTATCTTAAGTTTAACCTTTTGAAGACCATATATTTTCTGAAACGTACATGATTCCTCTACGTTCTGTCAAAATATCAGGGCATGTTTAAAATCTTGCAGTGAAATGCCATGCTACGGAAAGCACCTACTCTAAAAATAGCTCGGTCATCCCCAAGAAATTCACTATTTATAGGTCATGCATCAAATCCTCCATAGAGGTATTAAAATACAACTAAATCCATCAAATTTGGGCTCAAAATAATCCCTATTTATTTAACTTCAATTATCAATTATAATTAGTCCATTCCATTCAGTAGTTTTCACAATACTACAAAGTGAAAGGAACTTTTTTCTTGAAAAGGGGCTACTTTCGTATATGTTCCAGGCTCTGATTGGTGAATTAGTGGTTTGACACCTAAAGACCATAAAAACTTGTTTCTTTCACCATTTGTTGGCCTAATTTCTATTCCTTAGCCAATATTAACCCAAGAAAATCTCATAAGGTATGTGGCTGTCTGATATTTGCAAGTATAAGTGTTCAAATGCAAAGGTACCCCCTTGAAGATTTTTAATGAAAATATCTCCATTTACAGCTGTTGAATTCAGATTGTGTAATATACCAAAACTTACCTATTCTCTTATATATTACAGTTATTAAGCTAGTTTCTAACATAATAAGCAATCTTAACACATATATATGCCTCAGTTGTATATTTAATAGCTAAATACTATGAAATGTTTGCATTTAGCCCCCCCTTTTTTCGTCCCATAAAATGAGCTCATATCATTCTTAATTTTGTTAATTCATGCTTTTATCCCATAAATTATGTGGTTTAAGACATAAAATATGTTTTTGTATATACATCTTTAGTTGAAATTCCTTCTAATTCCATCAAATTTGCAAAAATATGATTTATTGATATTCAAGTCTTGGAATTTCTGATGGTGCACAACTATAATTTACCTCAAAACTCAATAAATATATGCTTCCACATCATTTTTTTCCACTGTTTAAGTCAGCTGGATGTTCAAATGTACTGTTACAGCCAAATAAAACTCTAAAACATGAAATTCAAATTGACAATTTGAAAAATTAACAGAAAATGCTAAGCAGTCAAAATAATTTTTCTGGGATCACTTAAATTACCAGGTTTTTACTACATACTTTTCAATTAAAACTGCTTTCTATAGCCTTATATTATTTTGTAAGTACATTGTACATGTATTCTAACTGAAACTATCAAAATTTACCAGGAAAAATGTGTAGGATTGAAAAAAATCCAATCATGATATCACCATATCCTATATTTGAAGTCAACAAACTGCCGCATGATGAATTTTTTTAAATTCTTAATATCAAGCATATTTTCAATATTATATGCCCTTCTACTGCAAAAACACATTTAATAACATATTCCCAATAATTATAAAGTCATAAAGAAACAGAAAATGAGTTGCAATACCTGGTGTCCATGTATATCCAGTGTTTGGGAGCAATATTCCAAAATATTACATAACATGCATTTTGACCATGTAATCTGACACCACAATGCATTTTGTAACATTTTTGTATGAAAAATGTCACTCTGGGTCTGTTGTGACATGCTTAGGCTAATTTGAACATGATAGCAACAAAAGATAATTTTGACGTTTTTGTCTTAAGGTGTCAAACCACCAATTAATTTCTTTAAGGTTTTCTACTAAATTTGTGTTTTTTCGAGCCTACCTGGTCATTTTATCTTAAGTTTAACCTTTTGAAGACCATATATTTTCTGAAACGTACATGATTCCTCTACGTTCTGTCAAAATATCAGGGCATGTTTAAAATCTTGCAGTGAAATGCCATGCTACGGAAAGCACCTACTCTAAAAATAGCTCGGTCATCCCCAAGAAATTCACTATTTATAGGTCATGCATCAAATCCTCCATAGAGGTATTAAAATACAACTAAATCCATCAAATTTGGGCTCAAAATAATCCCTATTTATTTAACTTCAATTATCAATTATAATTAGTCCATTCCATTCAGTAGTTTTCACAATACTACAAAGTGAAAGGAACTTTTTTCTTGAAAAGGGGCTACTTTCGTATATGTTCCAGGCTCTGATTGGTGAATTAGTGGTTTGACACCTAAAGACCATAAAAACTTGTTTCTTTCACCATTTGTTGGCCTAATTTCTATTCCTTAGCCAATATTAACCCAAGAAAATCTCATAAGGTATGTGGCTGTCTGATATTTGCAAGTATAAGTGTTCAAATGCAAAGGTACCCCCTTGAAGATTTTTAATGAAAATATCTCCATTTACAGCTGTTGAATTCAGATTGTGTAATATACCAAAACTTACCTATTCTCTTATATATTACAGTTATTAAGCTAGTTTCTAACATAATAAGCAATCTTAACACATATATATGCCTCAGTTGTATATTTAATAGCTAAATACTATGAAATGTTTGCATTTAGCCCCCCCTTTTTTCGTCCCATAAAATGAGCTCATATCATTCTTAATTTTGTTAATTCATGCTTTTATCCCATAAATTATGTGGTTTAAGACATAAAATATGTTTTTGTATATACATCTTTAGTTGAAATTCCTTCTAATTCCATCAAATTTGCAAAAATATGATTTATTGATATTCAAGTCTTGGAATTTCTGATGGTGCACAACTATAATTTACCTCAAAACTCAATAAATATATGCTTCCACATCATTTTTTTCCACTGTTTAAGTCAGCTGGATGTTCAAATGTACTGTTACAGCCAAATAAAACTCTAAAACATGAAATTCAAATTGACAATTTGAAAAATTAACAGAAAATGCTAAGCAGTCAAAATAATTTTTCTGGGATCACTTAAATTACCAGGTTTTTACTACATACTTTTCAATTAAAACTGCTTTCTATAGCCTTATATTATTTTGTAAGTACATTGTACATGTATTCTAACTGAAACTATCAAAATTTACCAGGAAAAATGTGTAGGATTGAAAAAAATCCAATCATGATATCACCATATCCTATATTTGAAGTCAACAAACTGCCGCATGATGAATTTTTTTAAATTCTTAATATCAAGCATATTTTCAATATTATATGCCCTTCTACTGCAAAAACACATTTAATAACATATTCCCAATAATTATAAAGTCATAAAGAAACAGAAAATGAGTTGCAATACCTGGTGTCCATGTATATCCAGTGTTTGGGAGCAATATTCCAAAATATTACATAACATGCATTTTGACCATGTAATCTGACACCACAATGCATTTTGTAACATTTTTGTATGAAAAATGTCACTCTGGGTCTGTTGTGACATGCTTAGGCTAATTTGAACATGATAGCAACAAAAGATAATTTTGACGTTTTTGTCTTAAGGTGTCAAACCACCAATTAATTTCTTTAAGGTTTTCTACTAAATTTGTGTTTTTTCGAGCCTACCTGGTCATTTTATCTTAAGTTTAACCTTTTGAAGACCATATATTTTCTGAAACGTACATGATTCCTCTACGTTCTGTCAAAATATCAGGGCATGTTTAAAATCTTGCAGTGAAATGCCATGCTACGGAAAGCACCTACTCTAAAAATAGCTCGGTCATCCCCAAGAAATTCACTATTTATAGGTCATGCATCAAATCCTCCATAGAGGTATTAAAATACAACTAAATCCATCAAATTTGGGCTCAAAATAATCCCTATTTATTTAACTTCAATTATCAATTATAATTAGTCCATTCCATTCAGTAGTTTTCACAATACTACAAAGTGAAAGGAACTTTTTTCTTGAAAAGGGGCTACTTTCGTATATGTTCCAGGCTCTGATTGGTGAATTAGTGGTTTGACACCTAAAGACCATAAAAACTTGTTTCTTTCACCATTTGTTGGCCTAATTTCTATTCCTTAGCCAATATTAACCCAAGAAAATCTCATAAGGTATGTGGCTGTCTGATATTTGCAAGTATAAGTGTTCAAATGCAAAGGTACCCCCTTGAAGATTTTTAATGAAAATATCTCCATTTACAGCTGTTGAATTCAGATTGTGTAATATACCAAAACTTACCTATTCTCTTATATATTACAGTTATTAAGCTAGTTTCTAACATAATAAGCAATCTTAACACATATATATGCCTCAGTTGTATATTTAATAGCTAAATACTATGAAATGTTTGCATTTAGCCCCCCCTTTTTTCGTCCCATAAAATGAGCTCATATCATTCTTAATTTTGTTAATTCATGCTTTTATCCCATAAATTATGTGGTTTAAGACATAAAATATGTTTTTGTATATACATCTTTAGTTGAAATTCCTTCTAATTCCATCAAATTTGCAAAAATATGATTTATTGATATTCAAGTCTTGGAATTTCTGATGGTGCACAACTATAATTTACCTCAAAACTCAATAAATATATGCTTCCACATCATTTTTTTCCACTGTTTAAGTCAGCTGGATGTTCAAATGTACTGTTACAGCCAAATAAAACTCTAAAACATGAAATTCAAATTGACAATTTGAAAAATTAACAGAAAATGCTAAGCAGTCAAAATAATTTTTCTGGGATCACTTAAATTACCAGGTTTTTACTACATACTTTTCAATTAAAACTGCTTTCTATAGCCTTATATTATTTTGTAAGTACATTGTACATGTATTCTAACTGAAACTATCAAAATTTACCAGGAAAAATGTGTAGGATTGAAAAAAATCCAATCATGATATCACCATATCCTATATTTGAAGTCAACAAACTGCCGCATGATGAATTTTTTTAAATTCTTAATATCAAGCATATTTTCAATATTATATGCCCTTCTACTGCAAAAACACATTTAATAACATATTCCCAATAATTATAAAGTCATAAAGAAACAGAAAATGAGTTGCAATACCTGGTGTCCATGTATATCCAGTGTTTGGGAGCAATATTCCAAAATATTACATAACATGCATTTTGACCATGTAATCTGACACCACAATGCATTTTGTAACATTTTTGTATGAAAAATGTCACTCTGGGTCTGTTGTGACATGCTTAGGCTAATTTGAACATGATAGCAACAAAAGATAATTTTGACGTTTTTGTCTTAAGGTGTCAAACCACCAATTAATTTCTTTAAGGTTTTCTACTAAATTTGTGTTTTTTCGAGCCTACCTGGTCATTTTATCTTAAGTTTAACCTTTTGAAGACCATATATTTTCTGAAACGTACATGATTCCTCTACGTTCTGTCAAAATATCAGGGCATGTTTAAAATCTTGCAGTGAAATGCCATGCTACGGAAAGCACCTACTCTAAAAATAGCTCGGTCATCCCCAAGAAATTCACTATTTATAGGTCATGCATCAAATCCTCCATAGAGGTATTAAAATACAACTAAATCCATCAAATTTGGGCTCAAAATAATCCCTATTTATTTAACTTCAATTATCAATTATAATTAGTCCATTCCATTCAGTAGTTTTCACAATACTACAAAGTGAAAGGAACTTTTTTCTTGAAAAGGGGCTACTTTCGTATATGTTCCAGGCTCTGATTGGTGAATTAGTGGTTTGACACCTAAAGACCATAAAAACTTGTTTCTTTCACCATTTGTTGGCCTAATTTCTATTCCTTAGCCAATATTAACCCAAGAAAATCTCATAAGGTATGTGGCTGTCTGATATTTGCAAGTATAAGTGTTCAAATGCAAAGGTACCCCCTTGAAGATTTTTAATGAAAATATCTCCATTTACAGCTGTTGAATTCAGATTGTGTAATATACCAAAACTTACCTATTCTCTTATATATTACAGTTATTAAGCTAGTTTCTAACATAATAAGCAATCTTAACACATATATATGCCTCAGTTGTATATTTAATAGCTAAATACTATGAAATGTTTGCATTTAGCCCCCCCTTTTTTCGTCCCATAAAATGAGCTCATATCATTCTTAATTTTGTTAATTCATGCTTTTATCCCATAAATTATGTGGTTTAAGACATAAAATATGTTTTTGTATATACATCTTTAGTTGAAATTCCTTCTAATTCCATCAAATTTGCAAAAATATGATTTATTGATATTCAAGTCTTGGAATTTCTGATGGTGCACAACTATAATTTACCTCAAAACTCAATAAATATATGCTTCCACATCATTTTTTTCCACTGTTTAAGTCAGCTGGATGTTCAAATGTACTGTTACAGCCAAATAAAACTCTAAAACATGAAATTCAAATTGACAATTTGAAAAATTAACAGAAAATGCTAAGCAGTCAAAATAATTTTTCTGGGATCACTTAAATTACCAGGTTTTTACTACATACTTTTCAATTAAAACTGCTTTCTATAGCCTTATATTATTTTGTAAGTACATTGTACATGTATTCTAACTGAAACTATCAAAATTTACCAGGAAAAATGTGTAGGATTGAAAAAAATCCAATCATGATATCACCATATCCTATATTTGAAGTCAACAAACTGCCGCATGATGAATTTTTTTAAATTCTTAATATCAAGCATATTTTCAATATTATATGCCCTTCTACTGCAAAAACACATTTAATAACATATTCCCAATAATTATAAAGTCATAAAGAAACAGAAAATGAGTTGCAATACCTGGTGTCCATGTATATCCAGTGTTTGGGAGCAATATTCCAAAATATTACATAACATGCATTTTGACCATGTAATCTGACACCACAATGCATTTTGTAACATTTTTGTATGAAAAATGTCACTCTGGGTCTGTTGTGACATGCTTAGGCTAATTTGAACATGATAGCAACAAAAGATAATTTTGACGTTTTTGTCTTAAGGTGTCAAACCACCAATTAATTTCTTTAAGGTTTTCTACTAAATTTGTGTTTTTTCGAGCCTACCTGGTCATTTTATCTTAAGTTTAACCTTTTGAAGACCATATATTTTCTGAAACGTACATGATTCCTCTACGTTCTGTCAAAATATCAGGGCATGTTTAAAATCTTGCAGTGAAATGCCATGCTACGGAAAGCACCTACTCTAAAAATAGCTCGGTCATCCCCAAGAAATTCACTATTTATAGGTCATGCATCAAATCCTCCATAGAGGTATTAAAATACAACTAAATCCATCAAATTTGGGCTCAAAATAATCCCTATTTATTTAACTTCAATTATCAATTATAATTAGTCCATTCCATTCAGTAGTTTTCACAATACTACAAAGTGAAAGGAACTTTTTTCTTGAAAAGGGGCTACTTTCGTATATGTTCCAGGCTCTGATTGGTGAATTAGTGGTTTGACACCTAAAGACCATAAAAACTTGTTTCTTTCACCATTTGTTGGCCTAATTTCTATTCCTTAGCCAATATTAACCCAAGAAAATCTCATAAGGTATGTGGCTGTCTGATATTTGCAAGTATAAGTGTTCAAATGCAAAGGTACCCCCTTGAAGATTTTTAATGAAAATATCTCCATTTACAGCTGTTGAATTCAGATTGTGTAATATACCAAAACTTACCTATTCTCTTATATATTACAGTTATTAAGCTAGTTTCTAACATAATAAGCAATCTTAACACATATATATGCCTCAGTTGTATATTTAATAGCTAAATACTATGAAATGTTTGCATTTAGCCCCCCCTTTTTTCGTCCCATAAAATGAGCTCATATCATTCTTAATTTTGTTAATTCATGCTTTTATCCCATAAATTATGTGGTTTAAGACATAAAATATGTTTTTGTATATACATCTTTAGTTGAAATTCCTTCTAATTCCATCAAATTTGCAAAAATATGATTTATTGATATTCAAGTCTTGGAATTTCTGATGGTGCACAACTATAATTTACCTCAAAACTCAATAAATATATGCTTCCACATCATTTTTTTCCACTGTTTAAGTCAGCTGGATGTTCAAATGTACTGTTACAGCCAAATAAAACTCTAAAACATGAAATTCAAATTGACAATTTGAAAAATTAACAGAAAATGCTAAGCAGTCAAAATAATTTTTCTGGGATCACTTAAATTACCAGGTTTTTACTACATACTTTTCAATTAAAACTGCTTTCTATAGCCTTATATTATTTTGTAAGTACATTGTACATGTATTCTAACTGAAACTATCAAAATTTACCAGGAAAAATGTGTAGGATTGAAAAAAATCCAATCATGATATCACCATATCCTATATTTGAAGTCAACAAACTGCCGCATGATGAATTTTTTTAAATTCTTAATATCAAGCATATTTTCAATATTATATGCCCTTCTACTGCAAAAACACATTTAATAACATATTCCCAATAATTATAAAGTCATAAAGAAACAGAAAATGAGTTGCAATACCTGGTGTCCATGTATATCCAGTGTTTGGGAGCAATATTCCAAAATATTACATAACATGCATTTTGACCATGTAATCTGACACCACAATGCATTTTGTAACATTTTTGTATGAAAAATGTCACTCTGGGTCTGTTGTGACATGCTTAGGCTAATTTGAACATGATAGCAACAAAAGATAATTTTGACGTTTTTGTCTTAAGGTGTCAAACCACCAATTAATTTCTTTAAGGTTTTCTACTAAATTTGTGTTTTTTCGAGCCTACCTGGTCATTTTATCTTAAGTTTAACCTTTTGAAGACCATATATTTTCTGAAACGTACATGATTCCTCTACGTTCTGTCAAAATATCAGGGCATGTTTAAAATCTTGCAGTGAAATGCCATGCTACGGAAAGCACCTACTCTAAAAATAGCTCGGTCATCCCCAAGAAATTCACTATTTATAGGTCATGCATCAAATCCTCCATAGAGGTATTAAAATACAACTAAATCCATCAAATTTGGGCTCAAAATAATCCCTATTTATTTAACTTCAATTATCAATTATAATTAGTCCATTCCATTCAGTAGTTTTCACAATACTACAAAGTGAAAGGAACTTTTTTCTTGAAAAGGGGCTACTTTCGTATATGTTCCAGGCTCTGATTGGTGAATTAGTGGTTTGACACCTAAAGACCATAAAAACTTGTTTCTTTCACCATTTGTTGGCCTAATTTCTATTCCTTAGCCAATATTAACCCAAGAAAATCTCATAAGGTATGTGGCTGTCTGATATTTGCAAGTATAAGTGTTCAAATGCAAAGGTACCCCCTTGAAGATTTTTAATGAAAATATCTCCATTTACAGCTGTTGAATTCAGATTGTGTAATATACCAAAACTTACCTATTCTCTTATATATTACAGTTATTAAGCTAGTTTCTAACATAATAAGCAATCTTAACACATATATATGCCTCAGTTGTATATTTAATAGCTAAATACTATGAAATGTTTGCATTTAGCCCCCCCTTTTTTCGTCCCATAAAATGAGCTCATATCATTCTTAATTTTGTTAATTCATGCTTTTATCCCATAAATTATGTGGTTTAAGACATAAAATATGTTTTTGTATATACATCTTTAGTTGAAATTCCTTCTAATTCCATCAAATTTGCAAAAATATGATTTATTGATATTCAAGTCTTGGAATTTCTGATGGTGCACAACTATAATTTACCTCAAAACTCAATAAATATATGCTTCCACATCATTTTTTTCCACTGTTTAAGTCAGCTGGATGTTCAAATGTACTGTTACAGCCAAATAAAACTCTAAAACATGAAATTCAAATTGACAATTTGAAAAATTAACAGAAAATGCTAAGCAGTCAAAATAATTTTTCTGGGATCACTTAAATTACCAGGTTTTTACTACATACTTTTCAATTAAAACTGCTTTCTATAGCCTTATATTATTTTGTAAGTACATTGTACATGTATTCTAACTGAAACTATCAAAATTTACCAGGAAAAATGTGTAGGATTGAAAAAAATCCAATCATGATATCACCATATCCTATATTTGAAGTCAACAAACTGCCGCATGATGAATTTTTTTAAATTCTTAATATCAAGCATATTTTCAATATTATATGCCCTTCTACTGCAAAAACACATTTAATAACATATTCCCAATAATTATAAAGTCATAAAGAAACAGAAAATGAGTTGCAATACCTGGTGTCCATGTATATCCAGTGTTTGGGAGCAATATTCCAAAATATTACATAACATGCATTTTGACCATGTAATCTGACACCACAATGCATTTTGTAACATTTTTGTATGAAAAATGTCACTCTGGGTCTGTTGTGACATGCTTAGGCTAATTTGAACATGATAGCAACAAAAGATAATTTTGACGTTTTTGTCTTAAGGTGTCAAACCACCAATTAATTTCTTTAAGGTTTTCTACTAAATTTGTGTTTTTTCGAGCCTACCTGGTCATTTTATCTTAAGTTTAACCTTTTGAAGACCATATATTTTCTGAAACGTACATGATTCCTCTACGTTCTGTCAAAATATCAGGGCATGTTTAAAATCTTGCAGTGAAATGCCATGCTACGGAAAGCACCTACTCTAAAAATAGCTCGGTCATCCCCAAGAAATTCACTATTTATAGGTCATGCATCAAATCCTCCATAGAGGTATTAAAATACAACTAAATCCATCAAATTTGGGCTCAAAATAATCCCTATTTATTTAACTTCAATTATCAATTATAATTAGTCCATTCCATTCAGTAGTTTTCACAATACTACAAAGTGAAAGGAACTTTTTTCTTGAAAAGGGGCTACTTTCGTATATGTTCCAGGCTCTGATTGGTGAATTAGTGGTTTGACACCTAAAGACCATAAAAACTTGTTTCTTTCACCATTTGTTGGCCTAATTTCTATTCCTTAGCCAATATTAACCCAAGAAAATCTCATAAGGTATGTGGCTGTCTGATATTTGCAAGTATAAGTGTTCAAATGCAAAGGTACCCCCTTGAAGATTTTTAATGAAAATATCTCCATTTACAGCTGTTGAATTCAGATTGTGTAATATACCAAAACTTACCTATTCTCTTATATATTACAGTTATTAAGCTAGTTTCTAACATAATAAGCAATCTTAACACATATATATGCCTCAGTTGTATATTTAATAGCTAAATACTATGAAATGTTTGCATTTAGCCCCCCCTTTTTTCGTCCCATAAAATGAGCTCATATCATTCTTAATTTTGTTAATTCATGCTTTTATCCCATAAATTATGTGGTTTAAGACATAAAATATGTTTTTGTATATACATCTTTAGTTGAAATTCCTTCTAATTCCATCAAATTTGCAAAAATATGATTTATTGATATTCAAGTCTTGGAATTTCTGATGGTGCACAACTATAATTTACCTCAAAACTCAATAAATATATGCTTCCACATCATTTTTTTCCACTGTTTAAGTCAGCTGGATGTTCAAATGTACTGTTACAGCCAAATAAAACTCTAAAACATGAAATTCAAATTGACAATTTGAAAAATTAACAGAAAATGCTAAGCAGTCAAAATAATTTTTCTGGGATCACTTAAATTACCAGGTTTTTACTACATACTTTTCAATTAAAACTGCTTTCTATAGCCTTATATTATTTTGTAAGTACATTGTACATGTATTCTAACTGAAACTATCAAAATTTACCAGGAAAAATGTGTAGGATTGAAAAAAATCCAATCATGATATCACCATATCCTATATTTGAAGTCAACAAACTGCCGCATGATGAATTTTTTTAAATTCTTAATATCAAGCATATTTTCAATATTATATGCCCTTCTACTGCAAAAACACATTTAATAACATATTCCCAATAATTATAAAGTCATAAAGAAACAGAAAATGAGTTGCAATACCTGGTGTCCATGTATATCCAGTGTTTGGGAGCAATATTCCAAAATATTACATAACATGCATTTTGACCATGTAATCTGACACCACAATGCATTTTGTAACATTTTTGTATGAAAAATGTCACTCTGGGTCTGTTGTGACATGCTTAGGCTAATTTGAACATGATAGCAACAAAAGATAATTTTGACGTTTTTGTCTTAAGGTGTCAAACCACCAATTAATTTCTTTAAGGTTTTCTACTAAATTTGTGTTTTTTCGAGCCTACCTGGTCATTTTATCTTAAGTTTAACCTTTTGAAGACCATATATTTTCTGAAACGTACATGATTCCTCTACGTTCTGTCAAAATATCAGGGCATGTTTAAAATCTTGCAGTGAAATGCCATGCTACGGAAAGCACCTACTCTAAAAATAGCTCGGTCATCCCCAAGAAATTCACTATTTATAGGTCATGCATCAAATCCTCCATAGAGGTATTAAAATACAACTAAATCCATCAAATTTGGGCTCAAAATAATCCCTATTTATTTAACTTCAATTATCAATTATAATTAGTCCATTCCATTCAGTAGTTTTCACAATACTACAAAGTGAAAGGAACTTTTTTCTTGAAAAGGGGCTACTTTCGTATATGTTCCAGGCTCTGATTGGTGAATTAGTGGTTTGACACCTAAAGACCATAAAAACTTGTTTCTTTCACCATTTGTTGGCCTAATTTCTATTCCTTAGCCAATATTAACCCAAGAAAATCTCATAAGGTATGTGGCTGTCTGATATTTGCAAGTATAAGTGTTCAAATGCAAAGGTACCCCCTTGAAGATTTTTAATGAAAATATCTCCATTTACAGCTGTTGAATTCAGATTGTGTAATATACCAAAACTTACCTATTCTCTTATATATTACAGTTATTAAGCTAGTTTCTAACATAATAAGCAATCTTAACACATATATATGCCTCAGTTGTATATTTAATAGCTAAATACTATGAAATGTTTGCATTTAGCCCCCCCTTTTTTCGTCCCATAAAATGAGCTCATATCATTCTTAATTTTGTTAATTCATGCTTTTATCCCATAAATTATGTGGTTTAAGACATAAAATATGTTTTTGTATATACATCTTTAGTTGAAATTCCTTCTAATTCCATCAAATTTGCAAAAATATGATTTATTGATATTCAAGTCTTGGAATTTCTGATGGTGCACAACTATAATTTACCTCAAAACTCAATAAATATATGCTTCCACATCATTTTTTTCCACTGTTTAAGTCAGCTGGATGTTCAAATGTACTGTTACAGCCAAATAAAACTCTAAAACATGAAATTCAAATTGACAATTTGAAAAATTAACAGAAAATGCTAAGCAGTCAAAATAATTTTTCTGGGATCACTTAAATTACCAGGTTTTTACTACATACTTTTCAATTAAAACTGCTTTCTATAGCCTTATATTATTTTGTAAGTACATTGTACATGTATTCTAACTGAAACTATCAAAATTTACCAGGAAAAATGTGTAGGATTGAAAAAAATCCAATCATGATATCACCATATCCTATATTTGAAGTCAACAAACTGCCGCATGATGAATTTTTTTAAATTCTTAATATCAAGCATATTTTCAATATTATATGCCCTTCTACTGCAAAAACACATTTAATAACATATTCCCAATAATTATAAAGTCATAAAGAAACAGAAAATGAGTTGCAATACCTGGTGTCCATGTATATCCAGTGTTTGGGAGCAATATTCCAAAATATTACATAACATGCATTTTGACCATGTAATCTGACACCACAATGCATTTTGTAACATTTTTGTATGAAAAATGTCACTCTGGGTCTGTTGTGACATGCTTAGGCTAATTTGAACATGATAGCAACAAAAGATAATTTTGACGTTTTTGTCTTAAGGTGTCAAACCACCAATTAATTTCTTTAAGGTTTTCTACTAAATTTGTGTTTTTTCGAGCCTACCTGGTCATTTTATCTTAAGTTTAACCTTTTGAAGACCATATATTTTCTGAAACGTACATGATTCCTCTACGTTCTGTCAAAATATCAGGGCATGTTTAAAATCTTGCAGTGAAATGCCATGCTACGGAAAGCACCTACTCTAAAAATAGCTCGGTCATCCCCAAGAAATTCACTATTTATAGGTCATGCATCAAATCCTCCATAGAGGTATTAAAATACAACTAAATCCATCAAATTTGGGCTCAAAATAATCCCTATTTATTTAACTTCAATTATCAATTATAATTAGTCCATTCCATTCAGTAGTTTTCACAATACTACAAAGTGAAAGGAACTTTTTTCTTGAAAAGGGGCTACTTTCGTATATGTTCCAGGCTCTGATTGGTGAATTAGTGGTTTGACACCTAAAGACCATAAAAACTTGTTTCTTTCACCATTTGTTGGCCTAATTTCTATTCCTTAGCCAATATTAACCCAAGAAAATCTCATAAGGTATGTGGCTGTCTGATATTTGCAAGTATAAGTGTTCAAATGCAAAGGTACCCCCTTGAAGATTTTTAATGAAAATATCTCCATTTACAGCTGTTGAATTCAGATTGTGTAATATACCAAAACTTACCTATTCTCTTATATATTACAGTTATTAAGCTAGTTTCTAACATAATAAGCAATCTTAACACATATATATGCCTCAGTTGTATATTTAATAGCTAAATACTATGAAATGTTTGCATTTAGCCCCCCCTTTTTTCGTCCCATAAAATGAGCTCATATCATTCTTAATTTTGTTAATTCATGCTTTTATCCCATAAATTATGTGGTTTAAGACATAAAATATGTTTTTGTATATACATCTTTAGTTGAAATTCCTTCTAATTCCATCAAATTTGCAAAAATATGATTTATTGATATTCAAGTCTTGGAATTTCTGATGGTGCACAACTATAATTTACCTCAAAACTCAATAAATATATGCTTCCACATCATTTTTTTCCACTGTTTAAGTCAGCTGGATGTTCAAATGTACTGTTACAGCCAAATAAAACTCTAAAACATGAAATTCAAATTGACAATTTGAAAAATTAACAGAAAATGCTAAGCAGTCAAAATAATTTTTCTGGGATCACTTAAATTACCAGGTTTTTACTACATACTTTTCAATTAAAACTGCTTTCTATAGCCTTATATTATTTTGTAAGTACATTGTACATGTATTCTAACTGAAACTATCAAAATTTACCAGGAAAAATGTGTAGGATTGAAAAAAATCCAATCATGATATCACCATATCCTATATTTGAAGTCAACAAACTGCCGCATGATGAATTTTTTTAAATTCTTAATATCAAGCATATTTTCAATATTATATGCCCTTCTACTGCAAAAACACATTTAATAACATATTCCCAATAATTATAAAGTCATAAAGAAACAGAAAATGAGTTGCAATACCTGGTGTCCATGTATATCCAGTGTTTGGGAGCAATATTCCAAAATATTACATAACATGCATTTTGACCATGTAATCTGACACCACAATGCATTTTGTAACATTTTTGTATGAAAAATGTCACTCTGGGTCTGTTGTGACATGCTTAGGCTAATTTGAACATGATAGCAACAAAAGATAATTTTGACGTTTTTGTCTTAAGGTGTCAAACCACCAATTAATTTCTTTAAGGTTTTCTACTAAATTTGTGTTTTTTCGAGCCTACCTGGTCATTTTATCTTAAGTTTAACCTTTTGAAGACCATATATTTTCTGAAACGTACATGATTCCTCTACGTTCTGTCAAAATATCAGGGCATGTTTAAAATCTTGCAGTGAAATGCCATGCTACGGAAAGCACCTACTCTAAAAATAGCTCGGTCATCCCCAAGAAATTCACTATTTATAGGTCATGCATCAAATCCTCCATAGAGGTATTAAAATACAACTAAATCCATCAAATTTGGGCTCAAAATAATCCCTATTTATTTAACTTCAATTATCAATTATAATTAGTCCATTCCATTCAGTAGTTTTCACAATACTACAAAGTGAAAGGAACTTTTTTCTTGAAAAGGGGCTACTTTCGTATATGTTCCAGGCTCTGATTGGTGAATTAGTGGTTTGACACCTAAAGACCATAAAAACTTGTTTCTTTCACCATTTGTTGGCCTAATTTCTATTCCTTAGCCAATATTAACCCAAGAAAATCTCATAAGGTATGTGGCTGTCTGATATTTGCAAGTATAAGTGTTCAAATGCAAAGGTACCCCCTTGAAGATTTTTAATGAAAATATCTCCATTTACAGCTGTTGAATTCAGATTGTGTAATATACCAAAACTTACCTATTCTCTTATATATTACAGTTATTAAGCTAGTTTCTAACATAATAAGCAATCTTAACACATATATATGCCTCAGTTGTATATTTAATAGCTAAATACTATGAAATGTTTGCATTTAGCCCCCCCTTTTTTCGTCCCATAAAATGAGCTCATATCATTCTTAATTTTGTTAATTCATGCTTTTATCCCATAAATTATGTGGTTTAAGACATAAAATATGTTTTTGTATATACATCTTTAGTTGAAATTCCTTCTAATTCCATCAAATTTGCAAAAATATGATTTATTGATATTCAAGTCTTGGAATTTCTGATGGTGCACAACTATAATTTACCTCAAAACTCAATAAATATATGCTTCCACATCATTTTTTTCCACTGTTTAAGTCAGCTGGATGTTCAAATGTACTGTTACAGCCAAATAAAACTCTAAAACATGAAATTCAAATTGACAATTTGAAAAATTAACAGAAAATGCTAAGCAGTCAAAATAATTTTTCTGGGATCACTTAAATTACCAGGTTTTTACTACATACTTTTCAATTAAAACTGCTTTCTATAGCCTTATATTATTTTGTAAGTACATTGTACATGTATTCTAACTGAAACTATCAAAATTTACCAGGAAAAATGTGTAGGATTGAAAAAAATCCAATCATGATATCACCATATCCTATATTTGAAGTCAACAAACTGCCGCATGATGAATTTTTTTAAATTCTTAATATCAAGCATATTTTCAATATTATATGCCCTTCTACTGCAAAAACACATTTAATAACATATTCCCAATAATTATAAAGTCATAAAGAAACAGAAAATGAGTTGCAATACCTGGTGTCCATGTATATCCAGTGTTTGGGAGCAATATTCCAAAATATTACATAACATGCATTTTGACCATGTAATCTGACACCACAATGCATTTTGTAACATTTTTGTATGAAAAATGTCACTCTGGGTCTGTTGTGACATGCTTAGGCTAATTTGAACATGATAGCAACAAAAGATAATTTTGACGTTTTTGTCTTAAGGTGTCAAACCACCAATTAATTTCTTTAAGGTTTTCTACTAAATTTGTGTTTTTTCGAGCCTACCTGGTCATTTTATCTTAAGTTTAACCTTTTGAAGACCATATATTTTCTGAAACGTACATGATTCCTCTACGTTCTGTCAAAATATCAGGGCATGTTTAAAATCTTGCAGTGAAATGCCATGCTACGGAAAGCACCTACTCTAAAAATAGCTCGGTCATCCCCAAGAAATTCACTATTTATAGGTCATGCATCAAATCCTCCATAGAGGTATTAAAATACAACTAAATCCATCAAATTTGGGCTCAAAATAATCCCTATTTATTTAACTTCAATTATCAATTATAATTAGTCCATTCCATTCAGTAGTTTTCACAATACTACAAAGTGAAAGGAACTTTTTTCTTGAAAAGGGGCTACTTTCGTATATGTTCCAGGCTCTGATTGGTGAATTAGTGGTTTGACACCTTATGGTCCATATTTCATACCATTTAGTAGATGTATCTTCACGTGGATTGTTTTCTCCATTTTATCATTATTTATTGAAATCTGTACATTTTGTTAGTTTTATGGCTAAAGTACTGGTGCCTTATCACGGCCTTGTTTAATCATTAGTAATAACTATTATAATATGAGTGAGTGAGTGAGTGAGTGAGTGAGTGAGTGATTGTTGTTTAATGCCAATTCAGCAATGTTTCAGCTATATCATGGCGAGAACAAGTTAATTTTCAATGAGATGACACTATATAATATGTGTTAGTATTTGTTAGTACATATATTCACATGCCGATATTAGAATATCATTGTACAAAGAAATTAAAAATACATACATTTTAAAAACATAAAAATTAATTTTACATTAACTTTAATTGAAATATCAAATGATGGCCTTGTTAGATAATCAACATTAGTTTTAGTTTCAATGAGAATAATGACAAAAAGGTTTTCAACGGATAAAAACAGATGAAAGCAATTGATAAACAAAATAAAAAACTAATTAAGATTGATTATTTTCTTCACATGAATTTATTCTGATTTCGAGCCATCCAGTCTTTGTTCTTTCTCCTTAATGATGCGTGCTTACCGGAGAAGCAACAAATACCAATTTTTTAGTCTTTGGTTTAACCCGACCGTGGCTCGAACCCACGATCGAGCGCACTCGAGGCGAGCACGCTCACCATTACGCCACCGATGCGGTCGTTTATGCCATTTGGTTTGCCTCCTCCCAACGATTCTCTTTATCATTAGGTTTTCCAATTTCTTGACTTTAAGCGTTCATGAATGAAGGTTATGTCTGAGTTAGAGGTCTAAGTTTTATGTTATCAAGCGAAGACATGTTCGTTATAAGTTAATAGTTGTCTATTCATTGTGATAAATTGTTGCTTAACATCAATTGAGCAGCTCTTGTTTCAGCTCTTTAGAAGCAATAAATTTATTAAATAGGTTATATGGACATGTTTATTGTAGGCGGGAACATACTTCGCGATTTGCTTTAGGTTTTATTGGAACTAAAACACTATTTCCTTAGCTCCATTGAAAGATATATCGGTTTTCAAAATTTTCCTTTAATGACAGTGCAAAAGTAAGATTCCAAATGTTTATTTTAGCAAGGAGGTAGGAGCCTGTGGCTCAAGATGTTTTTGTCCACCCTTTATTTGACAAAAATTAGAGCTGAATTTTTAACATAGAAACAAATTTAAAAAAAAAAACATAATTTCTTTCCAGTCAATCACGAGGTGTCCTCCACTGTCTAGTCCACTCCTAAGACTTGCCCCCACTTTCCGGTCAACTCTTAACTCTTAAAACGTGCCCCTCACTTTACATTAACTATTTTCCATGTTGCAACCAAAGTTGATTAAGTTGCTTTTCGCATAACTTAAGTCAACACTTTACATAATCTATTATTATCTCCCTTGATTGTTGATTAATTTACGAAGCACATGATTGCTAAAGATAATATGTTTTATAATGATAACTACGAATACCATAGTCAACTGATACGGTAGGTTTAATATGAAACCGGCACGGCCATGAATGCTCGCGCATCTGAAAATTATCTGGCAATTTCATCAAAAAGTGTCGAGATTTTTTGGGCCGAGATATATTGGGGACGACTTTTTTTAGGGCCAAATCTAGTCTCATTCAATCGAGCTGTCGTTCCTTTATTCGAGTTATCGTTCCTTACGAAATCTCAAAAGTTAACTTCCGCGTAGAAACAAAAAATCTTGTCAGTATGTCAGAAGAGATTTAATAAATTCAAAAATATCAATATAAGTAAAACAAGTTAGCAAAATGACCTTTATTACACACGGGTTCCGGGTTTCAGTGGTATCGGACGTACGAGAGAGGGTACGAGACTTCAGGATCACATTTGCGCTTTATGTTAAGAAGATCTTCCTTCATTAGTTAAGTGTGTTAGTGTGTTATACGGAAACCGGTGTTTACAAAGCGTCGATTTTTTTTTTCTTCCACAGTATGTTCAACCATGTTTGTTAAAAAATCCTAAGTACACATTTTATACCATAAAGAGCTCGCTTAAGCTCGCATATTATATGAGTGCCCTATGAAATGTTTATACACATATGATACTCTATGAATGTGCATTTGATGTATTTTTTGACATTTTATTGTACACAGCCTCCGTAAATATTTCTGGTTCATATTTTTCACTATACATGGTATTTTGCGTCAAATATTAAACATTAAGTGGATGTAAAATGAATATGATATAACAAAATGTAACTGGTAACTTTATGAAGGTATTTTTATCGAAAATATATTGATTTATTAATGTATCTCATGTTCGAAATCGTATTTATACTGTAAAGTGTTGATTTATGGTTTTTTGTATTTTCAGTCAATCCTTTCATAACTAAGAATAAAGAATGAACTGATCTACGTATCTTCTTACTATATGGTATAACCGTGGCCTAAACCCCACAGTTCATTGACGTATCATGGCTGAAGGAGAAGATAAGGAAGCCATGAAGACAGAAGACATGGGAGAAGAGGCAGATGTTCATGCCATAAGACATAGAATTTTTACAGAGAAAGGAAAATATTATGAACTTGAACAAGTAAATGATTTATTTATAAGTTTGAGAAACATTACTGAGAAAACATTAACTTTATTGAGTATACATTCATCATATGATGTAATCAGGAATAACTACCATTTGTGGATGGAAAAATTTGAGATTTACATTGAAAGGCATCAAAACCTTATGTCACGACTAGACTATTCAGATAAGGAAAAATATATATTAGAATTTGAAGATAGAGATGCATATTTACAAAACTTTAAAAGGACAATTGAAAACTACTTTACAGCAAAGGAGTAAACTAGATCTAGACAAACAAGTAAAAGTACAAAAAGCCAGTGTAGAAGTCAGAGCAATCACTCATCTGTATTAAGTAACCTATCATGATAACAGAAAAAGGCTGAATTAGAGGCACAAAAAGCAGCACTAACAAAGAGACGAGAAATCGAACTTGCAAAAATTCAGCTTCAAATGAAACAAGAAGAGCTAACTATAACAACTGGCTGTAAAAAGTAAAATCTTGGACAAATATGAAAAATTAGAAAAAGAAAAATCAGTGACAAACATCTTTGCAATTGCTAGTTACAAAAGTGATCAGGAACAAAAGTCTGAAATAAACGAGACTTATGTGGTAGGTTTGAATCCTACAGTACAAGATTTTCAACCAAGATTTAAAAGGAATTTCTTTCTTAGTGCTAGAAATGAAGCAACAACAAAACTTCATCGGCAAAATTCTCAAACAAGAGAAACTGACATTGATTTACATGACAAACACGATAAACATGGAAACCAAAATTCAGAAATAAACATGTATGAACATCTAAAAGTGAAACCTGATGGAAATTTGAATGTGATCAATACAATGCAACATGAGCAACAAGTAAACTTACATGCAAGTCCTCAAGACTATAATAACAACAAAGTAGATGATGTTAGTGCTATTGTGAAAAGTTGGCGAAAACCAAATCCAGATATAAAAAAGTTTGGAGGTGATCCACTTGAATTTTGTAAATTCGTTCGTCAGTTTACAGCAAAAATTGTTATGAATAGTGACTGAGGATGAGAAAATGAACTATCTCGAACAGTTTACTTATGGAGAAGCACACAAGGTTGTACAAGGCTTTGGTCACTTGAGAGGTGAATATGCTTATAAGGCAGCAATGAAACAACTTAAAGATAGATATGGTGATACTGAAGTTATCGCAAATGCTTTTATAAAGAAGGCCCTTGAATGGCCAACGTTAAAGCCTGGAGATTCCAAGGCACTAGACGAGTTCTATTTGTTTCTAATAGAGTGTAAGAATGCAGCAGCTAGTATTGATGCTATGAGAATTCTTGAATATTCAGAAAACATTAAACAATTATTGTGCAAATTACCATATCATTTACATGATCGTTGGAGAAGTATTGTTCTAAGAACTAAGACAAATAAACAAACAATAAGATTTGAACATTTTGTCAAATTTGTTGAAGATGAAGCAAAGAAGGTGAATGATCTTACTTATGGAAGTTCTGCAATCGATATCAAGAGCAAAACTAACTCAAATAGAAACATTGATCAGAGAAGAGGTATTCGACAAGGAAGTGCTTGTGCAACTGATCTATATACTCCGCCAGGAAAACTGCAGTTAGAATGTTCATACTGTAAGAAACCACATAAACTAGAAAACTGTACTGCAATTTTGAGGTTGGAACATCAAGAAAGGTTGAGTCACTTAAAGAGCCTAGCGCTATGTTTCGGTTGTCTAAAGAAAGGACACATGTCAAAAAAGTGTAAATATAGACTAATATGCTCTGTTTGTAATAAGAGGCATCCAACAATTTTGCACTATGAGTACAAAAATGAGAACCAACAGAGTGTTGCAAATAATTCGAATCAATACCGTCCAAGTGTATGTAGCATATCAGATATTGTGAGTCAATTAGGGGCCGGTAATTCTGTAAGTTCTTGCGCAATGGCAATTGTACCGGTGAAGGTAAAGTTGAAGAATAAGTCAAGAACTATAGACACTTATGCATTCTTTGATACAGGTAGCAGTGTTTCATTCTGTACAGAATCAATCATGCGACAGTTAGGCGGTACCGGAAAACACAAAGAGATTACATTAAACACTATGGGTTCTCCCCTCAAGATGAACACGTATATGTTAGATGGACTACAAGTTTGTGACATAGATATGAACTACACGATTGATCTTCCTACTATATACACAAAGGATAATATGCCAGTTTCATCAATTCACATATCGACAAGCGATGAACTTTTAAAATGGCCTCATCTAAATGGAGTGAGAATACCTGACATTGAAGGTACTATTGGGCCAATGATCGGAAATAACATACCAGACGCTTATACACCTTTCGAGGTTGCAACTGGTCCGACTGATTCCCCACATGCAACTAGAAGCAGATTAGGATGGATTGTATGGAATCTGATAAGAAGTAATGAAGAAATCGAGTCGTATTCCATAGTTAATCAAGCTCAGTTGACAGCTGTTCAAGAAAGTAGTAAGCTAGAAAAGCTTGTGCAAAAATCAATGAATATGGATTTTCCAGAAAGACTTTTAGATGACAAGCGAGAGAATTCCATTGAAGACAATTACTTCTTGGAACAAGTAAACAAGTCTGTCAGTTTTGAAAATGGACATTACTATATTGCATTGCCATTTAGAAACAAACATGTTAAACTACCAAATAATGCAAGTCAAGGACTACAACGTATAAAGGGACTTAAGAGTAAAATGACTAAGAATCCAAAATTCAAAGATGATTATGAAGCTTTTATGGACAATCTCTTTGAAAAAGGATATGCAGAAAAGGTACCTGAATGCGAGTTAGATCAAGATGATGGGAGAGTTTGGTATATACCTCATCATGGAGTTTACCATCCGAAGAAGCCGAACAAAATAAGAGTTGTGTTTGATTGTTCAGCAACTTACATGGGAATCTCATTGAATAGCATGTTACTGCAAGGACCAGATCTTGCAAATAATTTGCTAGGAGTACTTATGAGGTTTCGATTAGAAAAGGTCCCATTATTAGGAGACATAGAAAGTATGTTCTATCAAGTTAAGATCCCGCCAAAAGATCGAAATTGTCTTCGCTTTCTTTGGTGGCCAAATGGAAATTATGACACTAAACCAGAAGTTTTCCGAATGACTGTTCATTTGTTTGGTGCTACTAGCTCACCAAGTGTATGCAACTTTGCATTGAGACGCATAGCCAAGGAATACGGCAGACAATATGATAAGCAGGCTTCAGAAACTATTCAAAAGAACATGTATGTTGACGATTGTTTGGTATCGTCCGAATCAGATGATAAAGCCGTAGAATTAGTCGACAACTTGAGATCACTTTGTAAAGACGGTGGATTCAACTTGACGAAATGGATAAGCTCTAGCTCCGTTGTTATGAACTCTATTCTCGAAAAGGATCGTGCTAAAGAAGTAAAACTTTGGAACTTAGACAATGAATGTTGTGTAGAAAGAGCAATAGGAGTGTACTGGTTTATTGATAGTGATACATTAGGATTTCAGATCAACATAAAGAGTAACCCAATGACTAAGCGTGGCATACTATCTATAGTCAGCTTTGTATATGACCCGTTGGGAATTGTGTCTCCATTCGTATTGACAGGAAGGTCAATTTTGCAGAATATATGCAAACAAGGAATCGAATGGGATGAAGAAATTGGTGAAACTGACCTAAAGTAATGGAACAACTGGCTGAACCAGTTAGACGACTTACACAGAGTGAAAATTGAGAGATGTTACAAACCACGAGAGTTTGGAAAGGTAGTATCATGTCAGCTGCATTGCTTCTCAGATGCAAGCGACATAGGTTTAGGAATGGCATTCTATTTTCGATTAGTGGATGACAATGGAAAAATGCATTGTTCATTTGTGCTTGGAAAGTCTCGAGTTGCCCCACTCAAAACAATTACTGTTCCTAGGATGGGACTCACCGCTGCAGCTAGAACTGTAAGCTTGAGTAAAGTCATATTAGAAGAACTCGACTATAACATTGATAAAGTGTACTTTTGGACTGATAGCATGACAGTACTAAGCTATATTTTCAACAGAAATGCTCGTTATCATACTTTTGTAGCAAACCGTCTTGCTGTTATACATGAGGCAAGAGACAATGATCAGTGGAATTGTGTAAATACAAAGCTCAATCCTGCAGATCTCGCATCACGTGGTATGAATGTATTGAAATTTCTGCAAAGTCCTCAGTGGTTCAGAGGACCAGACTTTCTTTGGTTGCCAGAAGATAATTGGCCAAAGTTGTCAAAGAACTTAGACATTCTTGAAAATGATAGTGAAGTGAAACATGTTGTCAACGTAGCTACTTGTACAACAAACAACGAATGTCAGATTATTGAGAAATTGATTTCACGTTATTCGAACATCAATAAATTGAGAAGAATCTTAGCATGGATGTTGAAAGCTATACAGAGTTTCAAAAGAATTGTTCAAAGGAAACGTGGTCAAGTATGTAAGAATAAAGAATCCAGTGAAAATATTCAAAAGAAGCAAAATGGATCATTACGTCTACAAATTCAAGATGTACACAATGGTGAAAAAGCCCTCATTCATTGTATTCAGCATCAGCATTTTGACGGTGAATTTCAGAAATTAAGCTCAAAATCTGTTGTGAAGCGATCTTATAAATTATGCAAACTTGATCCTTTCATCGATGAAGAAGGAATTTTGCGAGTTGGTGGAAGGTTGAGAAGAGCTAATCTATCAGACGAAACAAAACACCCGGTAATATTGCCAAAAGATTCTCGAATATCTTATATGATAATTCTGGACATTCACAAGAAAATTTGTCATTTGGGAAAGAATTCGATATTAGCACGACTTAGAGAGAAGTACTGGATCATTGGTGCTAACACTATCGTTAAGAACATAGTTTCAAAATGTGTCATATGTAGAAAATATCAAGCTCCCATCATGCATCAAAAAATGGCAGACTTGCCAAGTGACAGAGTAACACCCGATGTTGCACCATTCAAAGTTGTCGGTATTGACTATTTTGGACCGTTTGAGATTAAGCAGAGAAGATGTACTGTCAAACGTTATGGAGTCATATTCACTTGTTTGAAAGTGAGAGCAGTACATTTAGAAATTGCAAACTCTCTAGATACTGACTCTTGCATTAATGCAATCAGGCGATTTATATCTCGAAGAGGAATGCCTAAGGTGATTCGTTCAGATAATGGAACAAATTTTGTGGGTGCTGAACGCGAGCTGAGAGAAGAATTGGATAAATGGAATCAAACTCAATTGAACAATTTCATGCTACAAAGGAACATCGATTGGAAATTTAATCCGCCTGCAGCATCAAACTTTGGTGGAGTATGGGAAAGACTCATACGCTCAGTGAGAAAGGTGCTGTACTCAATCATACACGAGCAAAATGTTCGTTTAGACGATGAGAACCTCCGCACATTGTTTTGCGAAGTTGAAGCGATCTTGAATGGACGTCCCATTACAACTGTTTCAGACGATGTAAATGACTTAAAAGTTTTAACGCCAAATGATCTTCTACTACTTCGAAATGAACAGAGTTTTCCTCCTGGTACATTTGTGAAAACTGACAATTATGTGAAGCGAAGATGGCGACAAGTTCAATACTTGGCCAACTTATTTTGGCATAGATGGACAAAGGAATATTTGCCCATACTTCAGCAGAGAGCTAAATGGAACAAGACGGAGAGAAACTTGCAAGTAGGAGATCTTGTCCTGATTGTTGACAATACACCCCGAAATTCATGGACAATCGGTAGAGTGTTAGAGGTTATTAAGGACAAATTAGGAGCAGTCAGAATTGCCAAAGTGAAAACTCCTACCACTGTACTTCAAAGATCCATTGGAAAATTGTGTTTGGTGATGGAAACTGATATGGACAATGTGTAATCTTTTGATAATGTTGATCAAATACAATTTAAACTTTTATTAGACTATATTTTGACAATTGGCTATTTTTCTAGTTAACTAGTTTATTTGAGAACAATTCAGTGACATTAATTTTGAAAGTGTAAAATGCACAATTAAAATTATGAAATCACTTTGGTTAATGAGGTTAAGTTTAGATAATTGTGTTCTTTTGTATTAAGTTTTGATTAAGTTGCTTTTCGCATAACTTAAGTCAACACTTTACATAATCTATTATTATCTCCCTTAATTGTTGATTAATTTACGAAGCACATGATTGTTAAAGATAATATGTTTTATAATGATAACTACGAATACCATAGTCAACTGATACGGTAGGTTTATTATATGAGTGCTCTATGAAATGTTTATACACATATGATACTTTATGAATGTGCATTTGATGTATTTTTGACATTTTATTGTACACAGCCTCCGTAAATATTTCTGGTTCATATTTTTCACTATACATGGTATTTTGCGTCAAATATTAAACTTTAAGTGGATGTAAAATGAATATGATATAACAAAATGTAACTGGTAACTTTATAAAGGTATTTTTATCGAAAATATATTGATTTATTAATGTATCTCATGTTCGAAATCGTATTTATACTGTAAAGTGTTGATTTATGGTTTTGACTTCACCTGGACCAGGTCCATGTGAACTATTGCCATCACTTGGCGTCCGTCGTCTGTCGTCTGTTGTCTGTTGTCTGTAAACTTTTCACATTTCAAGCTTCTTCTCCGAAACCACTGGGCCTATTGGAAACAAACTTGGCAAGAATGTTCCTTGGATGGTCCTCTACAAAGTTACTGTTTTTCGTTCCAGTCGGATATTCAACATGGCTGCCAGGGCCAATAATATGCTCTGATTGGCTGAAATTTCAAAGATCTTCTTCTCTGAAACTGATGAACTGACTGAACCCAAACTGTAAAAGAATGATCATTGGAATGTCCTTTACCAAGTTACTGTTTTTTACGCCGATCGGAAATCCAAGATGGCCGCCACCGCAGGACATAGATTAACTTTGGACCCTATGGGAAAATGTTCAAATGCCTTCTTCTCAGAAACTACAAATATGATTAAAGCCAAACTGTACATGAATGTTCATTGGATGGTCCTCTTCAAACTTTACGTTTTTTGTTCGGATATGAAATTCAAAATGGCGGCTACGGCAGAACTTAGTTTAACATTGGACCCTATGGGGAAAATGTTTCAAAACGCTTCTTCTCTGAAACCACTTGGAAAATTGAAACCAAACTGCCCAGGAATGATCATTGGAAGGTCTTCTACACAATTTTGTTTTTTATGCCAATCGAAAATTCAAGATGGCCGCCACCGCAATACATAGATTAACATTGGACCCATGGGAAAATGTTCAAATGCCTTCTTCTCAGAAACTACAAATATAATTAAAGCCAAACTGTACATGAATGTTCATTGGATGGTCCTCTACAAACTTTACGTTTTTTGTTCTGATATGAAATTCAAAATGGCGGCTACGGCAGAACTTAGTTTAACATTGGTCCCTATGGGAAAAATGTTTCAAAACGCTTCTTCTTTGAAACCACTTGGACAATTCAAACCAAACTGCCCAGGAATGATCATTGGAAGGTCCTCTACAAAATGTATGTTTTTTATGCCGATCGCAAATTCAAGATGGCCGCCACCGCAATACATAGATTAACATTGGACCCATGGGAAAATGTTCAAATGCCTTCTTCTCAGAAACTACAAATATGATTAAAGCCAAACTGTACATGAATGTTCATTGGATGGTCCTCTACAAACTTTACGTTTTTTGTTCTGATATGAAATTCAAAATGGCGGCTACGGCAGAACTTAGTTTAACATTGGTCCCTATGGGAAAAATGTTTCAAAACGCTTCTTCTTTGAAACCACTTGGAAAATTGAAACCAAACTGCCCAAGAATGATCATTGGAAGGTCCTCTACAAAATGTATGTTTTCTATGCCGATCGAAAATTCAAGATGGCCGCCACCGCAATACATAGATTAACATTGGACCCATGGGAAAATGTTCAAATGCCTTCTTCTCAGAAACTACAAATATGATTAAAGCCAAACTGTACATGAATGTTCATTGGATAGTCCTCTACAAACTTTACGTTTTTTGTTCGGATATGAAATTCAAAATGGCGGCTACGGCAGAACTTAGTTTAACATTGGTCCCTATGGGAAAAATGTTTCAAAACGCTTCTTCTCTGAAACCACTTGGACAATTGAAACCAAACTGCCCAGGAATGATCATTGGAAGGTCCTCTACAAAATGTATGTTTTTTATGCCGATCGCAAATTCAAGATGGCCGCCACCGCAATACATAGATTAACATGGACCCATGGGAAAATGTTCAAATGCCTTCTTCTCAGAAACTACAAATATGATTAAAGCCAAACTGTACATGAATGTTCATTGGATGGTCCTCTTCAAACTTTACGTTTTTTGTTCGGATATGAAATTCAAAATGGCGGCTACGGCAGAACTTAGTTTAACATTGGACCCTATGGGGAAAATGTTTCAAAACGCTTCTTCTCTGAAACCACTTGGAAAATTGAAACCAAACTGCCCAGGAATGATCATTGGAAGGTCTTCTACACAATTTTGTTTTTTATGCCGATCGAAAATTCAAGATGGCCGCCACCGCAATACATAGATTAACATTGGACCTATGGGAAAATGTTCAAATGCCTTCTTCTCAGAAACTACAAATATAATTAAAGCCAAACTGTACATGAATGTTCATTGGATGGTCCTCTACAAACTTTACGTTTTTTGTTCTGATATGAAATTCAAAATGGCGGCTACGGCAGAACTTAGTTTAACATTGGTCCCTATGGGAAAAATGTTTCAAAACGCTTCTTCTTTGAAACCACTTGGACAATTCAAACCAAACTACCCAGGAATGATCATTGGAAGGTCCTCTACAAAATGTGTGTTTTTTATGCCGATCGCAAATTCAAGATGGCCGCCACCGCAATACATAGATTAACATTGGACCCATGGGAAAATGTTCAAATGCCTTCTTCTCAGAAACTACAAATATGATTAAAGCCAAACTGTACATGAATGTTCATTGGATGGTCCTCTACAAACTTTACGTTTTTTGTTCTGATATGAAATTCAAAATGGCGGCTACGGCAGAACTTAGTTTAACATTGGTCCCTATGGGAAAAATGTTTCAAAACGCTTCTTCTTTGAAACCACTTGGAAAATTGAAACCAAACTGCCCAAGAATGATCATTGGAAGGTCCTCTACAAAATGTATGTTTTTTATGCCGATCGAAAATTCAAGATGGCCGCCACCGCAATACATAGATTAACATTGGACCCATGGGAAAATGTTCAAATGCCTTCTTCTCAGAAACTACAAATATGATTAAAGCCAAACTGTACATGAATGTTCATTGGATAGTCCTCTACAAACTTTACGTTTTTTGTTCGGATATGAAATTCAAAATGGCGGCTACGGCAGAACTTAGTTTAACATTGGTCCCTATGGGAAAAATGTTTCAAAACGCTTCTTCTCTGAAACCACTTGGACAATTGAAACCAAACTGCCCATGAATGATCATTGGAAGGTCCTCTACAAAATGTATGTTTTTTATGCCGATCGCAAATTCAAGATGGCCGCCACCGCAATACATAGATTAACATTGGACCCATGGGAAAATGTTCAAATGCCTTTTTCTCAGAAACTACAAATATGATTAAAGCCAAACTGTACATGAATGTTCATTGGATGGTCCTCTACAAACTTTACGTTTTTTGTTCTGATATGAAATTCAAAATGGCGGCTACGGCAGGACTTAGTTTAACATTGGACCCTATGGGGAAAATGTTTCAAAACGCTTCTTCTCTGAAACCACTTGGACAGTTGAAACCAAACTGCCCAGGAATGATAATTGGAAGGTCCTCTATAAAGGTTATGTTTTGTATGCCGATCGGAAATCCAAGATGGCTGCCACCACAGGTTATAGTATTAACACAGGACCATATGAGGAAAATACAGAAATATATTCTTCTCTGAAGCTATTGCACTGATTGAACCTAAACTGCATCAATCATTGGAAGGTCCTTTGCAAACTTTGTGTTTTTTATGTTGATCGTAATTCCAAGATGACTACCACTGCAGGACATAGTTTTTACATAGGATCAATTGGTTCTTTTTATAACCAGGTGAACGATACAGGCTCTTGAGAGCCTCTGGTTTGTATTTTCTGTCAATCCTTTCATAACTAAGAATAAAGAATGAACTGATCTACGTATCTTCTTACTATATGGTATAACCGTGACCTAAACCCCACAGTTCATGTTATGTCATAAACAATGAACATTTTCAAAACATTGGCGTTTTTTTTAAATGAAAAATGAATTTTTAACTCAAAATAATATTTCGCATTCTACTATTCAGTATCACAGCTATTATTCCTCTGGTTCCAGAAAAGTACTGTTCATAGGTGATTTAAAAAAAAATAGGTATGAGAGTCTTCGAAGATATAATTTACCAAAGTTGGAATTAATTTTTGTTTGTTTGTTTGTTTGCTGAAAACCAACTGTTTTATGTCACAATTAGTGATCTTCTGGGCCTAGAAATATAGAATTACTGGGTACTGTTCTCAAAATAATAAGTCTGAGAGTCTTCCATGATATTTACCAAAGATAGAATTTAAATATTATACATATACATGTAATAGGTCTGAGAGTCTTTCATGCGATTTACCAAAGATTGAAATCGAATATTGTACTTCGAAGCCTCACATCTACCTGCATCGAAGCTGTATACAAGTAAATGTTACATTGTATATGTTATATTCAGAGTAGGTATCTTCTGTGTATATAGGTTAGTTAGGAAATGATTGGATACCATCTTCGTTTCACCTCAGATATTACATTTGAAATACCGCCACGATATAACTGAAATATTGTTGAAAGTGATGTTAAGCACCAGAAGTCAGCCTTGAAAGATGGCAATTGTCAGACTTAATTGACTTCTTCAAACATTTCTCGTAATTTCCTTGGAATTTATAAGAAACAATCCGTGCAAAAAAATATCTGATATTTAGGAAATTATAAAGATAAAGGTAAGGTAAATTAGAATTATTGCAATCAATCTACAAATGTTGCCTATTTCTAGGATTTTTCTGTTGGATTTAGAACTGTTTTGACGGTGTGGTATTATTTTACTTTTTATCTTATTATACATGTAACAAAATTACTCATAAAAACGTATATATGAATTAGTATGCATGATGTGTTCCTGTAATAACCTTCATCAGGTATTGCTCAAAGTCAGTAGATTGGAACGCCAAATAATTTTGAAATCATCTCTTTTGTCGTTAAAGTATATAGATGATGTCCTTTCACTAAATATTTCTAAGTAAATTTGGTGATTTGTTTAATCATAGCTATCCCATTGCGCTTGGTAAATGTTATCGCATTTACAGCTACCGATAGATCTTTGTTATGCCTTGACCTACATCCAGAAAATGGCACTCAGGGTCGGTAAAGACCTAATTTTATCACAGCCGCATGGGGCATGCATTTCGTTTCCTCCCCCTTTTCTCTACTACCCCCCTTTTCTCAAAATTTTCATAATTATTCCTTTTTCAAAATTTTCATAATCATTCGTTTTTCTTCATTTGACAATATCAGTAGACGTCATAGATCACGAATAATACGTGTATTCTGTGTCCACAGTTTTTTGCTGTATTTTGATTGGTTAATCAGTGTGTACTATTTCTGAACAGTACACTTGACAACGGGAGACTATACCTAGCGACGGGAACTATACCAGTTTCAAACGATTTCCCGCAGGGACTATACCTGTGGCACAGATTTTCCCGCGTAATTCTTATATATTTTTGTCAAGATTTATCTCCATTAAAATAGACTCGGGCTCCCGCTGTCGTCTGCTGTCAAATGGCCAGATTTGGCAATGCAAATATAATGCTACATTGTAAATTTTGTAATTATTATTATAATGTTGAATTTGAAAGTGTTTTTCCCTTAGCATCGTGTGATGGGTTTTCGTACTATTATCGATTTTCCGATATAGCGATTAAGTGTTAACCTTTTATTCATATGACGATTGGAATTTTCAAAGAATGGCTAGTTAAATATTTCTTTGTACATAAGATTGTTTTAAAAGCCATTCTTGTATTTTAATATACTATCGATTTTCTGGCAACTTTTGCTGTCAGTAAAATGGCGTCATATGTTTTCGTATAAAGTAAAAGCAGGGCCGATATACGGGATGGAAACGAATATAAATTCCGGAAATGGCTAGTTTTAAAATTTCATGGTTCTGACTAGCTACAAATTATACTACATCTAAATAAAATAACATAATGTCTGAAAATTACCACTTTCAAAATTGTGTACTTTTGATGTTTTTTTAGTGCTGAAACCACATGCACTGCAAGGTGACAATCGTGACATGTATTTTATATAAGAAACAGGCACATTTCAGTCATCTCATTTGTTTACAAGTACGATCAGTGACCCCATTACAGTCATATGAGAGGAAGAGCCGGTGTCTGAGAGGCAGACGACATAGTTCAATTTTATATAGACCTTCTGGATTTTGTTCCAGCTACTTTATAAATGAAGTAAATTTTTAGCATTACAAAAAGTATGGTTCAGTAGGTAATAATAATAAATAAATAATAAATAAGCTTTATTTAGAGTCGGCATGGTTAAAACAACATACAACATAAGCTCTGTTGAGCTTTTAACCGACATACACAGACACAGAATAAATAACAAATAACAAGCATGCAACATACAGCTAAAATACAAGACTAAGTAAGCACTACATGTAAGATAATAACAGTTGCAAGATAAGCAAAAAAAGCAGATTAAAAGCTGATGTTATAAGCTAAGCATACCAAGAGCTAATGTAGCAAACTATGAACAACTAAAAGCTGATATTATGAGCAGAGCATAACAATTTTATAAGCACAATAAATAAAAACTGGATATGACCTAGATGGTAGAAATTTAAACAAATTTAAAAGTCAGCACAAACTGAACATTTACATACATTTCCATTCCAAGATTTTAAAATATTCTTAAACTGATTAAAATTGGAAATTTTTCTAAAATCATCAGGTAGGTCATTCCATAAAACAGCTGCTGCATATTTAAAACTATTCTTACCGTAGGTAGATGTTCGCACCCTAGGTATATCTACAATATTGGAATATCTAAAATTATATTTACAATCTTTAAAAACAACTAAATCATGTAAACAAGATGGTGAAAGTTTGTTTAAAATCTTAAAACATTCAATAGCCATGGTACGCATTCTTCTAACTTTTAGAGAAGGAACTTTAGCTTTTTCTAATAACTCATCATATGTGCTCTCATAGTCCTCGTATATAAATCGTAAAGCCCTCGCCTGGATTTTTTCTAATTTAGAGGTATTACTTTTATTGCAAAAATGCCACGCCAAAGGACAAAAATTAAAATTAGACAAAATGAAAGTATGAAAAATTGTTAATTTATTTAATTTTGAAAGAAAACAACCAATGCGTTTTAAAACATTCAACTGTTGAGAAGCTTTACGACATATATTTTTAATATGATAATTGAAATTAAGTTGGTAATCAATATCTATTCCTAGTAATTTTACCACTTCATCACAAGTAATTTCAGCTGAATCTATTTTAAATACTGGTGTCTTGGCATGTGTCTTATTGCCAACTGCAATGGCTTGAAACTTATCTGGATTAGCCTGCATACAATTGAATTTGAACCAGTCTATCAATACTGAGCTTTCTTTTTCAAGTATATCAATTAATTTCTCATAATTATCATTTACATAAGACAAGGTGTTATCATCAGCATAATTATACAATGTACCATATTCAATAAAATAAAAGATGTCGTTAATAAAAATATTAAATAACAAGGGGCCAAGTATAGAGCCTTGAGGTACCCCTTTTTGTATATCAGCCCAACTGCTGAGATCTCCCTGAAGTTTGATTTGTTGTTTACGACCAGTTAAATAATTTCTAAGTAATTCCACAGATTTTGGAGATAGGCCGTATGCAGACAGCTTACAAAGGAGAATGTCATGTGGCAGACAGTCAAAAGCCTTCGAAAGATCCATAAGAATTGCTGCCACATATTGATTTTTATCTAAAGCTGTTTTCCAATCTTCAAGGAGTCTCAGCAAAGTTGTCTGACAACCATGACCCTTTCTAAAAGCGCATAAAAAAGTATGAAAAATATTTTCAAATAAATCAGTTAGTTGGTCAGATAAAACCATTTCATAAACTTTAGAAATTGTGGGTAAGATGCTAACTGGTCGGTAGTTCTTTTTGTCTAAAGGGTCATTTTTTTTATGTAGTGGAACAACCTGAGCTTCTTTTAACCTGGTTGGAAAAACACTGGTCTTGATAGTGTTATTAACAAGTGTTGTTATATGCTTGTTAAGTACAGGTGCACCAGCACGTAAAAGTTTAGATGAGATCTGATCTACACCAGTAGCTTTCTTGATGTTTATTTTGCTAACCAGTTTGTTTATAGTGTCAACATCTGTAGGTTTAAAATCAAACAGTGTATTATGTTGTGTATTGTTCTTAATTTTCAATATACTAGGGTGACTATTTCCATCAAAAATAACATCTTTGCCAATGTCATTTGCAACATTTACAAAAAAGGTGTTAAAGGTATCACATATATCTTTAGTGTTGTTCACAATCTTATCATTTTCTACTAGTACAATTTTCTGTTGACTACCTGTAGATTTTTTTGATAGAAATGGTTTGACTGTGGTGTAAAAATGTTTAGATTTTTGTCCACCAGTACATCTTTCTTGAAAATATGTGTTAATAGATTTTCTTTTTATTTTGGTAACAAGATTTCTTTGTTTTCTGTATGCTTCCCAGGTTTTATTTGTTTTGTATTTCTCAAATTTCGATCGTAGCATTTGTTTTTTGTATATGGCTTTTCTCAGCTCTCTGTTCATATACGGTACTGAGTTTTTTCGAGGGTATCTATACTTTATGGGTGCATGATGATCAATGACCTGCAAGACTTTAGTTTCAAAATCATTATACATAGTGTTTATATCATCTACACACTCACTAGAATCATGTAAATAAACAGTATTATCTAGATCACTAATATATTTATTAACATCAAAATCTTTAAAACTTCTATATTGTATCTTGCTGTTTACACAATTTGGTGTATTACCTTTAATAAATGTCGATATCATATGATGACAATCACTGATTCCAGTATTAAAATTAAGTGTCTTAAAACAAAGATTGTTTTTATTAGTAAGTATAACATCTACTAATGATGGTTCGTATCCTTTCATAAAACATGTAGGATTTTTAACAATATTTGTTAAATCAAAAATATCACATAAATCATCAAGTACCTGCGATTTATCAGGAGTCAAAATATCATAGTTAAGATCACCAATAACCATGTAATTTTCTATAAATTTAGAACCTTTATCTAATAAAATGTTCATATGGTTAGTGAAAATATCATTAGCCATTGATGGAGGTCTATAAATAGCATATATTAACCATTTGGTTTTATCAAGAGTAACTTCATACACAATATTTTCAAGAGTCTTACATTCAATGTCAAAACGTCTCCGTGCTGGTATGTCGGCACGCATGAAAGTAACTATGCCCCCTCCGTGGTCAGTACGGTCTCTCCGCTGAAGTTTGTAGCCATCAACTTCAAATATGGAATCTTTAAAAGATGAATCTAATTTAGTTTCTGATATTATGAGACAGTCAACAACTTTATCTAATAAAATATCTTTGATTTCATCATATTTGTATCTCAGACTGTTTATATTCAGGTGACAAATTAGAAAGTTTTTCGTATGTTTCTTTCTGGCATCTATTAGTTCGGTGAAAATGTTAAAATTTGAACCTTCTGAAGATAATGACAGAGAGATTATATCTGCATTTTGTAACGAATTGTCAAAAAATGAATCAGTGAATTTGAAGGAGTTGCATTCACCGCATAGCCATGGCTCATCAGAATTACTCAACGATATATACTCGGTTGGTGAAACCTTAGCACATTTGATGTGGCTCCAGTAGTTGCAGGCCTCGCACAATACAGCACGATGATTTTTCGCAACTGGCTTATAGCAATAGCCGCATGGATGTTTGGGTGGTCCAGGATTTACCGAAATGTCACCACTGAGTATCAAGATAAGTAAAAGTCTATGGTGTCTTTGCTTTAACTCAATAGGGATTGAGAGTGGAACTATCCTGTTGTGTTTTAGGTGGTAGAAAAGTGTGGTAAAAATGTCAATATATAGGTCATTGGCAAATGTTACCTCATATGCACTTACAGACAGCTTGTTAAGTGTGAAATCTCGACTGTAATTTTGCGTTGACACTATAAACAAATTTGGATTTCTGATCTGTTCATATTGTTGATAAAAATTGGCAGACAGTAGTAAAACAAACACTCGATAAAACAGCATTCTGAACAGCTGATAATGTGTTTACATCAACACCGGAAGTATCGTAAGTCAGTATTTAAAGTTTTGAACTGCATACGTAAAAAATAAAACTCAAATAATTAACGATTAAAATGTTTTCACACAATTTGCATAGATAATAAGTCGTTTCTACACGTTTCCTCATCAAGCACAGTGATTTCAAGTTCTTTAGTTATCCAGAATTTTCATATTTTCTTAGAAAATTTGCGCTGGTTTTAAAATTGCCACTGATCTTTTCGGGCATGCGCATCTCTTTTTTGAGTAGGTAGGTTCACTATTTTTGGTACTTACGTCTTTAAAAGCAACCTTGAACATTTTTTTCAGATGTCACGTTGGAGTCCTGTTTACGTTCCAGAAATAGAAACCGGAAGATACGTCAAAAATAATGCGTGCGCTGTGGAAATCAAAATAAAATGGGTGATACGAAAACACATACCGTGACGATATGTCTAGAATGGGATGTTATGAACTAAATATATTATTGTCTTCTCCCTCGAGAACAGTTTTCCTATAGTGTTGTCTGGTGAGGTATAGTGATCTCAGGCAATATACTGCACCAGACAACACTATAGGAGAACTGTTCCATTAAGAGTAGACAATAATAGAATAATAGTATATCACACACTTGTAATAGCATAACAAGAGTTTGAAGATATCGAAGTGGTAATCAAGAATATATAGAGTGAGCTATCACGTGAGTTAGTGAGTGGTTGTTGCTTAACCCCAGAGAGCAGTTGTTTCAGCTATATCATGATGAGAAGAAGTTATTCAACAGTTGTAATTTCCATGACACCATGCATGTCTTTAGGGGAAAACATAATTCCATTAAAATTTTACATTTATGTAAACATCAATAACTGGCTCTCTGAATTGTAGTCTGACGCAGTATTCTCCGTATTGTCTGACGCAGTATTCTCCGTGTAGTCTGACGCAGTATTCTCCGTGTAGTCTGACGCAGTATTCTCCGCGTAGTCTGACCCAGTATTCTCCGTGTAGTCTGACCCAGTATTCTCCGTGTAGTCTGACGCAGTATTCTCCGTGTAGTCTGACGCAGTATTCTCCGTGTAGTCTGACGCAGTATTCTCCGTGTAGTCTGACGCAGTATTCTCCGTGTAGTCTGACGCAGTATTCTCCGTGTAGTCTGACACAGTATTCTCCATTAGGTGAATTATTCATCTATTAAAGTGACAAATTTGTTGTCTTCAATTTCAGCCATTTTTGTTTAGGTCAACAAAGTGATAAACAAAAGTGAGAATGAAAACTGAATTTGATTGGCCAAATACCCCCCAAAAAAAGAAATCCAATTAACAACTAGCTATTGTATGCTGGATTTTATAATTTTAGTAACCGAATGTTTTTAGTAAGACAGTATATATTTATACAGTAAATTAGCCTGTTTTAGTGACCACCTCTGTTAAGAAATAACTTGTATTGTGTGACCTTGATTTTAGTTTCCCTTCACAGATCATTTCATATTAATTAAACCTGTATTAAGCAACCACCTGTCATATGTACCCCTATTTCAGTGTTCCTTTAAGAAGGTCACATAAGACAGGTTAGACTGTATAGGTTTTATAATTAAATAATATGATATTATTTTAACAGCACTTATAAATAATATACAATTGCTGTCTTTTAATGCGTGAATGTGTTGATTATTGACTGAAGCGCGAAGTGAATATCATTTTTTTCAAAAGTCAATTAATCCACACATTTACAGAATCAAAAGACAGTAATTGTTTTCTTCTATATTTTGAATAAAAAAACGTATTCAGTGCCTTAGTGGAGAATACACTCCAACTGTAGATTCTTAAAAATAATCAACGACACACGTAAGAATCTACAAGTTGGAGTGTATTCTCTTACATAATACATTTCTATCTGCAACAGTGTTTTCATTTTATATTTTTACCTTTTTAATGTTCAGAAAGCTAAATAAACCACAATTAACAAACATTAAACAACAAAATGTTATCGGCATTCGTGCTTTCGATTTTCGTTTATATCTAGATATTTCAAAGTCTTTCAAGTGAAAAGAATCGTTTATATTTAGATATTTCAAGGTCTTTCAAGTGAAAAGAATCGTTTATATTTAGATATTTCAAGGTCTTTCAATTGTCCCAAATGTTCACCTGTGGTCTGTCTGATTTGTTATTACTTGCAGTCTGTTCGTTAGTTGTTTTTGTATCATAGTTGCGAGAATATTTTAAAAGTTCACATACTCGTCAGTTCTGAACATAAATTATGCCAGACCTAAAATACTTGTCTCGTGTCTTGTATATATTGATCAATTACTTCTTTAAACAAATTGTTGATATTTTTTTTAGCAAAGCTTACAATCAAGAGTCAAATATATACTAATTATAGACTACAGTAGTGTGGTCACCGTAGCTGGGTGGTTAGATGGAAGTTTTGAAAGTCAAAGTATACTTTAAAAAGCCCAGCAGTGTTTCGAGTCCCAAAATATGTATAACACGTTTCTAAGCCTAAAACAGTAAAAGGTTAAAGATCATATATCCAAGAACAATAGAATAAACTGTAGATTCTTAAAAATAATCCACTGTTCGAACAATGGTGTGCATGACGTCAGAGAAATGTATTATTGGTCAGTTAATGAGTAGCATTAATAATATTTACATGTCGTATGTCACATGGTACAATGATACATTGGAAGCACATGTCTGTTATTTTGTTTTGATGGTTTGACTTTATATTTTAAGTATACTATTAATATCACTAAATCAATATCAACAATTTAGATTCTGTTAAAAATCAATGGTAAAAATCATTTTGTTTGTATGTGGTGGATTATTCTAAATTTACCCGTGAAATAAATCTGTACCATTCCTACTGCTATTATTCTCTGGTGACAGGCCTATTTTTCCTGATGTCAGATTTATTTTACTAGTAATTATTCCTAGTTATATAAATGTAGTGGATTTGCACAGAACAAAATATCCGACGGACTAGTTTTAAAACCGGACAAAATTTACTGTTACACACACGGCGTAATCAATTGAATGGACATGACTTTAAGTGAAAAATATTTGGTACAATTTGAACAAAAATTACCGATTTTTCATGTAAAAAAATCAAATAAAGTTAAATGGTCGATCCCTTAAAAGACATGCGGAAGCACTGGTGCATATAGAGAAATCCGAATGTAAGATGATGTTGGCATATTTTGTCTTCCCTCTTGCTGTTAGGAGTACTTTTTTATTTTGTAATTAAAAGATAGTGCTGAAATGCGGGTATAACACAATCGTAACTACTCGGCCATTCTCGCTACCCTGCAAATAACCTCGTATGCATTAGGCGTATAAATCGCACTACTTTTCACATGTCAGTTACATGAAAGTTTGATAAAGTTATATTTTAAACAATTTTCTATATTTCAATTAAAGTTTTAATTAGTTTTGCATGATTAGATTTTACTTAGTATGTCTTCCTTAATGGATTTTCGTGGACTATATTTGTGTGCGCTTAACTTAACTTAACTTCCGGCGAACAAATTAAGAAGAATTTCTACTATGTACGTACGAAGTTATTTGCAGGGTAGCGAGAATGGCCGAGTAGTTACGATTGGGTATAGCAGTATGTTAATTGGCACAGGATAAAAAGGAGGGTATATATTCAGAAATAATGTCCCGACCACCAACGATTATATTCTTTAAAAAAGTTGCTCATTAAGAGCCCTGTTCCATTTTTGTCTAATGCATGCATAGGATATGTTATTCCTATAACACAATAAATTGGTTGTCTACCTTTACTGAGAATATAATATATCATATTAGGATACTGCGAGGTTTCCCACAAACTTTTCTACAACGATTTGACATACTTCATATAATAAATTTAAAGATTTTAAAATGTTTTGTGTTTATACTCTATGACACTGACTGGTATGAAATACCTGGTTTTACATTTTTTTTTTAAATCTTATCGATAAGATCTACAATGTTACTGGTTACAATCAATGATCACGTGATGTCTCATTATTGAAGTTTGGCAAGATCACTTCCTGATTATAATATATGAACATCATACGACATGTCTTACTAGGTATGAACAATTTAGAAAAATAATATTATACTTTATATTCATCATTTTCTTTATTCATATTAATCATTTCAATGTAATGGTGTATGATCATGATCAATAAGAAAACGAACCAGAAACATGTCGTTTACACAGGCGCTCGTGGCATGAACCACCCCCCTTTTTCTAACTTTGTTTACAAATTTATTTTCAATAAAATTTCTTTATTTCTTTATTATTTCATCTCTTTTTCCTTATTTTAACTTGTTCGTGTCAATATTCATACAATCTTATGTTAACCACGCACTCGAATTCCGGACCCCCTTTTTTCTCATTTGGTCCCTCCCGCGATTATGGTATGGATCTTTGTCTGGAAGTATATCTTTGAACCATTTATCCATATTTTGCAACATTTCGTGTTACAACTCTCTCGTTCTACTAACTTGTTTCTAGGTCCAGCTGCCGTATTACTTATATATACATAAAGGTATGAAACAATCGTCAAAATACAAAGAGGGAATCCTCGCTTCGACTCGATATTTTACAATAACGCGCCAGTTTTAAAAAGGACCTTCGCTTGTCCTCGTCTCAAAAATGATTTCCCTTTATTCCTATCTAGTTCATACGTACGAACAACAAAATTGTGTCCTACAGTGCCGTCCTGTATCCAAGATGGCCGCCGTTACTAAAAATAGAAATTTCTTCAAATGGCCAAAACTGCTCTATTTTAAGTCAGAATGTGCCCACATTTGAACATATATTAAAGGATTTTTTATGAACTTTAAATTTTGCCGATTTTGACCGATTATGCAAATTAGAAAAAAGGGGGGGATGAAATTTAAAAAAAATCTTCTCCTCTGAAACTACTGAGCCAATCTCAACCAAACTTTGCTGAAATGATTCTTGGATGGTCCTCTTCCAAAATTGTGTCCGGCATTTCAGAACTCCGATCAAGATGGCCACCACAGTCGAACTTAATTTAACATAGGACCCTATGGGAAATTTCCATAAAAATCTTCTTGTCTGAAACCATTTGCTCAATAAGAACAAAATTTTGATGAAATAGTCATTGGATGGTTCTCTTCCCAAAATGTGTCCGGCGGTTCGGCCCTTCGACCAAGATGGCCCCCACAGCTGAACTTAGCTTAACATAGGACCCTATTGGAAATTCACATAACAATCTTCTCCTCAGAAACCACTGGGCCAATTGCAAACAAACTTTGGTGGAATAGTCATTGGAAGGTTCTCCTCCAAAAATATGTCAGGCGGTTTGGCCCTTCGACCAAGATGACCCCCACAGCCGAACTTAGTTTAACATAGGAACCTTTGGGAAATTCACATAAAACTCTTCTTGTCTGGAACCAGTTGTTCAATTGGAACCAAACTTTGATAAAATAGTCATTGGATGGTCCTCTTCCAAAATTGTGTCTGGTGGTCCCGCCCTCTGACCAAGATGGCTGCACAGCTGTACTTAGTTTAACATAGGACCCTATGGGAAATTCACATAAAAACCATCTTGTCTGGAACCAGTAGCTCAATTAGAACCAAACTTTGATGGAATAGTCATTGGATGGTCCTCTTCCAAAGTTGTGTCCGGCAGTCGCGCTCTCCCACCAAGATGGCCGCCACAGTGCCATTGCGTTGTTATTGAAAGCAGCTTTGATCCAGGTGAGCGATTACAGCTCCTGGGAACTTCTGGTTTCAAATTTTCATATAAATCATTACTTTTTCAAAATTTTCATAATCATTCGTTTTTTCTTCATTTGACAATATCAGTAGACGTCATACATCATGAATAATACGTGTATTCTGTGTCCACAGTTGTTCGACTGATACACATATATATGACAATTTTGAAAAAGGGGGGGTAGTAGAGAAAAGGGGGGAGGAGGAAACGAAATCCATGCCCAATGCGCCTGTGAACAGAATGACAAAATGTAGGGGGGAAAAGTCACGGAAAAAAGTCATGGATGAAAAGTCACAGGAAAAAAAGTCACATATATAGCTATATAAAATGTCATCTTTCAGATAATTAAAGATTTTTCTAAAAATTATTTCAATGCCTTAATCTTTAATTTTTTTATACTGTAATTAATATATTCTTCCTGAATAGAGATCCAGTTGTTTCTTTAGTACATGTATTTAATTCATAAATGACTCAGAAACCATAATGATTGAAATGGAAACGGGTAATCTATAAAAAGAAGCCACTTGATTGCTATTGTCATAATGTCTAAACACAGATATACATAGATCATTTTTAATAGTTGAGAATACAATTATGAAAGAAAAATTGTTGAACATCAACATATGGTGAAACCATACCTGGTGTATTCCATGCCCTAGTCAATTCAGAGCAAAATGTATGGTTTCTTTCACTTTCATTAAGCCATAATGGAGATTATACCAAGCAACAGAGATGGTTCCAAGCTGTGTTACCAGTGGTACATGTATACCAAACATGTTTCCAGGAAGACCAATCAGTGGTGGAAGTGTGCCAAACGGTCAAGTACAGGATGCAGAGGACACCTTAGCACTACACTTCAGAATGAAAATCCAGTTCCTGGGCAGCCACACAATCACGCTCCCAGTGATACAAGCATCAAGTACTCAAAAGCCAGAAATGCCATGAAAGACCTGGTAACCAACACCAGAGACAATTTGGTTCTCAATCAAGGTCTTGAATAAATATCAAAACAAACACAAAACAATCCAAAATAAACACCCAAACAAATAAAGAAAAAAAAACGTCAAAAACAAAAACAAAAATAATTATGAAGTATTTAAGTATTTCATAATTCACAATAGTGTTCTGGGACTTTCTATCCATGATTTTTTTTTCGTGACTTTTTCCTGGGTATGGACAAAGTCACTCATTTACACACGGTGACTTTATTTCCGGGATATAGTAAATGTGGAAAAAATATATTGTGACTTTTTTTCCTACTTGTCTTGTGACTTTTTACCCTGTGACTTTTTTTCTTGTGATTTTATTTCTGTTTACCGGTCAACAGGGTGGTCTCTGTTTTTCGTCTGATTTCAACAAATTACTGAATCTTCTTGAATAAACTTTATCAATGTGTTTTGTATTTGAATGGGAGACACTAGAAATAAATAATTATGCTATTTATAGAATAAATACAAGTCGATTTGCTCCAGTAAAAATATATATGTATTAATAGCTACTTAATCATCTATAAGTTTTAATTATACATGATACATATTTTGAAGTTTGTATGACAGAAACATTACCCTTTTAGTGATTCTCTTACAGATCTTCATAACATTTAATTAATCTTTGTATACTCCCAAATTCCCACAATGGATTCACGGGCCACTTTCTCCATTAATATGAAATTTATTTATTTATTGTGTTTGTTTATTTGTTTATTATTATTACTTGATTTTGTGTATTTTCTGTTGTTTTGTTTTCTCACACAACTGTGAGCCAAAATAAGTTCCTGTGAAAAAAGTTCCCCCAGAAATAATTTCCTGTGATGTAAGTTCTGGTAGAACATATTTCACAGGAAAATTATATTATATAAGTTCCACTGATGTGAAATTTGTTCCTGTAAATTACCTGGTGAAATAAATTCCAGAGTTGTGAAAAAAAGTTCCCTATTCTCTTATCTGGTGAAATAAGTTCCATATCTGTGAAATAGATTCCACTAATGCATGAAAATCATGAATTGTGTTCAATAGTAGGTTCTACGTCTTACATTCTTTTTTTTAATACCTTTCTTTCAAAAATTTACAATTTTTGTCAAAATTAAACCATTATTATCTAATTTTACACATTTATTACTTTTAAAACTAGTTCTCTTTAAATGACTAATTTAAGGTAGTACGGGAGTATAAAATTGTGGCTGCCATCTTTATTCATTGTTGAAATCAAATTTTAGGTATAAAAATAAACTGAAGTAAGCTTTAAATATTAAAATCAAATTTATTGATATGAATTTTCATTAAAATAAATGTATATATCTTGTTTCATCCCACAATATTTTTATCTTTTATTTTATTAAATTTATTAAAATATCTGCAATTACTAAACCTAAATTTCATAAAGCTTGAAATTTATTCCAAAATAAATTTCACTGTTAGTTGTGAAATAGATACCAGAACAAATTTCACATAGGCGGAATAAATTTTCATATGAAATATGTTCCAGTAACTAATTTTTCATTTAAAAAGTTCCAACAGAACACATTTTCTGTGAAATAGGTTCCGACGGAACAAATATTTTGTTACACCACACAGGGATAAAAGTGCCGATGAATTATGACCTGTGGTAAGCGCACAGCTAAAGTTTAAAACAACACGAGAATAACATATTTAAGAAGATTCATTTAGAACCGAATACAAATTAAAACTGAATCCACAAATATACCCACCAAGCATATATTGTTATATAACTACGATGCTCCATTCTTGGAGTAATTTCCACAGAACAACCCGACATGAACTCCCTGATTCGGAGATTCCACAAAGAGTATTTTATTGCTTAAAAGTCCAGCGAGCAGTACTTTATATATACGATTTGATGATATTAGTAAATTAATGACTGTAGATATATGTATGTTGTAAGAGAGATCTTAAATCATCAGCTGTAAATACTGAACATGTAGCAAAATCAGGCGGATTTCCTCATTTACATACACCGCCATGTTAAAAATGAAATGATTTAAAGGCATTTTTTTCCCCAAAAAAATCCCTATTTTAAAAATAAGCGAACGACATCTTCTAAACAGAAAGCAGATGACTCTGCTGCAAACAATTTACATTTAAGAAATTAACTTTTAGTTTATACGATTTATACTGAAATGTTTGTACTTTTGTGTTAAGTACATTTCTCATGGTGATTTTATCTAACAAGGTCCAGTTTGTGGGTTTTAATCCCAGTCAGGTGAGGTACACAACATTAAGTGATCAAGTGACTTGCGACAGGTCGGTGGTTTTCTCCGGGTACTCAGGTTTCCTCCACCAATAAAACTGACCGCCATGATATAATGAATATTGTTGAAAGAGGCGTTAATCCCATTAAATCTAAACCTAAGCCTAAACCAAATACTGTGTCCACACTTCCTTTTAATATGATTTGCTCAACTTTCACTTGTCGACATCCTGCGTCGCAGCTGCAAGTGAAAAAGTTTACCAGTTGCTTGCCCATGGTTGGTAGTTCTCTCCGGGTATTCCGGCTTCTTCCAACACTAAAACTGGTCGTCATGATATAGCTGAAATATTGCTAAACGTGGCGTTAAAACACCAAAATTCAAATCGAAACGACATCCTGCGGACGCATCATGCTACGCTCGTCATTGCCCTTTTTTTGGTTATGTATAGCTGACAAAAATGTGTTGGGGTCAACCTGAACTCGCTGATGTCATTTTTCCCAAATTTCCACTTGTGCAAATGAACACATTGATATTAAACACACAAATGTATATACTTCACAAGGCCTTATCTCAACAATAATGATTTGACTTTTAAACGTTAAAAATAATGTTGAGGCCATTTACCCCAAATTATCACTTCTCAATATCAGCACATAGATATCAAGCACACAAATTTATAGATGCTTCACAAGGCCCTACCTCACCAATAAAGATCTGACTTGTTTCTGAATAAACGTTTAAAAATATAGCTGAAGCCGTACAAAATCTTAACTCCAATAATTATATACTATTCATGGAATGTCGTTCATCTACCTTCAAAAACCCAACTGGTTTGTAGACAAAAATAAACTATAAACCACCAAACAGGTGTTGAATACACTTGTCGGAATCAAGGTAAAATACTACTTATACCTCATGCAAATTTTAGGGGTTTAAATTTTAAGATCAAATATCCAGCTCTTTATTTGATTAATATTTCATTTTTTTTATGTTTAGTCTTTCAGGTAGACCATTTTAACCTTGACGAGCAAGTTGTCTCGTAATGGCAACTAAGGCAGAGACCAATGATATATACTGCGATATATGTCAGGGCAGACACATTACAAAGCAGGCGGAGGAATATTGCCTCCGGTGTGAAGAGGCACTTTGTATTGATTGTATTGATCACCATAAATTATCTAAAGCAACAAAAACTCACCAAACGATACCAATCAACGAGTATAAAAATTTACCCATCTTTATTCAGCAACTTAAACAGTACTGTGATGATCATGGCGATATTTCTGAGTTCCATTGTCCGACACATGACGTTGTTTGTTGTAAAAGATGTATTACCTCCAGTCATAGAGAATGTAAAGACATTATTATTATTGAGGATTTACTTGAAACCTCCGTATCGTCAACGGCATTAGATAATCTTGAGCAAACTCTACAAGATGTAGGATCCAACCTAGAAATCGTCATAGCTGATAGACAAAAGAATCTTGTTGAACTTAAAAAACAGAAAAATAACATTACAAGAAAAGTGAAAGAAAAACGAGAAGAAATCATTAATTTCTTAGACAAGCTTGAACGGCAAATGTTGGACAATATTTCAGCAATTGAAAGCAAGACTAGACAACAAATTGAAAAACTCATTGAAGAATTGAGTGTAAAACAACAGGAAGTAAAGACACTAAAGAAAGATATTGAGTTGACGAAAAAATATGCATCCAGTGTCCAGATATTAATGGGTACCAGCCAACTTCAGAAACCAGTATCATCACTTGAGAAATACATACAAGGAGCGTATGACAACGGTAGCTTTAATCAGACGGAGATAGAATTTAAAATGAACGAACAATTAAAAACCATTACAAAAGATATAAACGAATTTGGAAAGATATCACAGAAAGGTGTTCAGACACACGTAAGATTAAATTGGCAACAGGAAAAGGCAGCTCAAATTTTAACTCTAAAAGAAAGAACAATTGATGACGTTGTCCTGAGGAGGAAAGTACAACAGATTGATCTGAGTGGAAAAGATATAAGGGGATGTACAATAATGAAAGACGGAAATATATTGTTTACTGAATCCAAGAGTAACCAAGTACTGAAATATGACACTAATGGACAACTAATATGTAAACGTAAAGTGAAATTTTGTGTCTTTGATATTACAGCTATTGATAAGAGTAATGTAGCTGTTTCAACTGGTGGTTATGAACATAAAATACATTTAATAGACGTGGATCGTTTACAGTTAACAGGAAGCATAGATACTGGTGACTGGACGTATGGTATGACATGTCATGGTGGATCATTAATATGCTGTACATTAAGTAACGGAATAAGAAGCTTTAACATGTCTACTAGAAAATATATAGAAATAATACCAGGATCAACGGAGGAGTCCTGGAACACATACATTACATCAGACAACAATTATATCTACCACTCCAATACACACACTAATTCTGTGGTATGCTATGATTTCAATGGGGTCAAGAAATTGTGTTATAGTAACGATTTATTAAAGGATCCACGCGGTATAACAATTTAACTCTAATTCAAACTTATATGTAGCTGGATGTGAGTCTAACAATGTGGTAGTTATATCACCAGATGGTAAACGAGCCAAGCAGTTACTTGGTATTAGTGACGGTATTAACAGTCCCCGTGGTATTTGCTATGACAAAGATCGGAATCATTTACTTGTGGCAAACCAATCAGGATCGGCCAATCTGTACGAGGTTTCTTAAATCAGAACTTGACATTACAATCTGAGGTGATGACTCTATAAACTTTCAGTGTTAGTATTATTGACGTTAGATAAGTTATGACGAACACATCTAACGCATGGTAATACAATGACACATTAAGTTAATATTACACGTGTTGTATGTTTAAGATATTACAACTATATATATGGTGGTAAATTAAATGTCAAACGTGAACACTGACTAAACTTAATAGAGACAGATAATTGTAAAATTTGTAAGAATCATAAAAAAAACTGTTTACTTTTTTATATTTTATTGTTTATAATGAAGATGTTTGTTGTATCTTTTTTTTAACATTTTTTCTCTTTGGTGGTACACTAACATCCAGTAACATCTCAATTAGAGGGGTCGTCGTGGTCGTAATAGTATGGCAGTTGGATCTACATCTACCTATGCAGTCATTCACCACTATTGTGATTTTCTCCGGGTACCCCTGTTTCCCCCACCAATAACACTGACCACCACGATATAGCTGAAATATTGTTGAAAGTGGTGTTAAGCACCATTACTCTTGCACATCTTGTTGATGGTCATGGCAAGTAAACTTTCATTCATCCTTAGCAACACCTCTAGGCGAATGCTTGGTTTTATGAAGTAAGTTAAACGTTGATTGGTTGGAAATATAGAGCCTGGTGAGATTTTGTTACATATCAGTGTTGTATCCCAAATAAAATATATACAACGAACATATACTTTTCTTAAATTGCAATAAATGCCTACTGACATGAACTACGACTCCCACCAATAGATAAAACCTTGTGTGATACTTCGTGTAATTAATTTACAGAGCATCGTTGATTTTCTCCTTGTACTAGGGTTTCTTCCAACATGAAACTTAAATTTCTCCATAAAATGAAGTAAAATTTAACAGAAGTCGACAATGCAACAAATTGAAACAGCACAAATTACTCGACAGTCAAACATTAAATAGTAATGGTCGACAATATATAGCCGACATTAACAACACGAACCACTCCTCTTTCCAACCTCAAGCGTTATTTGTCAATTATGTGACAAACTGCAGCACGAACAACTGCTGAAGTTGAGGTCGACAATGTCACAAACCACAAAATGAACCACTCCTTCGTCAAATCTCAAGCAGCCGCTGTCGATAAATTGACCAAGCCCAACGACAAGAACTATTTCAAATAGTGGTCGTTGACAATATAACAAAACACAACGATATGAATAACTCCTCTGTCAAATCCGAGGCAGTAGTTGTCGACAATATAACCAACCACAACAACTGGGATCAATCCTAAAATCTAAGAGGGTCGCCGTATCATGACAAAGATCTATAAGGAAAATAAATAACATAATTCATGTAAACTATTAATTTGAAAGAGTGAGTCATTGCTGTTTAGCGCCCTGTAAACTATGTCTCACCTATATCATTGTCGGAACATGATTCCCTTTTAGCTCACCTTGCCAAAGGCAATGTGAGCTTTTGCCATCACTTGGCGTCCGTCGTCCGTTAACTTTTCGCATTTTAATCTTCTCCTCTGAAACCTCTCACCCAAATAAACTGAGACTTGGTAGGAAGAATCTATGGAAGGTCTTTTATAACCATTGCTCATTTTGTCCCGATCCATTAACAAATATGGCCACCACAGACAATTCTTGTTTCTGATTGGCCATTTTTTTTTAAATCTCCGAAACTGCTTGGTCAAATGAATCGAAACTTGGAAGGAAGCATCTATGGAAGGTCCTCTATAAAGATTGCTCAATTCATCCCGATCCGTTAACAAACATGGCCGCCACAGGCCATTCTTGTTTCTGATTGGCCGATTTTTTTTTATCTACTCCGAAACCAATTGGTCAAATGAACAGAAACTTGGTAGGAAGCAGCTATGGAAGGTCCCCTATAAAGATTACTCATTTTTTCACGATCCGTTTACAAACATGGCCGCCACAGGAAATTCTTGTTTCTGATTGGTTAATTTCTAATAAGGAAAAAAAAAGCCTCTCCAATGTAGTAACCTGTTAAAAGGGAGATAACTCTTGCATTAAACTGTTAAAAGAAAGATAACTTGCCATTATCTCCCTTAGAAATTAACTAATGCTGATATAGTGTAACATGTTTATACTATACATTACATGTAGGTATTTACATTTTAAAATTCTTTTTAGCTCACTGTGCCAAAGGCAATGTGGGCTTTTGGCATCACTTGGCGTCCGTCGTTTGTTGTCTGTCATCTGTTAACTTTTCACATTTTAAATCTTCTCTTCTGAAACCCATCGGCCAAATGAACTGAAATTTCGTAGGAAGCATCTATGGAAGGTCCTATCTGAAGAGTGCACATTTTGTTATGATCCATTACTAAACATGGTCATCTACAGGCAATTCTTGTTTCTGAATGGCAATTTTTTTCAAATCTCCTCTGAAACCACTTGGCCAAATTAACCGAAGCATGGCAGGCATCATCTATGGAATGTCCTCTATGAAGATAGCTCATTTCGTCACGATCGGTTAACAAACATGGCCAACACAGGCAATTATTGTTTCTGATTGGTTAATATCTAAAAAATCTTCTCCTCTGAAACTGCCTAGCCAAATGAACCGAAACTTGGTAGGAAGCATCTACATGTATTGAAGGTTGTGTATTAAGTTTCCTCAAAGCAGTATGAAAGGTGAGTGACGCAGCCTCAGTCCACTGAGTCTCTAGTTTATTATATGATGAAGTATTCTTCAAATAGAAATTACAACATACAGGAATGCAAATATTGAGCAGTATCGATCTCTGAAAAAGAGGTGGGGAGTCGTTAACGGTTTCTGGTCCACAAGTGACAAAATACAGTGACACATTCACGATGGAGTATACAAGGACGACCGTGAAACTTTTGTAGTGATGTCTTCAACTGTATCAATGAAAACAATCAGTTCAGTATCTTCCTTTTCAGCAATAACCGTCTATAAAGGAACTCATAATAAGAACAACAAACTATGTAATGCTTTGTCAACTGAGAGATATATACTCCATCTTCATGTACTGCTGAAATGTTACAACATATTATCTCTACCACAGGGCAAGTTTAACATAGAACTCTTTTTGTGAAAAATGGCTCGATATTATTCTTCTCTGAAACTACTGAACTATTTGAATGCAGACGTGGATTGTATGCTACATTGCATATTACATAAACCTACAGTAAACAATGTTTTTACCCAAATACAAAATCTAGAGTGGCCAGCACCGCAGTACAATAAAATAAAATAGGACCATGTTGGGGAACTGTGTAATTATGTTTTTTTCATTCTGAGAAACTAGAAACTATATTGAAATGAGAATGAATAATCATTGGATTGCCATTTACAAAGTTTTATATTTTAACAATAAATGTTCATTGTCACATTATATGTTTAAAATTTATTGATAACAATGTGATTTGCAATGTCCTATATTATAACCTTGAAAAGATGTCAGTTATCTATATTTAACGACATGTTTTATCTTGACAATAACAGTACAAGTTTTAGAGTTGCTATGTTTTAGGTTCACATTTAAAGATGCATGTTATTATTAAATGTTTACAATTCATAAATTTATAACTGTAATGAAGTGATAAACAAGACATATCACATCTTCAGAACAGTTCCTAAATAAAATGAAAAAATGAGTAGAAACAGATGGAATATCGATACACCTAGGACACATATCGATGACAGCTCACTTTCCTGGTACTTCAATGAAACATGGCTGGGTTAATAAACGTTGGAGAATACCAAAGAACCCTACCAAACAAAAAACGGACATGAACACAGGTGCTCGCGAAGGGTATTGTCCAATCAGATAATAACTACAGGTGTTTATTTGGTCTATAACGTATGCTCATCATTGATTGGTAGGTTGAACATATAAACCTTAACCTTTCCCCACACGATATCTTGCTCCATGTCAGTGTTTTATTGCAAACAAACAAGAATTATTGAATTGCAATAAATGCCTATCACCATTAACAACTGTCCCTTGCAACCGATATAGCTTATGTGATACTTTTTGTTTATTGAATTACAAAATATCGTCGATTTTCTCCTGGTACTCCGGTCTCCTACAACATAAAATTTCTCCATAGAATGAGGTTACACTAAGCAGTAGTCGATAATACAATTCGAAACAACACACATTAATAACTCCACAGTCAAACATTAAACCATATAACAATATAACCAACCACAACAACAAGCACTACTACTCCGTCAACCTTAAGTAGTAGATATCGACACTACAATCAACCACAACAACAGGCACTATTACTCCGTCAATCTTAAGTAGTACCTATCGACACTACAATCAACCACAACAACAGGCACTACTACTCCGGCAACCTTAAGTAATAGCTATCGACACTACAATCAATCACAACAACAGGCACTACTACTCTGTCAACCTTAAGTAGTAGATATCGACACTACAATCAATCACAACAACAGGCACTACTACTCCGTCAACCTTAAGTAGTAGATATCGACACTACAATCAACCACAACAACAGGCACTACTACTCCGTCAACCTTAAGTAGTAGCTATCGACACTACAATCAACCACAACAACAGGCACTACTACTCCGTCAACCTTAAGTAGTAGCTATCGACACTACAATCAACCACAACAACAGGCACTACTACTCCGGCAACCTTAAGTAATAGCTATCGACACTACAATCAATCACAACAACAGGCACTACTACTACTCTGTCAACCTTAAGTAGTAGATATCGACACTACAATCAACCACAACAACAGGCACTACTACGCCGTCAACCCTAAGTAGTAGATATCGACACTACAATCAATCACAACATGAATCCCTCTTCTGTTAAACCTCTAACAGTAGTTGTTGACAAATAACAAACAAGAACGACATGAAACATCAAACAGTAACTCTTGACAATATGACAAACTACAACGACATGACCCTCTCCTCTGTCAAACATCAAACAGTAATTCTTGACAATATGACAAATCACGACATGAACCTCTCTTCTGTCAAACCTCAAACTCTAGTTGCCGACAATACAACCTTAAACAATAGTTGTCGAACATATAGCAAACAAGAACGATATGAACAACTCATCTGTCAGACCTCCAACGGTAATAATAGAAAATATCATAATATGGCTAAACTCGACAACGGGAATCACTCCTCTGTCAAACCTCAAACTAGTTGTTGACAATATGACCAACTACAACACGAATAAATCTTAAAATATAAGATGGCCACCGTGACATGACAAAGACACAACAGGAAAATAAATGAAATATTTCCCATTAATTAAAGACTTGATAGTGTGAGTGATTGTTGTTTAACGCCAATTGAGCAATGTATCAGCTGTATCATGGACAGAACAAGTTACTCTTTGTTGGTGATGCCGTCTAAAAGGCTAAAAGGAAAAGTACAAAAAGACACAGCACATACAAATACAAATTTACCCACGCGAATCTATGCTCAGGAAAAGTTAGTACAGCGTAGTTCCTGCCTCATTACTGCTACATTCTAGGTCATGAAGTAGAACAGGACGAGATTGTGATTATAACACAATGAGAAAACTGAAATCATCTCTTTTGTCGTAAAGTTCCGTTCCTAATCGCTCCTCACTGTCAATGTCGAGGTGTGGGCCAATGTATGAGGCAGACCTATATGTATCTGTAATATATTTTATTTCAAGTTCGTGGGATAGATGCGATCAACAAAATCACCAAACCTAGAATTGGTTAGTGAAAGTACATTATCTATATCGCGGAATGTGAAATTAAAGGATTGTGCTAGCTTCTTTTCGTTTTTCTTGAGAAGCCCCTGTATGAAGTCTGTCCCATACGAATAAAGCAACAAGTCGGCGAGAAGAGATTTGAACAGTTTGTAGCCATAGGTAGCGACTGTCTGTTGAAAAACACGTCCACCTAACATAACAAATATGTTGTCAATCAAAAACTCGAGCATGTTGATGATATCAGTTTGAGAGAACTTTTTGGTAGAATCAGAGTTTTTACAAAATAAGATCTGTCCCTTCCTAGCACAAGATATTTGTATCTACGTTGGTCATTTTATATGAAACACAGTTGGACCAACTCCCTTAGTCAGTCTTTCAGCTTAACGTGAATAAAATAGTTTTACTCCGATTCTAAAAATCATATTGAGCAAATTTAGTACATTAATGATCCTTATAAACGTTTTCATTTTTGTGTGAATCGAAAATTCAGCATGTCCGGCACACGTGGAACAAGTCTAAAATATCTATTTTGGGAAATTATTCTAATATTATAATTTATGAAATCACTGCATCTTTTAGAATATTCACATATAGGAACAAGAACTTCCTACCTTGTCGGAGAACATGATTCCACCCCTCCCCCTTTGGTGCGTGTTGCTCGATCATTAGTTTCCTGTGTACGGTAGTGTTTAATAAATGGTTGTTTGTCTATTCGTCCCTTGTTTCTTTTGTCCATTGTATTGTCTGTCTTATTTGATTTACTCATTTCGGTATCTTTGTAGTATGGTACCTTCCATAGTTTTTCACTTTTTGTTTGAATCAGACATCCAAGATGAGTACTCATGGGGTATTTGATTACTACTGTGGTATCTTTTTTGCATTGTCCCTGACACAGTTTTTCTCTTTTGATTACTCCAGTGGTATCTTTTTTGTATTGTCCCTGACACAGTTTTTCTCTCTGGATTACTACTGTGGTATCTTCACACTTTTCTTTTGATGATACCATATAAAGTGTAACACATTTATTACTCAGAATATACTCGTTTATAGAACCTACACTGAATATGAGTAGTCAATAGATAGTCTCTTACAAAGCAGTAATTTTAATGCTATTTCTTTCTATAACTACTGTTACTGAACAGTTGAAAAGGTAAACTTGACAATAGAGGAAACATTGCACAATCTGTGCTTTTGTGTCAGTCATCAATCTAATATGGCAGTCATTGCAGGAATCTATGAACATAAGCAAATTATTGTTCCTCTAGAAACTAGAAACTTGAACCCAAAATGTATTTTTTTCTTGTTGAATATAATATATATATGTACAGCCAAATACAATAATTTAATTTCAATAAAAAGATTGTCATGGTTACGTCTATTATTTACAGCTATAGCTGTTCAGTTCCCCAGATTCGTACAACCAAGGGAGGTATTTTTTTTAATTAGAAAATAGACCGAACTGAAACTGCAAATAAATAATTATTAGATATTGTCTTGCAAAGTTTTATTTCTTTGTGGTTCTCCATCATGTCAATCAATGTCAATGATCAAATTTTATATCTTAAAACTTATTGATAAAAATATTGATTTGGTACAATAAATTGATTACTAATCTAGTCACACGTTGTCCTATTTTATGTACTTGTAAGGAGAAGATCAGTTATCATATTACAGTATATATGTTTCTATCTGTGAGGTGATTGTATCTACTAGAACAAAAGATCTGGAGAGTAACTACATACTATATGTATATGTAATATTTATCAATGACAATTATAAGTAACATGTCTTATATGAAGCAGGAACTGTTTACCCTTAGTGAGCATCTAGGTTCACCTACCCCCGGTTTTTGGTGGGGTCCATGTTACTCATCTTTTTAGTTGTCTGTGTTTTGTTTGTCTTTGTCCTGTGTCTTGCATGTCCAATACTGCTTATGTCTCTGGATTGTCCATTGTTGATATTACACGTGTTGCATGCTTAAGATAATACAACTATATTTATGGTGGTAAATTAAATGTCAAACGTGAACACTAACTAAACTTAATAGATACAGATCATTGTAAAATTTGTAAGAATTAAAAAAAAATGTAGATTTTTTTTTTTTTTTTGTATATACTAAAGATGTTTAATGTATCTTACTATATTTTTTTCTTTGTTGGTACTCTAACATACATCAACATCTTGTGTAGAGGGGCCGTCGTGGTCGTGGTAGTATGGTAGTTGGATTGACTACTACGTGTGCAATCAGTGCCTATCATCACTACCGTTGCGAGTTTGAATCACGCTGAGGCGAGGTGTGCTTGATATAACATTCTTGTGGAAAAGTTTGTCAGTGACTTGCACAGGTCGGTAGTTCTCTCTGTGTACTCCGGTTTCCTTCGCCAATAAAACCGTTGAAAATGGCGCTAAGCACCACACTCCTAACCCATCTCTTTAATGGTCATGTCAAGTAATATTTCATTCATCTTTAACCCCCAATAATATGGAAGAGAGTTTAATGTATTATCCAATCGGACAACTCTAGGGGTATACTTGGTTATAATAAGTAAACTAATCCTTGACTGGTTGAAAATATAGATCCTGATATGTCGCCAAACGAGATTTTGTTAGATTTCAGTCTTCGATCGCAACCAAAGAAAAAAATATACAACAAACATCTAATGTTTATTTAAATACCGTATATGTCTACCGACACTAACTACGACTTATGCCAACGGATTAAACCTTATGTGATTCTTTGTGACATTGATTTACCATGTATCGTCGATTTTTCACCTGGTACTCGGGGTTCTTACAGCATAGAACTTGTATATCTCCATGAGTTCCAATCCCGCTCAGGTGAGTTGTACTCGATATAACATTATTGTGAAAAGTTTGTCAGTGACTTACAGCATGCTGGTGGTTTTCTCGGCATACTCCGATTTCCTCCACCAATAAAACTGACCACAACGATATAGCTGAAATATTGTTGAAGGTGGCGTTAAACACCACAACCCTAACCTATCTCGTTTATGACCATGTCAGGAAAACTTTCATTCATCTATAACCTCCAATAAAATGGAAGAGAGTTGAATGTTTACCTTATGTGATATTTTGTGAAATACATTTATAAAGCATCGTCGATTTTCTTCTGGTACTCGGGTTTCTCATAAAACGCAACAATTCAAAAAGCACAAATTACTTCACAGTAAATAGTAATGGTCTACAATATAGCCAACCACAATGACACGAACAACTACTCTGTCAAACCTTAAACAGTAATGATAGACAATATAGCCTACCACAACAATACAAACCACTCCTCTGTCAAACCTTAAACAGTAATGATAGACAATATAACCTACCACAACAATACAAACCACTCCTCTGTCAAACCTTAAACAGTAATGATAGACAATATAGCATACCACAACAATACAAACTACCCCTCTGTCAAACCTTTAACAGTAATGATAGACAATATAGCCTACCACAGCAATACAAACTACTTCTCTGTCAAACCTTAAACAGTAATGATAGACAATATAGCCTACCACAACAATACAAACTACCCCTCTGTCAAACCTTAAACAGTAATGATAGACAATATAGCCTACCACAACAATACAAACCACTCCTCTGTAAAACCTTAAACAGTAATGATAGACAATATAGCCTACCACAACAATACAAACCTGTCGTCTGTCAAACCTTAAACAGTAATGATAGACAATATAGCCTACCACAACAATACAAACCACTCCTCTGTCAAACCTTAAACAGTAATGATAGACAATATAGCCTACCACAACAATACAAACCACCCCTCTGTCAAACCTTAAACAGTAATGATAGACAATATAGCCTACCACAACAATACAAATCTCTCCTCTGTCAAACCTTAAACAGTAATGATAGACAATATAGCCTACCACAACAATACAAACTACCCCTCTGTCAAACCTTAAACAGTAATGATAGACAATATAGCCTACCACAACAATACAGACCACTCCTCTGTCAAACCTTAAACATAATGATAGACAATATAGCCTACCACAACAATACAAACCACTCCTCTGTCAAACCTTAAACAGTAATGATAGACAATATAGCCTACCACAACAATACAAACTACCCCCTGTCAAACATTAAACAGTAATGATAGACAATATAGCCTACCACAACAATACAAACCACTCCTCTGTCAAACCTTAAGCACTAATGATAGACAATATAGCCTACCACAACAATACAAACTACCCCTCTGTCAAACCTTAAACAGTAATGATAGACAATATAGCCTACCACAACAATACAAACCACTCCTCTGTTAAACCTTAAACAGTAATGATAGACAATATAGCCTACCACAACAATACAAACCACTCCTCTGTCAAACCTTAAACAGTAATGATAGACAATATAGCCTACCACAACAATACAAACCACTCCTCTGTTAAACCTCAAACAGTAATGATAGACAATATAGCCTACCACAACAATACAAAACACTCCTCTGTTAAACCTTAAACAGTAATGATAGACAATATAGCCTACCACAACAATACAAACCACTCCTCTGTTAAACCTTAAACAGTAATGATAGACAATATAGCCTACCACAACAATACAAATCACTCCTCTGTCAACCTTAAACAGTAATGATAGACAATATAGCCTGTCACAGCAATACAAACTACCCCTCTGTCAAACCTTAAACAGTAATGATAGACAATATAGCCTACCACAACAATACATACCACTCTTCTGTTCAACCTTAAACAGTAATGATAGACAATATAGCCTACCACAACAATACAAACCACTCCTCTGTCAAACCTAAAACAGTAATGAGAGACAATATAGCCTACCACAACAATACAAACCACTCCTCTGTCAAACCTTTAACAGAAATGATAGACAATATAGCCTACCACAACAATACAAACTACCCCTCTGTCAAACCTTAAACAGTAATGATAAACAATATAGCCTACCACAACAATACAAACCACTCCTCTGTCAAACCTTAAACAGAAATGATAGACAATATAGCCTACAACAACAATACAAACCATTCCTCTGTTAAACCTTAAAGAGTAATGATAAACAATATAGCCTACCACAACAATACAAACCACTCCTCTGTTAAACCTTAAACAGTAATGATAGACAATATAGCCTACCACAACAATACAAACCACTCCTCTGTCAAACCTTAAACAGTAATGATAGACAATATAGCCTGTAACAGCAATACAAACTACCCCTCTGTCAAACCTTAAACAGTAATGATAGACAATATAGCTTACCACAACAATACATACCACTCTTCTGTTAAACCTTAAACAGTAATGATAGACAATATAGCCTACCACAACAATACAAACCACTCCTCTGTCAAACCTAAAACAGTAATGAGAGACAATATAGCCTACCACAACAATGCAAACCACTCCTCTGTCAAACCTTTAACAGTAATGATAGACAATATAGCCTACCACAACAATACAAACTACCCCTCTGTCAAACCTTAAACAGTAATGATAAACAATATAGCCTACCACAACAATACAAACCACTCCTCTGTCAAACCTTAAACAGAAATGATAGACAATATAGCCTACAACAACAATACAAACCATTCCTCTGTTAAACTTTAAAGAGTAATGATAAACAATATAGCCTACCACAACAATACAAACCACTCCTCTTTTAAACCTTAAACAGTAATGATAGACAATATAGCCTACCACAATAATACAAACTACCCCTCGGTCAAACCTTAAACAGTAATGATAGACAATATAGCCTACGACAACAATACAAACCACTCCTCTGTTAAACCTTAAACAGTAATGATAGACAATATAGCCTACCACAACAATACAAACCACTACTCTGTCAAACCTTAAACAGTAATGATAGACAATATAGCCTGTCACAGCAATACAAACCACTCCTCTGTTAAACCTTAAACAGTAATGATAGACAATATAGGCTACCACAACAATACAAACCACTCCTCTGTTAAACCTTAAACAGTAATGATAGACAATATAGCCTACCACAACAATACAAACTACCCCTCTGTCAAACCTTAAACAGTAATGATAGACACTATAGCCTACCACAACAATACAAACCACTCCTCTGTCAAACCTTAAACAGTAATGATAGACAATATAGCCTACCACAACAATACAAACCACTCCTCTGTGAAACCTTAAACAGTAATGATAGACAATATAGCCTACCACAACAATACAAACCACTCCTCTGTCAAACCTTAAACAGTAATGATAGACAATATAGCCTACCACAACAATACAAACTACCCCTCTGTCAAACCTTAAACAGTAATGATAGACAACATAGCCTACCACAACAATACAAACCACTCCTCTGTTAAACCTTAAACAGTAATGATAGACAATATAGCCTACCACAACAATACAAACCACTCCTCTGTCAAACCTTAAACAGTAATGATAGACAATATAGCTTACCACAACAATACAAACCACTCCTCTGTCAAACCTTAAACAGTAATGATAGACAATATAGCTTACCACAACAATACAAACTACTCCTCTGTCAAACCTTAAACAGTAATGATAGACAATATAGCCTACCACAAGAATACAAACGACTCCTCTGTCAAACCTTAAACAGTAATGATAGACAATATAGCCTACCACAACAATACAAACCACTCCCCTGTCAAACCGTAAACAGTAATGATAGACAATATAGCCTACCACAACAATACAAACTACCCCTCTGTCAAACCTTAAACAGTAATGATAGACAATATAGCCTACCACAACAATACAAATCACTCCTCTGTCAAACCTTAAACAGTAATAATAGACAATATAATCTACCACAACAATACAAACTACCTCTCTGTCAAACATTAAACAGTAATAATAGACAATATAATCTACCACAACAATACAAACTACCCCTCTGTCAAACCTTTAACAGTAATGATAGACAATATAGCCTACCACAACAATACAAACTACCCCTCTGTCAAACCTTAAACAGTAATGATAGACAACATAGCCTACCACAACAATACAAACCACTCCTCTGTCAAACCTTAAACAGTAATAATAGACAATATAATCTACCACAACAATACAAACTACCTCTCTGTCAAACCTTAAACAGTAATGATAGACAATATAGCCTACCACAACAATACAAACCACTCCTCTGTCAAATCTTAAACAGTAATGATAGACAATATAGCCTACCACAACAATACAAACTACCCCCTCTCAAACCTTAAACAGTAATGATAGACAATATAGCCTACCACAGCAATACAAACCACTCCTCTGTCAAACCTTAAACAATAATGATAGACAATATAGCCTACCACAACAATACAAACTACCCCCTGTCAAACCTCAAACAGTAATGATAGACAATATAGCCTACCACAACAATACAAACTACCCCTCTGTCAAACCTCAAACAGTAATGATAGACAATATAGCCTACCACAACAAAAAAAAACACTCTTCTGTCAAACCTTAAACATTAATGATAGACAACATAGCCTACCACAACAATACAAATCACTCCTCTGTCAAACCTTAAACAGTAATGATAGACAATATAGCCTACCACAACAATACAATCCATTCCTCTGTTAAACCTTAAATAGTAATGATAGACAATATAGCCTACCACAACAATACAAACTACCCCTCTGTCAAACTTTAAACAGTAATGATAAACAATATAGACTACCACAACAATACAAACCACTCCTCTGTCAAACATTAAACAGTAATGATAAACAATATAGCCTACCACAACAATACAAACTACCCCTCTGTCAAACCTTAAACAGTAATGATAGACAATATAGCCTACCACAACAATACAAACTACCCCTCTGTTAAACCTTAAACAGTAATGATAGAAAATATAGCCTACCACAACAATACAAACCACTCCTCTGTCAAACATTAAACAGTAATGATAGAGAATATAGCCTACAACAACAATACAAACCACTTCTCTGTCAAACATTAAACAGTAATGATAGAAAATATAGCCTACCACAACAATACAAACTAATCCTCTGTCAAACATTAAACAGCAATGATAGACAATATAGCCTACCACAACAATACAAACCACCCCTCTGTCAAACATTAAACAGTAATGATAGAGAATATAGCCTACCACAACAATACAAACCACTCCTCTGTCAAACCTTAAACAGTAATGATAGACAATATAGCCTACCACAATAATACAAACTACCCCTCGGTCAAACCTTAAACAGTAATGATAAGACAATATACCTACCACAACAATACAAACTACCACTCTGTCAAACCTTAAATAGTAATGATAGACAATATAGCCTACCACAACAATACAAACTACTCCTCTGTCAAACCATTTACAGTAATGATAGACAATATAGCCTGCCACAACAATACAAACTACCCCTCTGTCAAACCTTTAACAGTAATGATAGACAATATAGCCTACCACAACAATACAAACTACCCCTCTGTCAAACCTTTAGCAGTAATGATAGACAATATAGCCTACCACAACAATACAAACCATTCCTCTGTCAAACCTCAAACAGTAATGATACACAATATAGCCTACCACAACAGTACAAACCACCCCTCTGTCAAACCTTTAACAGTAATGATAGACAATATAGCCTACCACAACAATACAAACTACCCCTCTGTCAAACCTTTAACAGTAATGATAGACAATATAGCCTACCACAACAATACAAACTACCCCTCTGTCAAACCTTTAACAGTAATGATAGACAATATAGCCTACCACAACAATACAAACTATTCCTATGTCAAACCTCAAACAGTAATGATAGACAATATAGCCTACCACAACAATACAAACTAACCCTCTGTCAAACCTTTAACAGTAATGATAGACAATATAGCCTACCACAACAATACAAACTACCCCTCTGTCAAACCTTTAACAGTAATGATAGACAATATAGCCTACCAAAACAATACAAACCATTCCTCTGTCAAGCCTCAAACAGTAATGATAGACAATATAGCCTACCACAACAATACAAACTACTCCTCTGTCAAACCTTAATCAGTAATGATAGACAATATAGCATACCAAAACAATACAAACTACTCCTCTGTCAAACCTTAAACAGTAATGATAGACAATATAGCCTACCACAACAATACAAACCACTCCTCTGTCAAACCTTAAAGAGTAATGATAGACAATATAGCCTACCACATCAATACAAACCACTCCTCTGTCAAATCTCAAACAGTAATGATAGACAATATAGCCTACCACAACAATACAAACCACTCCTCTGTCAAACCTTTAACAGTAATGATAGACAATATAGCCTACCTCAACAATACAAACCACTCCTCTGTCAAACCTTAAACAGTAATGATAGACAATATAGCTTACCACAACAATACAAACTACCCCTCTGTCAAACCTTTAACAGTAATGATAGACAATATAGCCTACCACAACAATACAAACCATTCCTCTGTCAAACCTTAAACAGTAATGATAGACAATATAGCCTACCACAACAATACAAACTACTCCTCTGTCAAACCTTTAACAGTAATGATAGACAATATAGCCTACCACAACAATACAAACTACTCCTCTGTCAAACCTTAAACAGTAATGATAGACAACATAGCCTACCACAACAATACAAGCCACTCCTCTGTCAAACCTCAAACAGTAATGATAGACAATATAGCCTACCACAACAATACAAACTACCCCCTGTCAAACCTTAAACAGTAATGATAGACAATATAGCATACCACAACAATACAAACTACTCCTCTGTCAAACCTTAAACAGTAATGATAGACAATATAGCCTACCACAACAATACAAACTACCCCCTGTCAAACCTTAAACAATAATGATAGACAATATAGCCTACCACAACAATACAAACTACCCCCTGTCAAGCCTCAAACAATAATGATACACAACATAGCCTACCACAACAATACAAACCACTCCTCTGTCAAACATTAAACAGTAATGATAGACAATATAGCCTACCACAACAATACAAACTACTCCTCTGTGAAACATTAAACAGCAATGATAGACAATATAGCCTACCACAACAATACAAACCACCCCTCTGTCAAACATTAAACAGTAATGATAGAGAATATAGCCTACCACAACAATACAACCACTCCTCTGTCAAACCTTAAACAGTAATGATAGACAATATAGCCTACCACAATAATACAAACTACCCCTCGGTCAAACCTTAAACAGTAATGATAAGACAATATACCTACCACAACAATACAAACTACCCCTCTGTCAAACCTTAAATAGTAATGATAGACAATATAGCCTACCACAACAATACAAACTACTCCTCTGTCAAACCTCAAACAGTAATGATAGACAATATAGCCTACCACAACAAAAAAAAACACTCTTCTGTCAAACCTTAAACATTAATGATAGACAACATAGCCTACCACAACAATACAAATCACTCCTCTGTCAAACCTTAAACAGTAATGATAGACAATATAGCCTACCACAACAATACAATCCATTCCTCTGTTAAACCTTAAATAGTAATGATAGACAATATAGCCTACCACAACAATACAAACTACCCCTCTGTCAAACTTTAAACAGTAATGATAAACAATATAGACTACCACAACAATACAAACCACTCCTCTGTCAAACATTAAACAGTAATGATAAACAATATAGCCTACCACAACAATACAAACTACCCCTCTGTCAAACCTTAAACAGTAATGATAGACAATATAGCCTACCACAACAATACAAACTACCCCTCTGTTAAACCTTAAACAGTAATGATAGAAAATATAGCCTACCACAACAATACAAACCACTCCTCTGTCAAACATTAAACAGTAATGATAGAGAATATAGCCTACAACAACAATACAAACCACTCCTCTGTCAAACATTAAACAGTAATGATAGAAAATATAGCCTACCACAACAATACAAACCACTCCTCTGTCAAACATTAAACAGCAATGATAGACAATATAGCCTACCACAACAATACAAACCACCCCTCTGTCAAACATTAAACAGTAATGATAGAGAATATAGCCTACCACAACAATACAAACCACTCCTCTGTCAAACCTTAAACAGTAATGATAGACAATATACCTACCACAACAATACAAACTACCCCTCTGTCAAACCTTAAATAGTAATGATAGACAATATAGCCTACCACAACAATACAAACTACTCCTCTGTCAAACCTCAAACAGTAATGATAGACAATATAGCCTACCACAACAAAAAAAAACACTCTTCTGTCAAACCTTAAACATTAATGATAGACAACATAGCCTACCACAACAATACAAATCACTCCTCTGTCAAACCTTAAACAGTAATGATAGACAATATAGCCTACCACAACAATACAATCCATTCCTCTGTTAAACCTTAAATAGTAATGATAGACAATATAGCCTACCACAACAATACAAACTACCCCTCTGTCAAACTTTAAACAGTAATGATAAACAATATAGACTACCACAACAATACAAACCACTCCTCTGTCAAACATTAAACAGTAATGATAAACAATATAGCCTACCACAACAATACAAACTACCCCTCTGTCAAACCTTAAACAGTAATGATAGACAATATAGCCTACCACAACAATACAAACTACCCCTCTGTTAAACCTTAAACAGTAATGATAGAAAATATAGCCTACCACAACAATACAAACCACTCCTCTGTCAAACATTAAACAGTAATGATAGAGAATATAGCCTACAACAACAATACAAACCACTCCTCTGTCAAACATTAAACAGTAATGATAGAAAATATAGCCTACCACAACAATACAAACCACTCCTCTGTCAAACATTAAACAGCAATGATAGACAATATAGCCTACCACAACAATACAAACCACCCCTCTGTCAAACATTAAACAGTAATGATAGAGAATATAGCCTACCACAACAATACAAACCACTCCTCTGTCAAACCTTAAACAGTAATGATAGACAATATAGCCTACCACAATAATACAAACTACCCCTCGGTCAAACCTTAAACAGTAATGATAAGACAATATACCTACCACAACAATACAAACTACCACTCTGTCAAACCTTAAATAGTAATGATAGACAATATAGCCTACCACAACAATACAAACTACTCCTCTGTCAAACCATTTACAGTAATGATAGACAATATAGCCTGCCACAACAATACAAACTACCCCTCTGTCAAACCTTTAACAGTAATGATAGACAATATAGCCTACCACAACAATACAAACTACCCCTCTGTCAAACCTTTAGCAGTAATGATAGACAATATAGCCTACCACAACAATACAAACCATTCCTCTGTCAAACCTCAAACAGTAATGATACACAATATAGCCTACCACAACAGTACAAACCACCCCTCTGTCAAACCTTTAACAGTAATGATAGACAATATAGCCTACCACAACAATACAAACTACCCCTCTGTCAAACCTTTAACAGTAATGATAGACAATATAGCCTACCACAACAATACAAACTACCCCTCTGTCAAACCTTTAACAGTAATGATAGACAATATAGCCTACCACAACAATACAAACTATTCCTATGTCAAACCTCAAACAGTAATGATAGACAATATAGCCTACCACAACAATACAAACTAACCCTCTGTCAAACCTTTAACAGTAATGATAGACAATATAGCCTACCACAACATTACAAACTACCCCTCTGTCAAACCTTTAACAGTAATGATAGACAATATAGCCTACCAAAACAATACAAACCATTCCTCTGTCAAGCCTCAAACAGTAATGATAGACAATATAGCCTACCACAACAATACAAACTACTCCTCTGTCAAACCTTAATCAGTAATGATAGACAATATAGCATACCAAAACAATACAAACTACTCCTCTGTCAAACCTTAAACAGTAATGATAGACAATATAGCCTACCACAACAATACAAACCACTCCTCTGTCAAACCTTAAAGAGTAATGATAGACAATATAGCCTACCACATCAATACAAACCACTCCTCTGTCAAATCTCAAACAGTAATGATAGACAATATAGCCTACCACAACAATACAAACCACTCCTCTGTCAAACCTTTAACAGTAATGATAGACAATATAGCCTACCTCAACAATACAAACCACTCCTCTGTCAAACCTTAAACAGTAATGATAGACAATATAGCTTACCACAACAATACAAACTACCCCTCTGTCAAACCTTTAACAGTAATGATAGACAATATAGCCTACCACAACAATACAAACCATTCCTCTGTCAAACCTTAAACAGTAATGATAGACAATATAGCCTACCACAACAATACAAACTACTCCTCTGTCAAACCTTTAACAGTAATGATAGACAATATAGCCTACCACAACAATACAAACTACTCCTCTGTCAAACCTTAAACAGTAATGATAGACAACATAGCCTACCACAACAATACAAGCCACTCCTCTGTCAAACCTCAAACAGTAATGATAGACAATATAGCCTACCACAACAATACAAACTACCCCCTGTCAAACCTTAAACAGTAATGATAGACAATATAGCATACCACAACAATACAAACTACTCCTCTGTCAAACCTTAAACAGTAATGATAGACAATATAGCCTACCACAACAATACAAACTACCCCCTGTCAAACCTTAAACAATAATGTTAGACAATATAGCCTACCACAACAATACAAACTAACCCCTGTCAAACCTCAAACAATAATGATACACAACATAGCCTACCACAACAATACAAACCACTCCTCTGTCAAACATTAAACAGTAATGATAGACAATATAGCCTACCACAACAATACAAACTACTCCTCTGTGAAACATTAAACAGCAATGATAGACAATATAGCCTACCACAACAATACAAACCACCCCTCTGTCAAACATTAAACAGTAATGATAGAGAATATAGCCTACCACAACAATACAACCACTCCTCTGTCAAACCTTAAACAGTAATGATAGACAATATAGCCTACCACAATAATACAAACTACCCCTCGGTCAAACCTTAAACAGTAATGATAAGACAATATACCTACCACAACAATACAAACTACCCCTCTGTCAAACCTTAAATAGTAATGATAGACAATATAGCCTACCACAACAATACAAACTACTCCTCTGTCAAACCATTAACAGTAATGATAGACAATATAGCCTACCACAACAATACAAACTACCCCTCTGTCAAACCTTTAACAGTAATGATAGACAATATAGCCTACCACAACAATACAAACTACCCCTCTGTCAAACCTTTAACAGTAATGATAGACAATATAGCCTACCACAACAATACAAACCATTCCTCTGTCAAACCTCAAACAGTAATGATACACAATATAGCCTACCACAACAGTACAAACCACCCCTCTGTCAAACCTTTAACAGTAATGATAGACAATATAGCCTACCACAACAATACAAACTACCCCTCTGTCAAACCATTAACAGTAATGATAGACAATATAGCCTACCACAACAATACAAACTACCCCTCTGTCAAACCTTTAACAGTAATGATAGACAATATAGCCTACCACAACAATACAAACCATTCCTATGTCAAACCTCAAACAGTAATGATAGACAATATAGCCTACCACAACAATACAAAGTACCCCTCTGTCAAACCTTTAACAGTAATGATAGACAATATAGCCTACCACAACAATACAAACTACCCCTCTGTCAAACCTTTAACAGTAATGATAGACAATATAGCCTACCACAACAATACAAACCATTCCTCTGTCAAGCCTCAAACAGTAATGATAGACAATATAGCCTACCACAACAATACAAACAACTCCTCTGTCAAACCTTAATCAGTAATGATAGACAATATAGCATACCACAACAATACAAACCACTCCTCTGTCAAACCTTAAACAGTAATGATAGACAATATAGCCTACCACAACAATACAAACCACTCCTCTGTCAAACCTTAAAGAGTAATGATAGACAAAATAGCCTACCACATCAATACAAACCACTCCTCTGTCAAACCTTAAACAGTAATGATAGACAATATAGCCTACCACAACAATACAAACCACTCCTCTGTCAAACCTTTAACAGTAATGATAGACAATATAGCCTACCTCAACAATACAAACCACTCCTCTGTCAAACCTTAAACAGTAATGATAGACAATATAGCTTACCACAACAATACAAACTACTCCTCTGTCAAACCTTTAACAGTAATGATAGACAATATAGCCTACCACAACAATACAAACCATTCCTCTGTCAAACCTTAAACAGTAATGATAGACAATATAGCCTACCACAACAATACAAACTACTCCTCTGTCAAACCTTTAACAGTAATGATAGACAATATAGCCTACCACAACAATACAAACTACTCCTCTGTCAAACCTTAAACAGTAATGATAGACAACATAGCCTACCACAACAATACAAGCCACTCCTCTGTCAAACCTCAAACAGTAATGATAGACAATATAGCCTACCACAACAATACAAACTACCCCCTGTCAAACCTTAAACAGTAATGATAGACAATATAGCATACCAAAACAATACACACTACTCCTCTGTCAAACCTTAAACAGTAATGATAGACAATATAGCCTACCACAACAATACAAACTACCCCCTGTCAAACCTTAAACAATAATGATAGACAATATAGCCTACCACAACAATACAAACTACCCCCTGTCAAACCTCAAACAATAATGATACACAACATAGCCTACCACAACAATACAAACCACTCCTCTGTCAAACCTTAAACAGTAATGATAGACAATATAGCCTACCACAACAATACAAACTACTCCTCTGTCAAACCTTAAACAGTAATGATAGACAATATAGCCTACCATAACAATACAAACTACTCCTCTGTCAAACCTTAAACAGTAATGATAGACAATATAGCCTACCACAACAATACAAACTACCCCTCTGTCAAACCTTAAACAGTAATGATAGACAATATAGCCTACCACAACAATACAAACCACTCCTCTGTCAAACCTTTAACAGTAATGATAGACAATATAGCCTACCACAACAATACAAACTACTCCTCTGTTAAACCTTAAACAGTAATGATAGACAATATAGCCTACCACAACAATACAAACCACTCCTCTGTCAAACCTTAAACAGTAATGATAGACAATATAGCCTACCATAACAATACAAACTACTCCTCTGTCAAACCTTTAACAGTAATGATAGACAATATAGCCTACCACAACAATACAAACCACTCCTCTGTCAAACCTTAAACAGTAATGATAGACAATATAGCCTACCACAACAATACAAACCACTCCTCTGTCAAACCTTAAACAGTAATGATAGACAATATAGCCTATCACAACAATACAAACCACTCTTCTGTCAAACCTTAAACATTAATGATAGACAACATAGCCTACCACAACAATACAAACCACTCCTCTGTCAAACCTTAAACAGTAATGATAGACAATATAGCCTACCACAACAATACAAACCATTCCTCTGTTAAACCTTAAATAGTAATGATAGACAATATAGCCTACCACAACAATACAAACTACCCCTCTGTCAAACTTTAAACAGTAATGATAAACAATATAGACTACCACAACAATACAAACCACTCCTCTGTCAAACATTAAACAGTAATGATAGACAATATAGCCTACCACAACAATACAAACTACCCCTCTGTAAAACCTTTAACAGTAATGATAGACAATATAGCCTACCACAACAATACAAACTACCCCTCTGTCAAACCTTTAACAGTAATGATAGACAATATAGCCTACCACAACAATACAAACCATTCCTCTGTCAAACCTCAAACAGTAATGATACACAAAATAGCCTACCACAACAGTACAAACCACCCCTCTGTCAAACCTTTAACAGTAATGATAGACAATATAGCCTACCACAACAATACAAACTACCCCTCTGTCAAACCTTTAACAGTAATGATAGACAATATAGCCTACCACAACAATACAAACTACCCCTCTGTCAAACCTTTAACAGTAATGATAGACAATATAGCCTACCACAACAATACCAACCATTCCTATGTCAAACCTCAAACAGTAATGATAGACAATATAGCCTACCACAACAATACAAACTACCCCTCTGTCAAACCTTTAACAGTAATGATAGACAATATAGCCTACCACAACAATACAAACTACCCTTCTGTCAAACCTTTAACAGTAATGATAGACAATATAGCCTACCACAACAATACAAACCATTCCTCTGTCAAGCCTCAAACAGTAATGATAGACAATATAGCCTACCACAACAATACAAACTACTCCTCTGTCAAACCTTAATCAGTAATGATAGACAATATAGCATACCACAACAATACAAACTACTCCTCTGTCAAACCTTAAACAATAATGATAGACAATATAGCCTACCACAACAATACAAACCACTCCTCTGTCAAACCTTAAAGAGTAATGATAGACAATATAGCCTACCACATCAATACAAACCACTCCTCTGTCAAACCTTAAACAGTAATGATAGACAATATAGCCTACCACAACAATACAAACCACTCCTCTGTCAAACCTTTAACAGTAATGATAGACAATATAGCCTACCTCAACAATACAAACCACTCCTCTGTCAAACCTTAAACAGTAATGATAGACAATATAGCTTACCACAACAATACAAACTACCCCTCTGTCAAACCTTTAACAGTAATGATAGACAATATAGCCTACCACAACAATACAAACCATTCCTCTGTCAAACCTTAAACAGTAATGATAGACAACATAGCCTACCACAACAATACAAGCCACTCCTCTGTCAAACCTCAAACAGTAATGATAGACAATATAGCCTACCACAACAATACAAACTACCCCCTGTCAAACCTTAAACAGTAATGATAGACAATATAGCATACCACAACAATACAAACTACTCCTCTGTCAAACCTAAAACAGTAATGATAGACAATATAGCCTACCACAACAATACAAACTACCCCCTGTCAAACCTTAAACAATAATGATAGACAATATAGCCTACCACAACAATACAAACTACCCCCTGTCAAACCTCAAACAATAATGATACACAACATAGCCTACCACAACAATACAAACCACTCCTCTGTCAAACCTTAAACAGTAATGATAGACAATATAGCCTACCACAACAATACAAACTACTCCTCTGTCAAACCTTAAACAGTAATGATAGACAATATAGCCTACCACAACAATACAAACTACTCCTCTGTCAAACCTTAAACAGTAATGATAGACAATATAGCCTACCACAACAATACAAACTACCCCCTGTCAAACCTCAAACAATAATGATACACAACATAGCCTACCACAACAATACAAACCACTCCTCTGTCAAACCTTAAACATTAATGATAGACAATATAGCCTACCACAACAATACAAACTACTCCTCTGTCAAACCTTAAACAGTAATGATAGACAATATAGCCTACCACAACAATACAAACTACTCCTCTGTCAAACCTTAAACAGTAATGATAGACAATATAGCCTACCACAACAATACAAACTACTCCTCTGTCAAACCTTAAACAGTAATGATAGACAATATAGCCTACCACAACAATACAAACCATTCCTCTGTCAAACCTTAAACAGTAATGATAGACAATATAGCCTACCATAACAATACAAACTACTCCTCTGTCAAACCTTAAACAGTAATGATAGACAATATAGCCTACCACAACAATACAAACCACTCCTCTGTCAAACCTTAAAGAGTAATGATAGACAATATAGCCTACCACATCAATACAAACCACTCCTCTGTCAAACCTTAAACAGTAATGATAGACAATATAGCCTACCACAACAATACAAACCACTCCTCTGTCAAACCTTTAACCGTAATGATAGACAATATAGCCTACCTCAACAATACAAACCACTCCTCTGTCAAACCTTAAACAGTAATGATAGACAATATAGCTTACCACAACAATACAAACTACCCCTCTGTCAAACCTTTAACAGTAATGATAGACAATATAGCCTACCACAACAATACAAACCATTCCTCTGTCAAACCTTAAACAGTAATGATAGACAATATAGCCTACCACAACAATACAAACTACTCCTCTGTCAAACCTTTAACAGTAATGATAGACAATATAGCCTACCACAACAATACAAACTACTCCTCTGTCAATCCTTAAACAGTAATGATAGACAACATAGCCTACCAAAACAATACAAGCCACTCCTCTGTCAAACCTCAAACAGTAATGATAGACAATATAGCCTACCACAACAAAACAAACTACCCCCTGTCAAACCTTAAACAGTAATGATAGACAATATAGCATACCACAACAATACAAACTACTCCTCTGTCAAACCTTAAACAGTAATGATAGACAATATAGCCTACCACAACAATACAAACTACCCCCTGTCAAACCTTAAACAATAATGATAGACAATATAGCCTACCACAACAATACAAACTACCCCCTGTCAAACCTCAAACAATAATGATACACAACATAGCCTACCACAACAATACAAACCACTCCTCTGTCAAACCTTAAACAGTAATGATAGACAATATAGCCTACCACAACAATACAAACTACTCCTCTGTCAAACCTTAAACAGTAATGATAGACAATATAGCCTACCACAACAATACAAACTACTCCTCTGTCAAACCTTAAACAGTAATGATAGACAATATAGCCTACCATAACAATACAAACTACTCCTCTGTCAAACCTTAAACAGTAATGATAGACAATATAGCTTACCACAACAATACAAACTACCCCTCTGTCAAACCTCAAACAGTAATGATAGACAATATAGCCTACCACAACAATAAAAACCACTCTTCTGTCAAACCTTAAACATTAATGATAGACAACATAGCCTACCACAACAATACAAACCACTCCTCTGTCAAACCTTAAACAGTAATGATAGACAATATAGCCTACCACAACAATACAAACCATTCCTCTGTTAAACCTTAAACAGTAATGATAGACAATATAGCCTACCACAACAATACAAACTACCCCCTGTCAAACCTTAAACAATAATGATAGACAATATAGCCTACCACAACAATACAAACTACCCCCTGTCAAACCTCAAACAATAATGATACACAACATAGCCTACCACAACAATACAAACCACTCCTCTGTCAAACCTTAAACAGTAATGATAGACAATATAGCCTACCACAACAATACAAACTACTCCTCTGTCAAACCTTAAACAGTAATGATAGACAATATAGCCTACCACAACAATACAAACTACTCCTCTGTCAAACCTTAAACAGTAATGATAGACAATATAGCCTACCATAACAATACAAACTACTCCTCTGTCAAACCTTAAACAGTAATGATAGACAATATAGCTTACCACAACAATACAAACTACCCCTCTGTCAAACCTCAAACAGTAATGATAGACAATATAGCCTACCACAACAATAAAAACCACTCTTCTGTCAAACCTTAAACATTAATGATAGACAACATAGCCTACCACAACAATACAAACCACTCCTCTGTCAAACCTTAAACAGTAATGATAGACAATATAGCCTACCACAACAATACAAACCATTCCTCTGTTAAACCTTAAATAGTAATGATAGACAATATAGCCTACCACAACAATACAAACTACCCCTCTGTCAAACTTTAAACAATAATGATAGACAATATAGCCTACCACAACAATACAAACTACCCCTCTGTCAAACATTACACAGTAATGATAGACAATATAGCCTACCACAACAATACAAACTACTCCTCTGTCAAACATTAAACAGCAATGATAGACAATATAGCCTACCACAACAATACAAACCACCCCTCTGTCAAACATTAAACAGTAATGATAGAGAATATAGCCTACCACAACAATACAACCACTCCTCTGTCAAACCTTAAACAGTAATGATAGACAATATAGCCTACCACAATAATACAAACTACCCCTCGGTCAAACCTTAAACAGTAATGATAAGACAATATACCTACCACAACAATACAAACTACCCCTCTGTCAAACCTTAAATAGTAATGATAGACAATATAGCCTACCACAACAATACAAACTACTCCTCTGTCAAACCATTAACAGTAATGATAGACAATATAACCTACCACAACAATACAAACTACCCCTCTGTCAAACCTTTATCAGTAATGATAGACAATATAGCCTACCACAACAATACAAACTACCCCTCTGTCAAACCTTTAACAGTAATGATAGACAATATAGCCTACCACAACAATACAAACCATTCCTCTGTCAAACCTCAAACAGTAATGATACACAATATAGCCTACCACAACAGTACAAACCACCCCTCTGTCAAACCTTTAACAGTAATGATAGACAATATAGCCTACCACAACAATACAAACTACCCCTCTGTCAAACCTTTAACAGTAATGATAGACAATATAGCCTACCACAACAATACAAACTACCCCTCTGTCAAACCTTTAACAGTAATGATAGACAATATAGCCTACCACAACAATACAAACCATTCCTATGTCAAACCTCAAACAGTAATGATAGACAATATAGCCTACCACAACAATACAAAGTACCCCTCTGTCAAACCTTTAACAGTAATGATAGACAATATAGCCTACCACAACAATACAAACTACCCCTCTGTCAAACCTTTAACAGTAATGATAGACAATATAGCCTACCACAACAATACAAACCATTCCTCTGTCAAGCCTCAAACAGTAATGATAGACAATATAGCCTACCACAACAATACAAACTACTCCTCTGTCAAACCTTAATCAGTAATGATAGACAATATAGCATACCACAACAATACAAACCACTCCTCTGTCAAACCTTAAACAGTAATGATAGACAATATAGCCTACCACAACAATACAAACCACTCCTCTGTCAAACCTTAAAGAGTAATGATAGACAATATAGCCTACCACATCAATACAAACCACTCCTCTGTCAAACCTTAAACAGTAATGATAGACAATATAGCCTACCACAACAATACAAACCACTCCTCTGTCATACCTTAAACAGTAATGATAGACAATATAGCCTACCACAACAATACAAACCATTCCTCTGTTAAACCTTAAATAGTAATGATAGACAATATAGCCTACCACAACAATACAAACTACCCCTCTGTCAAACTTTAAACAGTAATGATAAACAATATAGACTACCACAACAATACAAACCACTCCTCTGTCAAACATTAAACAATAATGATAGACAATATAGCCTACCACAACAATACAAACTACCCCTCTGTCAAACCTTAAACAGTAATGATAGACAATATAGCCTACCACAACAATACAAACTACCCCTCTGTTAAACCTTAAACAGTAATGATAGAAAATATAGCCTACCACAACAATACAAACCACTCCTCTGTCAAACATTAAACAGTAATGATAGAGAATATAGCCTACAACAACAATACAAACCACTCCTCTGTCAAACATTAAACAGTAATGATAGACAATATAGCTTACCACAACAATACAAACTACTCCTCTGTCAAACATTAAACAGCAATGATAGACAATATAGCCTACCACAACAATACAAACCACCCCTCTGTCAAACATTAAACAGTAATGATAGAGAATATAGCCTACCACAACAATACAACCACTCCTCTGTCAAACCTTAAACAGTAATGATAGACAATATAGCCTACCACAATAATACAAACTACCCCTCGGTCAAACCTTAAACAGTAATGATAAGACAATATACCTACCACAACAATACAAACTACCCCTCTGTCAAACCTTAAATAGTAATGATAGACAATATAGCCTACCACAACAATACAAACTACTCCTCTGTCAAACCATTAACAGTAATGATAGACAATATAGCCTACCACAACAATACAAACTACCCCTCTGTCAAACCTTTAACAGTAATGATAGACAATATAGCGTACCACAACAATACAAACTACCCCTCTGTCAAACCTTTAACAGTAATGATAGACAATATAGCCTACCACAACAATACAAACCATTCCTCTGTCAAACCTCAAACAGTAATGATACACAATATAGCCTACCACAACAGTACAAACCACCCCTCTGTCAAACCTTTAACAGTAATGATAGACAATATAGCCTACCACAATAATACAAACTACCCCTCTGTCAAACCTTTAACAGTAATGATAGACAATATAGCCTACCACAACAATACAAACTACCCCTCTGTCAAACCTTTAACAGTAATGATAGACAATATAGCCTACCACAACAATACAAACCATTCCTATGTCAAACCTCAAACAGTAATGATAGACAATATAGCCTACCACAACAATACAAAGTACCCCTCTGTCAAACCTTTAACAGTAATGATAGACAATATAGCCTACCACAACAATACAAACTACCCCTCTGTCAAACCTTTAACAGTAATGATAGACAATATAGCCTACCACAACAATACAAACCATTCCTCTGTCAAGCCTCAAACAGTAATGATAGACAATATAGCCTACCACAACAATACAAACTACTCCTCTGTCAAACCTTAATCAGTAATGATAGACAATATAGCATACCACAACAATACAAACCACTCCTCTGTCAAACCTTAAACAGTAATGATAGACAATATAGCCTACCACAACAATACAAACCACTCCTCTGTCAAACCTTAAAGAGCAATGCTAGACAATATAGCCTACCACATCAATACAAACCACTCCTCTGTCAAACCTTAAACAGTAATGATAGACAATATAGCTTACCACAACAATACAAACTACCCCTCTGTCAAACCTTTAACAGTAATGATAGACAATATAGCCTACCACAACAATACAAACCATTCCTCTGTCAAACCTTAAACAGTAATGATAGACAATATAGCCTACCACAACAATACAAACTACTCCTCTGTCAAACCTTTAACAGTAATGATAGACAATATAGCCTACCACAACAATACAAACTACTCCTCTGTCAAACCTTAAACAGTAATGATAGACAACATAGCCTACCACAACAATACAAGCCACTCCTCTGTCAAACCTCAAACAGTAATGATAGACAATATAGCCTACCACAACAATACAAACTACCCCCTGTCAAACCTTAAACAGTAATGATAGACAATATAGCATACCAAAACAATACAAACTACTCCTCTGTCAAACCTTAAACAGTAATGATAGACAATATAGCCTACCACAACAATACAAACTACCCCCTGTCAAACCTTAAACAATAATGATAGACAATATAGCCTACCACAACAATACAAACTACCCCCTGTCAAACCTCAAACAATAATGATACACAACATAGCCTACCACAACAATACAAACCACTCCTCTGTCAAACCTTAAACAGTAATGATAGACAATATAGCCTACCACAACAATACAAACTACTCCTCTGTCAAACCTTAAACAGTAATGATAGACAATATAGCCTACCACAACAATACAAACTACTCCTCTGTCAAACCTTAAACAGTAATGATAGACAATATAGCCTACCATAACAATACAAACTACTCCTCTGTCAAACCTTAAACAGTAATGATAGACAACATAGCCTACCACAACAATACAAACTACTCCTCTGTCAAACCTTAAACAGTAATGATAGACAATATAGCCTACCACAACAATACAAACCACTCCTCTGTCAAATCTTTAACAGTAATGATAGACAATATAGCCTACCACAACAATACAAACTACTCCTCTGTCAAACCTTAAACAGTAATGATAGACAATATAGCGTACCACAACAATACAAACCACTCCTCTGTCAAACCTTAAACAGTAATGATAGACAATATAGCCTACCATAACAATACAAACTACTCCTCTGTCAAACCTTTAACAGTAATGATAGACAATATAGCCTACCACAACAATACAAACCACTCCTCTGTCAAACCTTAAACAGTAATGATAGACAATTTAGCCTACCACAACAATAAAAACCACTCCTCTGTCAAACCTTAAACAGTAATGATAGACAATATAGCCTACCACAACAATACAAACCACTCTTCTGTCAAACCTTAAACATTAATGATAGACAACATAGCCTACCACAACAATACAAACCACTCCTCTGTCAAACCTTAAACAGTAATGATAGACAATATAGCCTACCACAACAATACAAACCATTCCTCTGTTAAACCTTAAATAGTAATGATAGACAATATAGCCTACCACAACAATACAAACTACCCCTCTGTCAAACCTTAAACAGTAATGATAAACAATATAGACTACCACAACAATACAAACCACTCCTCTGTCAAACATTAAACAGTAATGATAGACAATATAGCCTACCACAACAATACAAACTACCCCTCTGTCAAACCTTTAACAGTAATGATAGACAATATAGCCTACCACAACAATACAAACCATTCCTCTGTCAAACCTCAAACAGTAATGATACACAAAATAGCCTACCACAACAGTACAAACCACCCCTCTGTCAAACCTTTAACAGTAATGATAGACAATATAGCCTACCACAACAATACAAACTACCCCTCTGTCAAACCTTTAACAGTAATGATAGACAATATAGCCTACCACAACAATACAAACTACCCCTCTGTCAAACCTTTAACAGTAATGATAGACAATATAGCCTACCACAACAATACCAACCATTCCTATGTCAAACCTCAAACAGTAATGATAGACAATATAGCCTACCACAACAATACAAACTACCCCTCTGTCAAACCTTTAACAGTAATGATAGACAATATAGCCTACCACAACAATACAAACTACCCTTCTGTCAAACCTTTAACAGTAATGATAGACAATATAGCCTACCACAACAATACAAACCATTCCTCTGTCAAGCCTCAAACAGTAATGATAGACAATATAGCCTACCACAACAATACAAACTACTCCTCTGTCAAACCTTAATCAGTAATGATAGACAATATAGCATACCACAACAATACAAACTACTCCTCTGTCAAACCTTAAACAATAATGATAGACAATATAGCCTACCACAACAATACAAACCACTCCTCTGTCAAACCTTAAAGAGTAATGATAGACAATATAGCCTACCACATCAATACAAACCACTCCTCTGTTAAACCTTAAACAGTAATGATAGACAATATAGCCTACCACAACAATACAAACCACTCCTCTGTTAAACCTTTAACAGTAATGATAGACAATATAGCCTACCTCAACAATACAAACCACTCCTCTGTCAAACCTTAAACAGTAATGATAGACAATATAGCTTACCACAACAATACAAACTACCCCTCTGTCAAACCTTTAACAGTAATGATAGACAATATAGCCTACCACAACAATACAAACCATTCCTCTGTCAAACCTTAAACAGTAATGATAGACAATATAGCCTACCACAACAATACAAACTACTCCTCTGTCAAACCTTTAACAGTAATGATAGACAATATAGCCTACCACAACAATACAAACTACTCCTCTGTCAAACCTTAAACAGTAATGATAGACAACATAGCCTACCACAACAATACAAGCCACTCCTCTGTCAAACCTCAAACAGTAATGATAGACAATATAGCCTACCACAACAATACAAGCCACTCCTCTGTCAAACCTCAAACAGTAATGATAGACAATATAGCCTACCACAACAATACAAACTACCCCCTGTCAAACCTTAAACAGTAATGATAGACAATATAGCATACCACAACAATACAAACTACTCCTCTGTCAAACCTAAAACAGTAATGATAGACAATATAGCCTACCACAACAATACAAACAACCCCCTGTCAAACCTTCAACAATAATGATAGACAATATAGCCTACCACAACAATACAAACTACCCCCTGTCAAACCTCAAACAATAATGATACACAACATAGCCTACCACAACAATACAAACCACTCCTCTGTCAAACCTTAAACAGTAATGATAGACAATATAGCCTACCACAACAATACAAACTACTCCTCTGTCAAACCTTAAACAGTAATGATAGACAATATAGCCTACCACAACAATACAAACTACTCCTCTGTCAAACCTTAAACAGTAATGATAGACAATATAGCCTACCACAACAATACAAACTACCCCTCTGTCAAACCTCAAACAATAATGATACACAACATAGCCTACCACAACAATACAAACCACTCCTCTGTCAAACCTTAAACAGTAATGCTAGACAATATAGCCTACCACAACAATACAAACTACTCCTCTGTCAAACCTTAAACAGTAATGATAGACAATATAGCCTACCACAACAATACAAACTACTCCTCTGTCAAACCTTAAACAGTAATGATAGACAATATAGCCTACCTTAACAATACAAACTACTCCTCTGTCAAACCTTAAACAGTAATGATAGACAATATAGCCTACAACAACAATACAAACCATTCCTCTGTCAAACCTTAAACAGTAATGATAGACAATATAGCCTACCATAACAATACAAACTACTCCTCTGTCAAACCTTAAACAGTAATGATAGACAATATAGCCTACCACAACAATACAAACTACCCCTCTGTCAAACCTTAAACAGTAATGATAGACAATATAGCCTACCACAACAATACAAACCACTCCTCTGTCAAACCTTTAACAGTAATGATAGACAATATAGCCTACCACAACAATACAAACTACTCCTCTGTTAAACCTTAAACAGTAATGATAGACAATATAGCCTACCACAACAATACAAAACACTCCTCTGTCAAACCTTAAACAGTAATGATAGACAATATAGCCTACCATAACAATACAAACTACTCTTCTGTCAAACCTTAAACAGTAATGATAGACAATATAGCCTACCACAACAATACAAACCACTCTTCTGTCAAACCTTAAACATTAATGATAGACAACATAGCCTACCACAACAATACAAACCACTCCTCTGTCAAACCTTAAACAGTAATGATAGAAAATATAGCCTACCACAATAATACAAACCATTCCTCTGTTAAACCTTAAATAGTAATGATAGACAATATAGCCTACCACAACAATACAAACTACCCCTCTGTCAAACCTTAAACAGTAATGATAAACAATATAGACTACCACAACATTACAAACCACTCCTCTGTCAAACATTAAACAGTAATGATAGACAATATAGCCTACCACAACAATACAAACTACCCCTCTGTCAAACCTTAAACAGTAATGATAGACAATATAGCCTACCACAACAATACAAACTACCCCTCTGTTAAACCTTAAACAGTAATGATAGAAAATATAGCCTACCCCAACAATACAAACCACTCCTCTGTCAAACATTAAACAGTAATGATAGAGAATATAGTCTACCACAACAATACAAACCACTTCTCTGTCAAACATTAAACAGTAATGATAGACAATATAGCCTACCACAACAATACAAACTACTCCTCTGTCAAACATTAAACAGCAATGATAGACAATATAGCCTACCACAACAATACAAACCATCCCTCTGTCAAACATTAAACAGTAATGATAGAGAATATAGCCTACCACAACAATGCAAACCACTCCTCTGTCAAACCTTAAACAGTAATGATAGACAATATAGCCTACCACAATAATACAAACTACCCCTCGGTCAAACCTTAAACAGTAATGATAAGACAATATACCTACCACAACAATACAAACTACTCCTCTGTCAAACCTTAAATAGTAATGATAGACAATATAGCCTACCACAACAATACAAACTACTCCTCTGTCAAACCTTTAACAGTAATGATAGACAATATAGCCTACCACAACAATACAAACTACCCCTCTGTCAAAACTTTAACAGTAATGATAGACAATATAGCCTACCACAACAATACAAACCATTCCTTTGTCAAACCTCAAACAGTAATGATACACAATATAGCCTACCACAACAGTACAAACCACCCCTCTGTCAAACCTTTAACAGTAATGATAGACAATATAGCCTACCACAACAATACAAACTACCCCTCTGTCAAACCTTTAACAGTAATGATAGACAATATAGCCTACCACAACAATACAAACTACCCCTCTGTCAAACCTTTAACAGTAATGATAGACAATATAGCCTACCACAACAATACAAACCATTCCTCTGTCAAGCCTCAAACAGTAATGATAGACAATATAGCCTACCACAATAATACAAACTACTCCTCTGTCAAACCTTAATCAGTAATGATAGACAATATAGCATACCACAACAATACAAACTACTCCTCTGTCAAACCTTAAACAGTAATGATAGACAATATAGCCTACCACAACAATACAAACCACTACTCTGTCAAACCTAAAAGAGTAATGATAGACAATATAGCCTACCACATCAATACAAACCACTCCTCTGTCAAACCTTAAACAGTAATGATAGACAATATAGCCTACCACAACAATACAAACCACTCCTCTGTCAAACCTTTAACAGTAATGATAGACAATATAGCCTACCTCAACAATACAAACCACTCCTCTGTCAAACCTTAAACAGTAATGATAGACAATATAGCTTACCACAACAATACAAACTACCCCTCTGTCAAACCTTTAACAGTAATGACAGACAATATAGCCTACCACAACAATACAAACCATTCCTCTGTCAAACCTTAAACAGTAATGATAGACAATATAGCCTACCACAACAATACAAACTACTCCTCTGTCAAACCTTTAACAGTAATGTTAGACAATATAGCCTACCACAACAATACAAACTACTCCTCTGTCAAACCTTAAACAGTAATGATAGACAACATAGCCTACCACAACAATACAAGCCACTCCTCTGTCAAACCTCAAACAGTAATGATAGACAATATAGCCTAAAACAACAATACAAAATACCCCCTGTCAAACCTCAAACAGTAATGATAGACAATATAGCATACCACAACAATACAAACTACTCCTCTGTCAAACCTTTAACAGTAATGATAGACAATATAGCCTACCACAACAATACAAACTACTCCTCTGTCAAACCTTAAACAGTAATGATAGACAACATAGCCTACCACAACAACACAAGCCACTCCTCTGTCAAACCTCAAACAGTAATGATAGACAATATAGCCTACCACAACAACACAAGCCACTCCTCTGTCAAACCTCAAACAGTAATGATAGACAATATAGCCTACCACAACAATACAAACTACCCCTATCAAACCTCAAACAATAATGATAGACAACATAGCCTACCACAACAATACAAACCACTCCTCTGTCAAACCTTAAACAGTAATGATAGACAATATAGCCTACCACAACAATACAAACTACTCCTCTGTCAAACCTTAAACAGTAATGATAGACAATATAGCCTACCACAACAATACAAACTACTCCTCTGTCAAACCTTAAACAGCAATGATAGACAATATAGCCTACCATAACAATACAAACCACTCCTCTGTTAAACCTTAAACAGTAATGATAGACAATATAGCCTACCACAACAATACAAACCATTCCTCTGTCAAACCTCAAACAGTAATGATAGATAATATAGCCTACCACAACAATACAAACCACTCCTCTGTCAAACCTTAAACAGTAATGATAGACAATATAGCCTACCACAACAATACAAACTACTCCTCTGTCAAACCTTAAACAGTAATGATATACAATATAGCCTACCACAACAATACAAACCACTCCTCTGTCAAACCTTAAACAGTAATGATAGACAATATAGCCTACCACAACAATACAAACTACTCCTCTGTCAAACCTTAAACAGTAATGATAGACAATATAGCCTACCACAACAATACAAACTACCCCTCTGTCAAACTTTAAACAGTAATGATAAACAATATAGACTACCACAACAATACAAACCACTCCTCTGTCAAACATTAAACAGTAATGATAGACAATATAGCCTACCACAACAATACAAACTACCCCTCTGTAAAACCTTTTACAGTAATGATAGACAATATAGCCTACCACAACAATACAAACTACCCCTCTGTCAAACCTTTAACAGTAATGATAGACAATATAGCCTACCACAACAATACAAACCATTCCTCTGTCAAACCTCAAACAGTAATGATACACAAAATAGCCTACCACAACAGTACAAACCACCCCTCTATCAAACCTTTAACAGTAATGATAGACAATATAGCCTACCACAACAATACAAACTACCCCTCTGTCAAACCTTTAACAGTAATGATAGACAATATAGCCTACCACAACAATACAAACTACCCCTCTGTCAAACATTTAACAGTAATGATAGACAATATAGCCTACAACAACAATACCAACCATTCCTATGTCAAACCTCAAACAGTAATGATAGACAATATAGCCTACCACAACAATACAAACTACCCCTCTGTCAATCCTTTAACAGTAATGATAGACAATATAGCCTACCACAACAATACAAACTACCCTTCTGTCAAACCTTTAACAGTAATGATAGACAATATAGCCTACCACAACAATACAAACCATTCCTCTGTCAAGCCTCAAACAGTAATGATAGACAATATAGCCTACCACAACAATACAAACTACTCCTCTGTCAAACCTTAATCAGTAATGATAGACAATATAGCATACCACAACAATACAAACTACTCCTCTGTCAAACCTTAAACAATAATGATAGACAATATAGCCTACCACAACAATACAAACCACTCCTCTGTCAAACCTTAAAGAGTAATGATAGACAATATAGCCTACCACATCAATACAAACCACTCCTCTGTCAAACCTTAAACAGTAATGATAGACAATATAGCCTACCACAACAATACAAACCACTCCTCTGTCAAACCTTTAACAGTAATGATAGACAATATAGCCTACCTCAACAATACAAACCACTCCTCTGTCAAACCTTAAACAGTAATGATAGACAATATAGCTTACCACAACAATACAAACTACCCCTCTGTCAAACCTTTAACAGTAATGATAGACAATATAGCCTACCACAACAATACAAACCATTCCTCTGTCAAACCTTAAACAGTAATGATAGACAATATAGCCTACCACAACAATACAAACTACTCCTCTGTCAAACCTTTAACAGTAATGATAGACAATATAGCCTACCACAACAATACAAACTACTCCTCTGTCAAACCTTAAACAGTAATGATAGACAACATAGCCTACCACAACAATACAAGCCACTCCTCTGTCAAACCTCAAACAGTAATGATAGACAATATAGCCTACCACAACAATACAAACTACCCCCTGTCAAACCTTAAACAGTAATGATAGACAATATAGCATACCACAACAATACAAACTACTCCTCTGTCAAACCTAAAACAGTAATGATAGACAATATAGCCTACCACAACAATACAAACTACCCCCTGTCAAACCTTAAACAGTAATGATAGACAATATAGCCTACCACAACAATACAAACTACCCCCTGTCAAACCTCAAACAATAATGATACACAACATAGCCTACCACAACAATACAAACCACTCCTCTGTCAAACCTTAAACAGTAATGATAGACAATATAGCCTACCACAACAATACAAACTACTCCTCTGTCAAACCTTAAACAGTAATGATAGACAATATAGCCTACCACAACAATACAAACTACTCCTCTGTCAAACCTTAAACAGTAATGATAGACAATATAGCCTACCACAACAATACAAACTACACCCTGTCAAACCTCAAACAATAATGATAGACAATATAGCCTACCACAACAATACAAACTACCCCCTGTCAAACCTTAAACAGTAATGATAGACAATATAGCATACCACAACAATACAAACTACTCCTCTGTCAAACCTAAAACAGTAATGATAGACAATATAGCCTACCACAACAATACAAACTACCCCCTGTCAAACCTTAAACAATAATGATAGACAATATAGCCTACCACAACAATACAAACTACCCCCTGTCAAACCTCAAACAATAATGATACACAACATAGCCTACCACAACAATACAAACCACTCCTCTGTCAAACCTTAAACAGTAATGATAGACAATATAGCCTACCACAACAATACAAACTACTCCTCTGTCAAACCTTAAACAGTAATGATAGACAATATAGCCTACCACAACAATACAAACTACTCCTCTGTCAAACCTTAAACAGTAATGATAGACAATATAGCCTACCACAACAATACAAACTACCCCCTGTCAAACCTCAAACAATAATGATACACAACATAGCCTACCACAACAATACAAACCACTCCTCTGTCAAACCTTAAACAGTAATGCTAGACAATATAGCCTACCACAACAATACAAACTACTCCTCTGTCAAACCTTAAACAGTAATGATAGACAATATAGCCTACCACAACAATACAAACTACTCCTCTGTCAAACCTTAAACAGTAATGATAGACAATATAGCCTACCTTAACAATACAAACTACTCCTCTGTCAAACCTTAAACAGTAATGATAGACAATATAGCCTACCACAACAATACAAACCATTCCTCTGTCAAACCCTAAACAGTAATGATAGACAATATAGCCTACCATAACAATACAAACTACTCCTCTGTCAAACCTTAAACAGTAATGATAGACAATATAGCCTACCACAACAATACAAACTACCCCTCTGTCAAACCTTAAACAGTAATGATAGACAATATAGCATACCACAACAATACAAACTACTCCTCTGTCAAACCTAAAACAGTAATGATAGACAATATAGCCTACCACAACAATACAAACTACCCCCTGTCAAACCTTAAACAGTAATGATAGACAATATAGCCTACCACAACAATACAAACTACCCCCTGTCAAACCTCAAACAATAATGATACACAACATAGCCTACCACAACAATACAAACCACTCCTCTGTCAAACCTTAAACAGTAATGATAGACAATATAGCCTACCACAACAATACAAACTACTCCTCTGTCAAACCTTAAACAGTAATGATAGACAATATAGCCTACCACAACAATACAAACTACTCCTCTGTCAAACCTTAAACAGTAATGATAGACAATATAGCCTACCACAACAATACAAACTACCCCCTGTCAAACCTCAAACAATAATGATAGACAATATAGCCTACCACAACAATACAAACTACCCCCTGTCAAACCTTAAACAGTAATGATAGACAATATAGCATACCACAACAATACAAACTACTCCTCTGTCAAACCTAAAACAGTAATGATAGACAATATAGCCTACCACAACAATACAAACTACCCCCTGTCAAACCTTCAACAATAATGATAGACAATATAGCCTACCACAACAATACAAACTACCCCCTGTCAAACCTCAAACAATAATGATACACAACATAGCCTACCACAACAATACAAACCACTCCTCTGTCAAACCTTAAACAGTAATGATAGACAATATAGCCTACCACAACAATACAAACTACTCCTCTGTCAAACCTTAAACAGTAATGATAGACAATATAGCCTACCACAACAATACAAACTACCCCCTGTCAAACCTCAAACAATAATGATACACAACATAGCCTACCACAACAATACAAACCACTCCTCTGTCAAACCTTAAACAGTAATGCTAGACAATATAGCCTACCACAACAATACAAACTACTCCTCTGTCAAACCTTAAACAGTAATGATAGACAATATAGCCTACCACAACAATACAAACTACTCCTCTGTCAAACCTTAAACAGTAATGATAGACAATATAGCCTACCTTAACAATACAAACTACTCCTCTGTCAAACCTTAAACAGTAATGATAGACAATATAGCCTACCACAACAATACAAACCATTCCTCTGTCAAACCTTAAACAGTAATGATAGACAATATAGCCTACCATAACAATACAAACTACTCCTCTGTCAAACCTTAAACAGTAATGATAGACAATATAGCCTACCACAACAATACAAACTACCCCTCTGTCAAACCTTAAACAGTAATGATAGACAATATAGCCTACCACAACAATACAAACCACTCCTCTGTCAAACCTTTAACAGTAATGATAGACAATATAGCCTACCACAACAATACAAACTACTCCTCTGTTAAACCTTAAACAGTAATGATAGACAATATAGCCTACCACAACAATACAAAACACTCCTCTGTCAAACCTTAAACAGTAATGATAGACAATATAGCCTACCATAACAATACAAACTACTCTTCTGTCAAACCTTAAACAGTAATGATAGACAATATAGCCTACCACAACAATACAAACCACTCTTCTGTCAAACCTTAAACATTAATGATAGACAACATAGCCTACCACAACAATACAAACCACTCCTCTGTCAAACCTTAAACAGTAATGATAGACAATATAGCCTACCACAACAATACAAACCATTCCTCTGTTAAACCTTAAATAGTAATGATAGACAATATAGCCTACCACAACAATACAAACTACCCCTCTGTCAAACTATAAACAGTAATGATAAACAATATAGACTACCACAACAATACAAACCACTCCTCTGTCAAACATTAAACAGTAATGATAGACAATATAGCCTACCACAACAATACAAACTACCCCTCTGTCAAACCTTAAACAGTAATGATAGACAATATAGCCTACCACAACAATACAAACTACCCCTCTGTTAAACCTTAAACAGTAATGATAGACAATATAGCCTACCACAACAATACAAACCACTCCTCTGTCAAACATTAAACAGTAATGATAGAGAATATAGTCTACCACAACAATACAAACCACTTCTCTGTCAAACATTAAACAGTAATGATAGACAATATAGCCTACCACAACAATACAAACTACTCCTCTGTCAAACATTAAACAGCAATGATAGACAATATAGCCTACCACAACAATACAAACCACCCCTCTGTCAAACATTAAACAGTAATGATAGAGAATATAGTCTACCACAACAATACAAACCACTCCTCTGTCAAACCTTAAACAGTAATGATAGACAATATAGCCTACCACAATAATACAAACTACCCCTCGGTCAAACCTTAAACAGTAATGATAAGACAATATACCTACCACAACAATACAAACTACCCCTCTGTCAAATCTTAAATAGTAATGATAGACAATATAGCCTACCACAACAATACAAACTACTCCTCTGTCAAACCATTAACAGTAATGATAGACAATATAGCCTACCACAACAATACAAACTACCCCTCTGTCAAACCTTTAACAGTAATGATAGACAATATAGCCTACCACAACAATACAAACTACCCCTCTGTCAAACCTTTAACAGTAATGATAGACAATATAGCCTACCACAACAATACAAACCATTCCTTTGTCAAACCTCAAACAGTAATGATACACAATATAGCCTACCACAACAGTACAAACCACCCCTCTGTCAAACCTTTAACAGTAATGATAGACAATATAGCCTACCACAACAATACAAACTACCCCTCTGTCAAACCTTTAACAGTAATGATAGACAATATAGCCTACCACAACAATACAAACTACCCCTCTGTCAAACCTTTAACAGTAATGATAGACAATATAGCCTACCACAACAATACAAACCATTCCTCTGTCAAGCCTCAAACAGTAATGATAGACAATATAGCCTACCACAATAATACAAACTAATCCTCTGTCAAACCTTAATCAGTAATGATAGACAATATAGCATACCACAACAATACAAACTACTCCTCTGTCAAACCTTAAACAGTAATGATAGACAATATAGCCTACCACAACAATACAAACCACTACTCTGTCAAACCTAAAAGAGTAATGATAGACAATATAGCCTACCACATCAATACAAACCACTCCTCTGTCAAACCTTAAACAGTAATGATAGACAATATAGCCTACCACAACAATACAAACCACTCCTCTGTCAAACCTTTAACAGTAATGATAGACAATATAGCCTACCTCAACAATACAAACCACTCCTCTGTCAAACCTTAAACAGTAATGATAGACAATATAGCTTACCACAACAATACAAACTACCCCTCTGTCAAACCTTTAACAGTAATGACAGACAATATAGCCTACCACAACAATACAAACCATTCCTCTGTCAAACCTTAAACAGTAATGATAGGCAATATAGCCTACCACAACAATACAAACTACTCCTCTGTCAAACCTTTAACAGTAATGATAGACAATATAGCCTACCACAACAATACAAACTACTCCTCTGTCAAACCTTAAACAGTAATGATAGACAACATAGCCTACCACAACAATACAAGCCACTCCTCTGTCAAACCTCAAACAGTAATGATAGACAATATAGCCTACCACAACAATACAAAATACCCCCTGTCAAACCTTAAACAGTAATGATAGACAATATAGCATACCACAACAATACAAACTACTCCTCTGTCAAACCTTTAACAGTAATGATAGACAATATAGCCTACCACAACAATACAAACTACTCCTCTGTCAAACCTTAAACAGTAATGATAGACAACATAGCCTACCACAACAATACAAGCCACTCCTCTGTCAAACCTGAAACAGTAATGATAGACAATATAGCCTACCACAACAATAGAAACTACCCCCTGTCAAACCTTAAACAGTAATGATAGACAATATAGCCTACCACAACAATACAAACCACTCCTCTGTCAAACCTTAAACAGTAATGATAGACAATATAGCCTACCACAACAATACAAACTACTCCTCTGTCAAACCTTAAACAGCAATGATAGACAATATAGCCTACCACAACAATACAAACTACCCCCTATCAAACCTTAAACAATAATGATAGACAACATAGCCTACCACAACAATACAAACCACTCCTCTGTCAAACCTTAAACAGTAATGATAGACAATATAGCCTACCACAACAATACAAACTACTCCTCTGTCAAACCTTAAACAGTAATGATAGACAATATAGCCTACCACAACAATACAAACTACTCCTCTGTCAAACCTTAAACAGCAATGATAGACAATATAGCCTACCATAACAATACAAACCACTCCTCTGTTAAACCTTAAACAGTAATGATAGACAATATAGCCTACCACAACAATACAAACCATTCCTCTGTCAAACCTCAAACAGTAATGATAGATAATATAGCCTACCACAACAATACAAACCACTCCTCTGTCAAACCTTAAACAGTAATGATAGACAATATAGCCTACCACAACAATACAAACTACTCCTCTGTCAAACCTTAAACAGTAATGATAGACAATATAGCCTACCACAACAATACAAACCACTCCTCTGTCAAACCTCAAATCGTAATGATAGACAATATAGCCTACCACAACAATACAAACTACCCCCTGTCAAACCTTAAACAGTAATGATAGACAATATAGCCTACCACAGCAATACAAACCACTCCTCTGTCAAACCTTAAACAATATTGATAGACAATATAGCCTACCACAACAATACAAACTACCCCCTGTCAAACCTCAAACAATAATGATAGACAACATAGCCTACCTCAACAATACAAACCACTCCTCTGTCAAACCTTAAACAGTAATGATAGACAATATAGTCTACCACAATAATACAAACTACCTCTCTGTCAAACATCAAACAGTAATGATAGACAATATAGCCTACCACAACAATACAAACTACCCCTCTGTCAAACCTCAAACAGTAATGATAGACAATATAGCCTACCACAACAATAAAAACCACTCTTCTGTCAAACCTTAAACATTAATGATAGACAACATAGCCTACCACAACAATACAAACCACTCCTCTGTCAAACCTTAAACAGTAATGATAGACAATATAGCCTACCACATCAATACAAACCACTCCTCTGTCAAACCTTAAACAGTAATGATAGACAATATAGCCTACCACAACAATACAAACCACTCCTCTGTCAAACCTTAAACAGTAATGATAGACAATATAGCCTACCTCAACAATACAAACCACTCCTCTGTCAAACTTTAAACAGTAATGATAGACAATATAGCTTACCACAACAATACAAACTACCCCTCTGTCAAACCTTTAACAGTAATGACAGACAATATAGCCTACCACAACAATACAAACCATTCCTCTGTCAAACCTTAAACAGTAATGATAGACAATATAGCCTACCACAACAATACAAACTACTCCTCTGTCAAACCTTTAACAGTAATGATAGACAATATAGCCTACCACAACAATACAAACTACTCCTCTGTCAAACCTTAAACAGTAATGATAGACAATATAGCCTACCACAACAATACAAACTACCCCTCTGTCAAACCTTTAACAGTAATGATAGACAATATAGCCTACCACAACAATACAAACCATTCCTCTGTCAAACCTCAAACAGTAATGATACACAATATAGCCTACCACAACAGTACAAACCACCCCTCTGTCAAACCTTTAACAGTAATGATAGACAATATTGCCTACCACAACAATACAAACTACCCCTCTGTCAAACCTTTAACAGTAATGATAGACAATATAGCCTACCACAACAATACAAACCATTCCTCTGTCAAGCCTCAAACAGTAATGATAGACAATATAGCCTACCACAACAATACAAACTACTCCTCTGTCAAACCTTAATCAGTAATGATAGACAATATAGCATACCACAACAATACAAACTACTCCTCTGTCAAACCTTAAACAGTAATGATAGACAATATAGCCTACCACAACAATACAAACCACTCCTCTGTCAAACCTTAAAGAGTAATGATAGACAATATAGCCTACCACATCAATACAAACCACTCCTCTGTCAAACCTTAAACAGTAATGATAGACAATATAGCCTACCACAACAATACAAACCACTCCTCTGTCAAACCTTTAACAGTAATGATAGACAATATAGCCTACCTCAACAATACAAACCCCTCCTCTGTCAAACCTTAAACAGTAATGATAGACAATATAGCTTACCACAACAATACAAACTACCCCTCTGTCAAACCTTTAACAGTAATGACAGACAATATAGCCTACCACAACAATACAAACCATTCCTCTGTCAAACCTTAAACAGTAATGATAGACAATATAGCCTACCACAACAATACAAACTACTCCTCTGTCAAACCTTTAACAGTAATGATAGACAATATAGCCTACCACAACAATACAAACTACTCCTCTGTCAAACCTTAAACAGTAATGATAGACAACATAGCCTACCACAACAATACAAGCCACTCCTCTGTCAAACCTCAAACAGTAATGATAGACAATATAGCCTACCACAACAATACAAACTACCCCCTGTCAAACCTGAAACAGTAATGATAGAGAATATAGCCTACCACAACAATACAAACTACTCCTCTGTCAAACCTTTAACAGTAATGATAGACAATATAGCCTACCACAACAATACAAGCTACTCCTCTGTCAAACCTTAAACAGTAATGATAGACAATATAGCCTACCACAACAATACAAACCACTCCTCTGTCAAACCTTAAACAGTAATGATAAACAATATAGCCTACCACAGCAATACAAACCACTCCTCTGTCAAACCTTAAACAGTAATGATAGACAATATAGCCTACCACAACAATACAAACCACTCCTCTGTCAAACCTTAAACAGTAATGATACACAATATAGCCTACCACAGCAATACAAACCACTCCTCTGTCAAACCTTAAACAATATTGATAGACAATATAGCCTACCACAACAATACAAACTACCCCCTGTCAAACCTCAAACAATAATGATAGACAACATAGCCTACCTCAACAATACAAACCACTCCTCTGTCAAACCTTAAACAGTAGTGATAGACAATATAGTCTACCACAATAATACAAACTACCTCTCTGTCAAACATCAAACAGTAATGATAGACAATATAGCCTACCACAACAATACAAACTACCCCTCTGTCAAACCTCAAACAGTAATGATAGACAATATAGCCTACCACAACAATAAAAACCACTCTTTTGTCAAACCTTAAACATTAATGATAGACAACATAGCCTACCACAACAATACAAACCACTCCTCTGTCAAACCTTAAACAGTAATGATAGACAATATAGCCTACCACAACAATACAAACTACCCCTCTGTCAAACTTTAAACAGTAATGATAAACAATATAGACTACCACAACAATACAAACCACTCCTCTGTCAAACATTAAACAGTAATGATAGACAATATAGCCTACCACAACAATACAAACTACCCCTCTGTCAAACCTTAAACAGTAATGACAGACAATATAGCCTACCACAACAATACAAACCATTCCTCTGTCAAACCTTAAATAGTAATGATAGATAATATAGCCTACCACAACAATACAAACCACTCCTCTGTCAAACCTTAAACAGTAATGATAGACAATATAGCCTACCACAACAATACAAACTACTCCTCTGTCAAACCTTAAACAGTAATGATAGACAATATAGCCTACCACAACAATACAAACCACTCCTCTGTCAAACCTCAAACAGTAATGATAGACAATATAGCCTACCACAACAATACAAACTACCCCCTGTCAAACCTTAAACAGTAATGATAGACAATATAGCCTACCACAGCAATACAAACTACCCCCTGTCAAACCTCAAACAATAATGATAGACAACATAGCCTACCTCAACAATACAAACCACTCCTCTGTCAAACCTTAAACAGTAATGATAGACAATATAGTCTACCACAATAATACAAACTACCTCTCTGTCAAACATCAAACAGTAATAATAGACAATATAGCCTACCACAACAATACAAACTACCCCTCTGTCAAACCTCAAACAGTAATGATAGGCAATATAGCCTACCACAACAATAAAAACCACTCTTCTGTCAAACCTTAAACATTAATGATAGACAACATAGCCTACCACAACAATACAAACCACTCCTCTGTCAAACCTTAAACAGTAATGATAGACAATATAGCCTACCACATCAATACAAACCACTCCTCTGTCAAACCTTAAACAGTAATGATAGACAATATAGCCTACCACAACAATACAAACCACTCCTCTGTCAAACCTTAAACAGTAATGATAGACAATATAGCCTACCTCAACAATACAAACCACTCCTCTGTCAAACTTTAAACAGTAATGATAGACAATATAGCTTACCACAACAATACAAACTACCCCTCTGTCAAACCTTTAACAGTAATGACAGACAATATAGCCTACCACAACAATACAAACCATTCCTCTGTCAAACCTTAAACAGTAATGATAGACAATATAGCCTACCACAACAATACAAACTACTCCTCTGTCAAACCTTTAACAGTAATGATAGACAATATAGCCTACCACAACAATACAAACTACTCCTCTGTCAAACCTTAAACAGTAATGATAGACAATATAGCCTACCACAACAATACAAACTACCCCTCTGTCAAACCTTTAACAGTAATGATAGACAATATAGCCTACCACAACAATACAAACCATTCCTCTGTCAAACCTCAAACAGTAATGATACACAATATAGCCTACCACAACAGTACAAACCACCCCTCTGTCAAACCTTTAACAGTAATGATAGACAATATTGCCTACCACAACAATACAAACTACCCCTCTGTCAAACCTTTAACAGTAATGATAGACAATATAGCCTACCACAACAATACAAACCATTCCTCTGTCAAGCCTCAAACAGTAATGATAGACAATATAGCCTACCACAACAATACAAACTACTCCTCTGTCAAAACTTAATCAGTAATGATAGACAATATAGCATACCACAACAATACAAACTACTCCTCTGTCAAACCTTAAACAGTAATGATAGACAATATAGCCTACCACAACAATACAAACCACTCCTCTGTCAAACCTTAAAGAGTAATGATAGACAATATAGCCTACCACATCAATACAAACCACTCCTCTGTCAAACCTTAAACAGTAATGATAGACAATATAGCCTACCACAACAATACAAACCACTCCTCTGTCAAACCTTTAACAGTAATGATAGACAATATAGCCTACCTCAACAATACAAACCCCTCCTCTGTCAAACCTTAAACAGTAATGATAGACAATATAGCTTACCACAACAATACAAACTACCCCTCTGTCAAACCTTTAACAGTAATGACAGACAATATAGCCTACCACAACAATACAAACCATTCCTCTGTCAAACCTTAAACAGTAATGATAGACAATATAGCCTACCACAACAATACAAACTACTCCTCTGTCAAACCTTTAACAGTAATGATAGACAATATAGCCTACCACAACAATACAAACTACTCCTCTGTCAAACCTTAAACAGTAATGATAGACAACATAGCCTACCACAACAATACAAGCCACTCCTCTGTCAAACCTCAAACAGTAATGATAGACAATATAGCCTACCACAACAATACAAACTACCCCCTGTCAAACCTGAAACAGTAATGATAGAGAATATAGCCTACCACAACAATACAAACTACTCCTCTGTCAAACCTTTAACAGTAATGATAGACAATATAGCCTACCACAACAATACAAGCTACTCCTCTGTCAAACCTTAAACAGTAATGATAGACAATATAGCCTACCACAACAATACAAACCACTCCTCTGTCAAACCTTAAACAGTAATGATAAACAATATAGCCTACCACAACAATACAAACCACTCCTCTGTCAAACCTTAAACAGTAATGATAGACAATATAGCCTACCACAACAATACAAACCACTCCTCTGTCAAACCTTAAACAGTAATGATACACAATATAGCCTACCACAGCAATACAAACCACTCCTCTGTCAAACCTTAAACAATATTGATAGACAATATAGCCTACCACAACAATACAAACTACCCCCTGTCAAACCTCAAACAATAATGATAGACAACATAGCCTACCTCAACAATACAAACCACTCCTCTGTCAAACCTTAAACAGTAGTGATAGACAATATAGTCTACCACAATAATACAAACTACCTCTCTGTCAAACATCAAACAGTAATGATAGACAATATAGCCTACCACAACAATACAAACTACCCCTCTGTCAAACCTCAAACAGTAATGATAGACAATATAGCCTACCACAACAATAAAAACCACTCTTTTGTCAAACCTTAAACATTAATGATAGACAACATAGCCTACCACAACAATACAAACCACTCCTCTGTCAAACCTTAAACAGTAATGATAGACAATATAGCCTACCACAACAATACAAACTACCCCTCTGTCAAACTTTAAACAGTAATGATAAACAATATAGACTACCATAACAATACAAACCACTCCTCTGTCAAACATTAAACAGTAATGATAGACAATATAGCCTACCACAACAATACAAACTACCCCTCTGTCAAACCTTAAACAGTAATGACAGACAATATAGCCTACCACAACAATACAAACCATTCCTCTGTCAAACCTTAAATAGTAATGATAGATAATATAGCCTACCACAACAATACAAACCACTCCTCTGTCAAACCTTAAACAGTAATGATAGACAATATAGCCTACCACAACAATACAAACTACTCCTCTGTCAAACCTTAAACAGTAATGATAGACAATATAGCCTACCACAACAATACAAACCACTCCTCTGTCAAACCTCAAACAGTAATGATAGACAATATAGCCTACCACAACAATACAAACTACCCCCTGTCAAACCTTAAACAGTAATGATAGACAATATAGCCTACCACAGCAATACAAACCACTCCTCTGTCAAACCTTAAACAGTAATGATAGACAATATAGCCTACCACAACAATACAAACAATTCCTCTGTCAAACCTCAAACAGTAATGATAGATAATATAGCCTACCACAACAATACAAACCACTCCTCTGTCAAACCTTAAACAGTAATGATAGACAATATAGCCTACCACAACAATACAAACTACTCCTCTGTCAAACCTTAAACAGTAATGATAGACAATATAGCCTACCACAACAATACAAACCACTCCTCTGTCAAACCTCAAACAGTAATGATAGACAATATAGCCTACCACAACAATACAAACTACCCCCTGTCAAACCTTAAACAGTAATGATAGACAATATAGCCTACCACAGCAATACAAACCACTCCTCTGTCAAACCTTAAACAATATTGATAGACAATATAGCCTACCACAACAATACAAACTACCCCCTGTCAAACCTCAAACAATAATGATAGACAACATAGCCTACCTCAACAATACAAACCACTCCTCTGTCAAACCTTAAACAGTAATGATAGACAATATAGTCTACCACAATAATACAAACTACCTCTCTGTCAAACATCAAACAGTAATGATAGACAATATAGCCTACCACAACAATACAAACTACCCCTCTGTCAAACCTCAAACAGTAATGATAGACAATATAGCCTACCACAACAATAAAAACCACTCTTCTGTCAAACCTTAAACATTAATGATAGACAACATAGCCTACCACAACAATACAAACTACCCCTCTGTCAAACCTTAAACAGTAATGATAGACAATATAGCCTACCACAACAATACAAACTACCCCTCTGTTAAACCTTAAACAGTAATGATAGACAATATAGCCTACCACAACAATACAAACCACTCCTCTGCCAAACATTAAACAGTAATGATAGAGAATATAGTCTACCACAACAATACAAACCACTCCTCTGTCAAACATTAAACAGTAATGATAGACAATATAGCCTACCACAACAATACAAACTACTCCTCTGTCAAACATTAAACAGAAATGATAGACAATATAGCCTACCACAACAATAAAAACCACCCCTCTGTCAAACATTAAACAGTAATGATAGAGAATATAGCCTACCACAACAATACAAACCACTCCTCTGTCAAACCTTAAACAGTAATGATAGACAATATAGCCTACCACAATAATACAAACTACCCCTCGGTCAAACCTTAAACAGTAATGATAAGACAATATACCTACCACAACAATACAAACTACCCCTCTGTCAAACCTTAAATAGTAATGATAGACAATATAGCCTACCACAACAATACAAACTACTCCTCTGTCAAACCATTAACAGTAATGATAGACAATATAGCCTACCACAACAATACAAACTACCCCTCTGTCAAACCTTTAACAGTAATGATAGACAATATAGTCTACCACAACAATACAAACTACCCCTCTGTCAAACCTTTAACAGTAATAATAGACAATATAGCCTACCACAACAATACAAACTACTCCTCTGTCAAACCTTAAATAGTAATGATAGACAATATAGCCTACCACAACAATACAAACTACTCCTCTGTCAAACCATTAACAGTAATGATAGACAATATAGCCTACCACAACAATACAAACTACCCCTCTGTCAAACCTTTAACAGTAATGATAGACAATATAGCCTACCACAACAATACAAACTACCCCTCTGTCAAACCTTTAACAGTAATAATAGACAATATAGCCTACCACAACAAAACAAACGTTCCTCTGTCAAACCTCAAACAGTAATGATACACAATATAGCCTACCACAACAATACAAACCACCTCTCTTTCAAACCGTTAACAGTAATGATAGACAATATAGCCTACCACAACAATACAAACTACCCCTCTGTCAAACCTTTAACAGTAATGATAGACAACATAGCCTACCTCAACAATACAAACCACTCCTCTGTCAAACCTTAAACAGTAATGATAGACAATATAGTCTACCACAATAATACAAACTACCTCTCTGTCAAACATCAAACAGTAATGATAGACAATATAGCCTACCACAACAATACAAACTACCCCTCTGTCAAACCTCAAACAGTAATGATAGACAATATAGCCTACCACAACAATAAAAACCACTCTTCTGTCAAACCTTAAACATTAATGATAGACAACATAGCCTACCACAACAATACAAACTACCCCTCTGTCAAACCTTAAACAGTAATGATAGACAATATAGCCTACCACAACAATACAAACTACCCCTCTGTTAAACCTTAAACAGTAATGATAGACAATATAGCCTACCACAACAATACAAACCACTCCTCTGCCAAACATTAAACAGTAATGATAGAGAATATAGTCTACCACAACAATACAAACCACTCCTCTGTCAAACATTAAACAGTAATGATAGACAATATAGCCTACCACAACAATACAAACTACTCCTCTGTCAAACATTAAACAGCAATGATAGACAATATAGCCTACCACAACAATACAAACCACCCCTCTGTCAAACATTAAACAGTAATGATAGAGAATATAGCCTACCACAACAATACAAACCACTCCTCTGTCAAACCTTAAACAGTAATGATAGACAATATAGCCTACCACAATAATACAAACTACCCCTCGGTCAAACCTTAAACAGTAATGATAAGACAATATACCTACCACAACAATACAAACTACCCCTCTGTCAAACCTTAAATAGTAATGATAGACAATATAGCCTACCACAACAATACAAACTACTCCTCTGTCAAACCATTAACAGTAATGATAGACAATATAGCCTACCACAACAATACAAACTACCCCTCTGTCAAACCTTTAACAGTAATGATAGACAATATAGCCTACCACAACAATACAAACTACCCCTCTGTCAAACCTTTAACAGTAATAATAGACAATATAGCCTACCACAACAATACAAACGTTCCTCTGTCAAACCTCAAACAGTAATGATACACAATATAGCCTACCACAACAATACAAACCACCTCTCTGTCAAACCGTTAACAGTAATGATAGACAATATAGCCTACCACAACAATACAAACTACCCCTCTGTCAAACCTTTAACAGTAATGATAGACAATATAGCCTACCACAACAATACAAACTACCCCTCTGTCAAACCTTTAACAGTAATGATAGACAATATAGCCTATCACAACAATACAAACCCTTCCTCTGTCAAACCTCAAACAGTAATGATAGACAATATAGCCTACCACAACAATACAAACTACCCCTCTGTCAAACCTTTAACAGTAATGATAGACAATATAGCCTACCACAACAATACAAACCATTCCTCTGTCAAGCCTCAAACAGTAATGATAGACAATATAGCCTACCACAACAATACAAACTACTCCTCTGTCAAACCTTAATCAGTAATGATAGACAATATAGCATACCACAACAATACAAATTACTCCTCTGTCAAACCTTAAACAGTAATGATAGACAATATAACCTAGCACAACAATACAAACTACCCCCTGTCAAACCTTAAACAATAATGATAGACAATATAGCCTACCACAACAATACAAACTACCCCCTGTCAAACCTCAAACAATAATGATAGACAACATAGCCTACCACAACAATACAAACACTCCTCTGTCAAACCTTAAACAGTAATGATAGACAATATAGCCTACCACAATAATACAAACTACCTCTCTGTCAAACCTCAAACAGTAATGATAGACAATATAGCCTACCACAACAATACAAACTACCCCTCTGTCAAACCTCAAACAGTAATGATAGACAATATAGCCTACCACAACAATACAAACCACTCTTCTGTCAAACCTTAAACATTAATGATAGACAACATAGCCTACCACAACAATACAAACCACTACTCTGTCAAACCTTAAACAGTAATGATAGACAATATAGCCTACCACAACAATACAAACTACCCCCTGTCAAACCTTAAACAATAATGATAGACAATATAGCCTACCACAACAATACAAACTACCCCCTGTCAAACCTCAAACAATAATGATAGACAACATATCCTACCACAACAATACAAACCACTCCTCTGTCAAACCTTAAACAGTAATGATAGACAATATAGCATACCACAACAATACAAACTACTCCTCTGTCAAACCTTAACCAGTAATGATAGACAATATAACCTACCACAACAATACAAACTACCCCCTGTCAAACATTAAACAATAATGATAGACAATATAGCCTACCACAACAATACAAACTACCCCCTGTCAAACCTCAAACAATAATGATAGACAACATAGCCTACCACAACAATACAAACCACTCCTCTGTCAAACCTTAAACAGTAATGATAGACAATATAGCCTACCACAATAATACAAACTACCTCTCTGTCAAACCTCAAACAGTAATGATAGACAATATAGCCTACCACAACAATACAAACTACCCCTCTGTCAAACCTCAAACAGTATGATAGACAATATAGCCTACCAGAACAATACAAACCACTCTTTTGTCAAACCTTAAACATTAATGATAGACAACATAGCCTACCACAACAATACAAACCACTCCTCTGTCAAACCTTAAACAGTAATGATAGACAATATAGCCTACCACAACAATACAAACCATTCCTCTGTTAAACCTTAAGCAGTAATGATAGACAATATAGCCTACCACAACAATACAAACTACCCCTCTGTCAAACCTTAAACAGTAATGATAAACAATATAGCCTACCACAACAATACAAACCACTCCTCTGTCAAACATTAAACAGTAATGATAGACAATATAGCCTACCACAACAAAACAAACTACCCCTCTGTCAAACCTTAAACAGTAATGATAGACAATATAGCCTACCACAACAATACAAACTACCCCTCTGGTTAACCTTAAACAGTAATGATAGACAATATAGCCTACCACAACAATACAAACTACTCCTCTGTCAAACATTAAACAGTAATGATAGAGAATATAGCCTACCACAACAATACAAACCACTCCTCTGTCAAACATTAAACAGTAATGATAGACAATATAGCCTACCACAACAATACAAACTACTCCTCTGTCAAACATTAAACAGTAGTGATAGACAATATAGCCTACCACAACAATACAAACCACCCCTCTGTCAAACATAAAACAGTAATGATAGAGAATATAGCCTACCACAACAATACAAACCACTCCTCTGTCAAGCCTTAAACAGTAATGATAGACAATATAGCCTACCACAATAATACAAACTACCCCTCGGTCAAACCTTAAACAGTAATGATAAGACAATATACCTACCACAACAATACAAACTACCCCTCTGTCAAACCTTAAATAGTAATGATAGACACAATAGCCTACCACAACAATACAAACCATTCCTCTGTCAAACCTCAAACAGTAATGACAGACAATATAGCCTACCACAACAATACAAACTACCCCTCTGTCAAACCTTTAACAGTAATGATAGACAATATAGCCTACCACAACAATACAAACTACCCCTCTGTCAAACCTTTAACAGTAATGATAGACAATATAGCCTACCACAACAATACAAACCATTCCTCTGTCAAACCTCAAACAGTAATGATAGACAATATAGCCTACCACAACAATACAAACTACCCTTCTGTCAAACCTTAAACAGTAATGATAGACAATATAGCCTACCACAACAATACAAACTACCCCTCTGTCAAACCTTAAACAGTAATGATAGACAATATAGCCTACCACAACAATACAAACCATTCCTCTATCAAACCTCAAACAGTAATGATAGACAATATAGCCTACCACAACAATACAAACTACTCCTCTGTCAAACCTTAAACAGTAATGATAGACAACATAGCATACCACAACAATACAAACTACTCCTCTGTCAAACTTTAAACAGTAAAGATAGACAATATAGCCTACCACAACAATACAAACCACTCCTCTGTCAAACCTTAAACAGTAATGATAGACAATATAGCCTACCACAACAATACAAACCACTCCTCTGTCAAACCTTAAACAGTAATAATAGACAATATAGCCTACCACAACAATACAAACCACTCCTCTGTTAAAACCTTTAACAGTAATGATAGACAATATAGCCTACCACAACAATACAAACCACTCCTCTGTCAAACCTTAAACAGTAATGATAGACAATATAGCCTACCACAACAATACAAACTACCCCTCTGTCAAACCTTTAACAGTAATGATAGACAATATAGCCTACCACAACAATACAAACCATTCCTCTGTCAAACCTTAAACAGTAATGATACGCAATATAGCCTACCACAACAATACAAACTACTCCTCTGTCAAACCTTTAACAGTAATGATAGACAATATAGCCTACCACAACAATACAAACTACTCCTCTGTCAAACCTTTAACAGTAATGATAGACAACATAGCCTACCACAACAATACAAACCATTCCTCTGTTAAGACTTAAACAGTAATGATAGACAATATAGCCTTCCACAACAATACAAACTACCCCTCTGTCAAACCTTAAACAGTAATGATAAACAATATAGCCTACCACAACAATACAAACTACCCCCTGTCAAACCTCAAACAATAATGATAGACAACATAGCCTACCACAACAATACAAACCACTCCTCTGTCAAACCTTAAACAGTAATGATAGACAATATAGCCTACCACAATAATACAAACTACCTCTCTGTCAAACCTCAAACAGTAATGATAGACAATATAGCCTACCACAACAATACAAACTACCCCTCTGTCAAACCTCAAACAGTATGATAGACAATATAGCCTACCAGAACAATACAAACCACTCTTTTGTCAAACCTTAAACATTAATGATAGACAACATAGCCTACCACAACAATACAAACCACTCCTCTGTCAAACCTTAAACAGTAATGATAGACAATATAGCCTACCACAACAATACAAACCATTCCTCTGTTAAACCTTAAGCAGTAATGATAGACAATATAGCCTACCACAACAATACAAACTACCCCTCTGTCAAACCTTAAACAGTAATGATAAACAATATAGCCTACCACAACAATATAAACCACTCCTCTGTCAAACATTAAACAGTAATGATAGACAATATAGCCTACCACAACAAAACAAACTACCCCTCTGTCAAACCTTAAACAGTAATGATAGACAATATAGCCTACCACAACAATACAAACTACCCCTCTGTTTAACCTTAAACAGTAATGATAGACAATATAGCCTACCACAACAATACAAACTACTCCTCTGTCAAACATTAAACAGTAATGATAGAGAATATAGCCTACCACAACAATACAAACCACTCCTCTGTCAAACATTAAACAGTAATGATAGACAATATAGCCTACCACAACAATACAAACTACTCCTCTGTCAAACATTAAATAGTAGTGATAGACAATATAGCCTACCACAACAATACAAACCACCCCTCTGTCAAACATAAAACAGTAATGACAGAGAATATAGCCTACCACAACAATACAAACCACTCCTCTGTCAAACCTTAAACAGTAATGATAGACAATATAGCCTACCACAATAATACAAACTACCCCTCGGTCAAACCTTAAACAGTAATGATAAGACAATATACCTACCACAACAATACAAACTACCCCTCTGTCAAACCTTAAATAGTAATGATAGACACAATAGCCTACCACAACAATACAAACCATTCCTCTGTCAAACCTCAAACAGTAATGACAGACAATATAGCCTACCACAACAATACAAACTACCCCTCTGTCAAACCTTTAACAGTAATGATAGACAATATAGCCTACCACAACAATACAAACTACCCCTCTGTCAAACCTTTAACAGTAATGATAGACAATATAGCCTACCACAACAATACAAACCATTCCTCTGTCAAACCTCAAACAGTAATGATAGACAATATAGCCTACCACAACAATACAAACTACCCCTCTGTCAAACCTTAAACAGTAATGATAGACAATATTGCCTACCACAACAATACAAACTACCCCTCTGTCAAACCTTAAACAGTAATGATAGACAATATAGCCTACCACAACAATACAAACCATTCCTCTGTCAAACCTCAAACAGTAATGATAGACAATATAGCCTACCACAACAATACAAACTACTCCTCTGTCAAACCTTAAACAGTAATGATAGACAACATAGCATACCACAACAATACAAACTACTCCTCTGTCAAACTTTAAACAGTAAAGATAGACAATATAGCCTACCACAACAATACAAACCACTCCTCTGTCAAACCTTAAACAGTAATGATAGACAATATAGCCTACCACAACAATACAAACCACTCCTCTGTCAAACCTTAAACAGTAATAATAGACAATATAGCCTACCACAACAATACAAACCACTCCTCTGTTAAAACCTTTAACAGTAATGATAGACAATATAGCCTACCACAACAATACAAACCACTCCTCTGTCAAACCTTAAACAGTAATGATAGACAATATAGCCTACCACAACAATACAAACTACCCCTCTGTCAAACCTTTAACAGTAATGATAGACAATATAGCCTACCACAACAATACAAACCATTCCTCTGTCAAACCTTAAACAGTAATGATACACAATATAGCCTACCACAACAATACAAACTACTCCTCTGTCAAACCTTTAACAGTAATGATAGACAATATAGCCTACCACAACAATACAAACTACTCCTCTGTCAAACCTTTAACAGTAATGATAGACAACATAGCCTACCACAACAATACAAACCATTCCTCTGTTAAGCCTTAAACAGTAATGATAGACAATATAGCCTTCCACAACAATACAAACTACCCCTCTGTCAAACCTTAAACAGTAATGATAAACAATATAGCCTACCACAACAATACAAACCACTCCTCTGTCAAACATTAAACAGTAATGATAGACAATATAGCCTACCACAACAAAACAAACTACCCCTCTGTCAAACTTTAAACAGTAATGATAGACAATATAGCCTACCACAACAATACAAACTACCCCTCTGTTTAACCTTAAACAGTAATGATAGACAATATAGCCTACCACAACAATACAAACTACTCCTCTGTCAAACATTAAACAGTAATGATAGAGAATATAGCCTACCACAACAATACAAACCACTCCTCTGTCAAACATTAAACAGTAATGATAGACAATATAGCCTACCACAACAATACAAACTACTCCTCTGTCAAACATTAAACAGTAGTGATAGACAATATAGCCTACCACAACAATACAAACCACCCCTCTGTCAAACATAAAACAGTAATGATAGAGAATATAGCCTACCACAACAATACAAACCACTCCTCTGTCAAACCTTAAACAGTAATGATAGACAATATAGCCTACCACAATAATACAAACTACCCCTCGGTCAAACCTTAAACAGTAATGATAAGACAATATACCTACCACAACAATACAAACTACCCCTCTGTCAAACCTTAAATAGTAATGATAGACAATATAGCCTACCACAACAATACAAACCATTCCTCTGTCAAACCTCAAACAGTAATGACAGACAATATAGCCTACCACAACAATACAAACTACCCCTCTGTCAAACCTTTAACAGTAATGATAGACAATATAGCCTACCACAACAATACAAACTACCCCTCTGTCAAACCTTTAACAGTAATGATAGACAATATAGCCTACCACAACAATACAAACCATTCCTCTGTCAAACCTCAAACAGTAATGATAGACAATATAGCCTACCACAACAATACAAACTACCCCTCTGTCAAACCTTAAACAGTAATGATACACAATATAGCCTACCACAACAATACAAACTACCCCTCTGTCAAACCTTAAACAGTAATGATAGACAATATAGCCTACCACAACAATGCAAACCATTCCTCTGTCAAACCTTAAACAGTAATGATAGACAACATAGCATACCACAACAATACAAACTACTCCTCTGTCAAACTTTAAACAGTAAAGATAGAAAATATAGCATACCACAACAATACAAACCACTCCTCTGTTAAAACCTTTAACAGTAATGATAGACAATATATCCTACCACAACAATACAAACCACTCCTCTGTCAAACCTTAAACAGTAATGATAGACAATATAGCCTACCACAACAATACAAACTACCCCTCTGTCAAACCTTTAACAGTAATGATAGACAATATAGCCTACAACAACAATACAAACCATTCCTCTGTCAAACCTTAAACAGTAATGATACACAATATAGCCTACCACAACAATACAAACTACTCCTCTCTCAAACCTTTAACAGTAATGATAGACAATATAGCCTACCACAACAATACAAACTACTCCTCTGTCAAACCTTTAACAGTAATGATAGACAACATAGCCTACCAAAACAATACAAACCACTCTTCTGTCAAACCTCAAACAGTATTGATAGACAATATAGCCTACCACAACAATACAAACTACCCCCTGTCAAACCTTAAACAGTAATGATAGACAATATAGCATACCACAACAATATAAACTACTCCTCTGTCAAACCTTAAACAAAAATGATAGACAATATAGCCTACCACAACAATACAAACTACCCCCTGTCAAACCTTAAACAATAATGATAGACAATATAGCATACCACAACAATACAAACTACTCCTCTGTCAAACCATTAACAGTAATGATAGACAATATATCCTACCACAACAATACAAACTACCCCTCTGTCAAACCTTTAACAGTAATGATAGACAATATAGCCTACCACAACAATACAAACTACCCCTCTGTCAAACCTTTAACAGTAATAATAGACAATATAGCCTACCACAACAATACAAACCATTCCTCTGTCAAACCTCAAACAGTAATGATACACAATATAGCCTACCACAACAGTACAAACCACCCCTCTGTCAAACCTTTAACAGTAATGATAGACAATATAGCCTACCACAACAATACAAACTACTCCTCTGTCAAACCTTTAACAGTAATGATAGACAATATAGCCTACCACAACAATACAAACTACCCCTCTGTCAAACCTTTAACAGTAATGATAGACAATATAGCCTACCACAACAATACAAACCCTTCCTCTGTCAAACCTCAAACAGTAATGATAGACAATATAGCCTACCACAACAATACAAACTACCCCTCTGTCAAACCTTTAACAGTAATGATAGACAATATAGCCTACAACAACAATACAAACCATTCCTCTGTCAAACCTTAAACAGTAATGATAGACAATATAGCCTACCACAACAATACAAACTACTCCTCTGTCAAACCTTTAACAGTAATGATAGACAATATAGCCTACCACAACAATACAAACTACTCCTCTGTCAAACCTTAAACAGTAATGATAGACAACATAGCCTACCACAACAATACAAGCCACTCCTCTGTCAAACCTCAAACAGTAATGATAGACAATATAGCCTACCACAACAATACAAACTACCCCCTGTCAAACCTTAAACAGTAATGATAGACAATATAACATACCACAACAATACAAACTACTCCTCTGTCAAACCTTAAACAGTAATGATAGACAATATAACCTACCACAACAATACAAACTACCCCCTGTCAAACCTTAAACAATAATGATAGACAATATAGCCTACCACAACAATACAAACTACCCCCTGTCAAACCTCAGACAATAATGATAGACAACATAGCCTACCACAACAATACAAACACTCCTCTGTCAAACCTTAAACAGTAATGATAGACAATATAGCCTACCACAATAATACAAACTACCTCTCTGTCAAACCTCAAACAGTAATGATAGACAATATAGCCTACCACAACAATACAAACTACCCCTCTGTCAAACCTCAAACAGTAATGATAGACAATATAGCCTACCACAACAATACAAACCACTCTTCTGTCAAACCTTAAACATTAATGATAGACAACATAGCCTACCACAACAATACAAACCACTCCTCTGTCAAACATTTAACAGTAATGATAGACAATATAGCCTACCACAACAAAACAAACTACCCCTCTGTCAAACCTTAAACAGTAATGATAGACAATATAGCCAACCACAACAATACAAACTACCCCCTGTCAAACCTCAAACAATAATGATAGACAACATATCCTACCACAACAATACAAACCAATCCTCTGTCAAACCTTAAACAGTAATGATAGACAATATAGAATACCACAACAATACAAACTACTCCTCTGTCAAACCTTAACCAGTAATGATAGACAATATAACCTACCACAACAATACAAACTACCCCCTGTCAAACCTTAAACAATAATGATAGACAATATAGCCTACCACAACAATACAAACTACCCCCTGTCAAACCTCAAACAATAATGATAGACAACATAGCCTACCACAACAATACAAACCACTCCTCTGTCAAACCTTAAACAGTAATGATAGACAATATAGCCTACCACAATAATACAAACTACCTCTCTGTCAAACCTCAAACAGTAATGATAGACAATATAGCCTACCACAACAATACAAACTACCCCTCTGTCAAACCTCAAACAGTAATGATAGACAATATAGCCTACCACAACAATACAAACCACTCTTCTGTCAAACCTTAAACATTAATGATAGACAACATAGCCTACCACAACAATACAAACCACTCCTCTGTCAAACATTAAACAGTAATGATAGACAATATAGCCTACCACAACAAAACAAACTACCCCTCTGTCAAACCTTAAACAGTAATGATAGACAATATAGCCTACCACAACAATACAAACTACCCCTCTGTTTAACCTTAAACAGTAATGATAGACAATATAGCCTACCACAACAATACAAACTACTCCTCTGTCAAACATTAAACAGTAATGATAGAGAATATAGCCTACCACAACAATACAAACCACTCCTCTGTCAAACATTAAACAGTAATGATAGACAATATAGCCTACCACAACAATACAAACTACTCCTCTGTCAAACATTAAACAGTAGTGATAGACAATATAGCCTACCACAACAATACAAACCACCCCTCTGTCAAACATAAAACAGTAATGATAGAGAATATAGCCTACCACAACAATACAAACCACTCCTCTGTCAAACCTTAAACAGTAATGATAGACAATATAGCCTACCACAATAATACAAACTACCCCTCGGTCAAACCTTAAACAGTAATGATAAGACAATATACCTACCACAACAATACAAACTACCCCTCTGTCAAACCTTAAATAGTAATGATAGACAATATAGCCTACCACAACAATACAAACCATTCCTCTGTCAAACCTCAAACAGTAATGATACACAATATAGCCTACCACAACAATACAAACTACTCCTCTCTCAAACCTTTAACAGTAATGATAGACAATATAGCCTACCACAACAATACAAACTACTCCTCTGTCAAACCTTTAACAGTAATGATAGACAACATAGCCTACCACAACAATACAAACCACTCTTCTGTCAAACCTCAAACAGTATTGATAGACAATATAGCCTACCACAACAATACAAACTACCCCCTGTCAAACCTTAAACAGTAATGATAGACAATATAGCATACCACAACAATATAAACTACTCCTCTGTCAAACCTTAAACAATAATGATAGACAATATAGCCTACCACAACAATACAAACTACCCCTTGTCAAACCTTAAACAATAATGATAGACAATATAGCATACCACAACAATACAAACTACTCCTCTGTCAAACCATTAACAGTAATGATAGACAATATATCCTACCACAACAATACAAACTACCCCTCTGTCAAACCTTTAACAGTAATGATAGACAATATAGCCTACCACAACAATACAAACTACCCCTCTGTCAAACCTTTAACAGTAATAATAGACAATATAGCCTACCACAACAATACAAACCATTCCTCTGTCAAACCTCAAACAGTAATGATACACAATATAGCCTACCACAACAGTACAAACCACCCCTCTGTCAAACCTTTAACAGTAATGATAGACAATATAGCCTACCACAACAATACAAACTACTCCTCTGTCAAACCTTTAACAGTAATGATAGACAATATAGCCTACCACAACAATACAAACTACCCCTCTGTCAAACCTTTAACAGTAATGATAGACAATATAGCCTACCACAACAATACAAACCCTTCCTCTGTCAAACCTCAAACAGTAATGATAGACAATATAGCCTACCACAACAATACAAACTACCCCTCTGTCAAACCTTTAACAGTAATGATAGACAATATAGCCTACAACAACAATACAAACCATTCCTCTGTCAAACCTTAAACAGTAATGATAGACAATATAGCCTACCACAACAATACAAACTACTCCTCTGTCAAACCTTTAACAGTAATGATAGACAATATAGCCTACCACAACAATACAAACTACTCCTCTGTCAAACCTTAAACAGTAATGATAGACAACATAGCCTACCACAACAATACAAGCCACTCCTCTGTCAAACCTCAAACAGTAATGATAGACAATATAGCCTACCACAACAATACAAACTACCCCCTGTCAAACCTTAAACAGTAATGATAGACAATATAACATACCACAACAATACAAACTACTCCTCTGTCAAACCTTAAACAGTAATGATAGACAATATAACCTACCACAACAATACAAACTACCCCCTGTCAAACCTTAAACAATAATGATAGACAATATAGCCTACCACAACAATACAAACTACCCCCTGTCAAACCTCAGACAATAATGATAGACAACATAGCCTACCACAACAATACAAACACTCCTCTGTCAAACCTTAAACAGTAATGATAGACAATATAGCCTACCACAATAATACAAACTACCTCTCTGTCAAACCTCAAACAGTAATGATAGACAATATAGCCTACCACAACAATACAAACTACCCTCTGTCAAACCTCAAACAGTAATGATAGACAATATAGCCTACCACAACAATACAAACCACTCTTCTGTCAAACCTTAAACATTAATGATAGACAACATAGCCTACCACAACAATACAAACCACTCCTCTGTCAAACATTTAACAGTAATGATAGACAATATAGCCTACCACAACAAAACAAACTACCCCTCTGTCAAACCTTAAACAGTAATGATAGACAATATAGCCAACCACAACAATACAAACTACCCCCTGTCAAACCTCAAACAATAATGATAGACAACATATCCTACCACAACAATACAAACCAATCCTCTGTCAAACCTTAAACAGTAATGATAGACAATATAGCATACCACAACAATACAAACTACTCCTCTGTCAAACCTTAACCAGTAATGATAGACAATATAACCTACCACAACAATACAAACTACCCCCTGTCAAACCTTAAACAATAATGATAGACAATATAGCCTACCACAACAATACAAACTACCCCCTGTCAAACCTCAAACAATAATGATAGACAACATAGCCTACCACAACAATACAAACCACTCCTCTGTCAAACCTTAAACAGTAATGATAGACAATATAGCCTACCACAATAATACAAACTACCTCTCTGTCAAACCTCAAACAGTAATGATAGACAATATAGCCTATCACAACAATACAAACTACCCCTCTGTCAAACCTCAAACAGTAATGATAGACAATATAGCCTACCACAACAATACAAACCACTCTTCTGTCAAACCTTAAACATTAATGATAGACAACATAGCCTACCACAACAATACAAACCACTCCTCTGTCAAACATTAAACAGTAATGATAGACAATATAGCCTACCACAACAAAACAAACTACCCCTCTGTCAAACCTTAAACAGTAATGATAGACAATATAGCCTACCACAACAATACAAACTACCCCTCTGTTTAACCTTAAACAGTAATGATAGACAATATAGCCTACCACAACAATACAAACTACTCCTCTGTCAAACATTAAACAGTAATGATAGAGAATATAGCCTACCACAACAATACAAACCACTCCTCTGTCAAACATTAAACAGTAATGATAGACAATATAGCCTACCACAACAATACAAACTACTCCTCTGTCAAACATTAAACAGTAGTGATAGACAATATAGCCTACCACAACAATACAAACCACCCCTCTGTCAAACATAAAACAGTAATGATAGAGAATATAGCCTACCACAACAATACAAACCACTCCTCTGTCAAACCTTAAACAGTAATGATAGACAATATAGCCTACCACAATAATACAAACTACCCCTCGGTCAAACCTTAAACAGTAATGATAAGACAATATACCTACCACAACAATACAAACTACCCCTCTGTCAAACCTTTAATAGTAATGATAGACAATATAGCCTACCACAACAATACAAACCATTCCTCTGTCAAACCTCAAACAGTAATGATAGACAATATAGCCTACCACAACAATACAAACTACCCCTCTGTCAAACCTTTAACAGTAATGATATACAATATAGACTACCACAACAATACAAACTACCCCTCTGTCAAACCTTTAACAGTAATGATAGACAACATAGCCTACCACAACAATACAAACCATTCCTCTGTCAAACCTCAAACAGTAATGATAGACAATATAGCCTACCACAACAATACAAACTACCCCTCTGTCAAACCTTAAACAGTAATGATAGACAATATAGCCTACCACAACAATACAAACTACCCCTCTGTCAAACCTTAAACAGTAATGATAGACAATATAGCCTACCACAACAATACAAACCATTCCTCTGTCAAACCTCAAACAGTAATGATAGACAATATAGCCTACCACAACAATACAAACTACTCCTCTGTCAAACCTTAAACAGTAATGATAGACAATATAGCATACCACAACAATACAAACTACTCCTCTGTCAAACTTTAAACAGTAAAGATAGACAATATAGCCTACCACAACAATACAAACCACTCCTCTGTCAAACCTTAAACAGTAATGATAGACAATATAGCCTACCACAACAATACAAACCACTCCTCTGTCAAACCTTAAACAGTAATAATAGACAATATAGCCTACCACAACAATACAAACCACTCCTCTGTTAAAACCTTTAACAGTAATGATAGACAATATAGCCTACCACAACAATACAAACCACTCCTCTGTCAAACCTTAAACAGTAATGATAGACAATATAGCCTACCACAACAATACAAACTACCCCTCTGTCAAACCTTTAACAGTAATAATAGACAATATAGCCTACCACAACAATACAAACCATTCCTCTGTCAAACCTTAAACAGTAATGATACACAATATAGCCTACCACAACAATACAAACTACTCCTCTGTCAAACCTTTAACAGTAATGATAGACAATATAGCCTACCACAACAATACAAACTACTCCTCTGTCAAACCTTTAACAGTAATGATAGACAACATAGCCTACCACAACAATACAAACCACTCCTCTGTCAAACCTCAAACAGTAATGATAGACAATATAGCCTACCACAACAATACAAACTACCCCCTGTCAAACTTTAAACAGTAATGATAGACAATATAGCATACCACAACAATATAAACTACTCTTCTGTCAAACCTTAAACAATAATGATAGACAATATAGCCTACCACAACAATACAAACTACCCCCTGTCAAACCTTAAACAATAATGATAGACAATATAGCATACCACAACAATACAAACTACTCCTCTGTCAAACCTTAAACAGTAATGATAGACAATATAGCCTACCACTAAAATACAAACCACTCCTCTGTCAAACCTCAAAAAGCAATGATAGACAATATAGTCTATCAAAACAATACAAACCACTTCTCTGTCAAATCTCAAACAGTAATGATAGACAATATAGCCTACCACAACAATACAAACCACTCCTCTGTCAAACTTTAAACAGTAATGATAGACAACATAGCCTACCACAACAATACAAACCTCTCCTCTGTCAAACCTTAAACAGTAATGATAGACAACATAGCCTACCACAACAATACAAACCATTCCTCTGTTAAGACTTAAACAGTAATGATAGACAATATAGCCTTCCACAACAATACAAACTACCCCTCTGTCAAACCTTAAACAGTAATGATAAACAATATAGCCTACCACAACAATACAAACTACCCCCTGTCAAACCTCAAACAATAATGATAGACAACATAGCCTAACACAACAATACAAACCACTCCTCTGTCAAACCTTAAACAGTAATGATAGACAATATAGCCTACCACAATAATACAAACTACCTCTCTGTCAAACCTCAAACAGTAATGATAGACAATATAGCCTACCACAACAATACAAACTACCCCTCTGTCAAACCTCAAACAGTATGATAGACAATATAGCCTACCAGAACAATACAAACCACTCTTTTGTCAAACCTTAAACATTAATGATAGACAACATAGCCTACCACAACAATACAAACCACTCCTCTGTCAAACCTTAAACAGTAATGATAGACAATATAGCCTACCACAACAATACAAACCATTCCTCTGTTAAACCTTAAGCAGTAATGATAGACAATATAGCCTACCACAACAATACAAACTACCCCTCTGTCAAACCTTAAACAGTAATGATAAACAATATAGCCTACCACAACAATATAAACCACTCCTCTGTCAAACATTAAACAGTAATGATAGACAATATAGCCTACCACAACAAAACAAACTACCCCTCTGTCAAACCTTAAACAGTAATGATAGACAATATAGCCTACCACAACAATACAAACTACCCCTCTGTTTAACCTTAAACAGTAATGATAGACAATATAGCCTACCACAACAATACAAACTACTCCTCTGTCAAACATTAAACAGTAATGATAGAGAATATAGCCTACCACAACAATACAAACCACTCCTCTGTCAAACATTAAACAGTAATGATAGACAATATAGCCTACCACAACAATACAAACTACTCCTCTGTCAAACATTAAATAGTAGTGATAGACAATATAGCCTACCACAACAATACAAACCACCCCTCTGTCAACCATAAAACAGTAATGATAGAGAATATAGCCTACCACAACAATACAAACCACTCCTCTGTCAAACCTTAAACAGTAATGATAGACAATATAGCCTACCACAATAATACAAACTACCCCTCGGTCAAACCTTAAACAGTAATGATAAGACAATATACCTACCACAACAATACAAACTACCCCTCTGTCAAACCTTAAATAGTAATGATAGACACAATAGCCTACCACAACAATACAAACCATTCCTCTGTCAAACCTCAAACAGTAATGACAGACAATATAGCCTACCACAACAATACAAACTACCCCTCTGTCAAACCTTTAACAGTAATGATAGACAATATAGCCTACCACAACAATACAAACTACCCCTCTGTCAAACCTTTAACAGTAATGATAGACAATATAGCCTACCACAACAATACAAACCATTCCTCTGTCAAACCTCAAACAGTAATGATAGACAATATAGCCTACCACAACAATACAAACTACCCCTCTGTCAAACCTTAAACAGTAATGATAGACAATATAGCCTACCACAACAATACAAACCATTCCTCTGTCAAACCTCAAACAGTAATGATAGACAATATAGCCTACCACAACAATACAAACTACTCCTCTGTCAAACCTTAAACAGTAATGATAGACAACATAGCATACCACAACAATACAAACTACTCCTCTGTCAAACTTTAAACAGTAAAGATAGACAATATAGCCTACCACAACAATACAAACCACTCCTCTGTCAAACCTTAAACAGTAATGATAGACAATATAGCCTACCACAACAATACAAACCACTCCTCTGTCAAACCTTAAACAGTAATAATAGACAATATAGCCTACCACAACAATACAAACCACTCCTCTGTTAAAACCTTTAACAGTAATGATAGACAATATAGCCTACCACAACAATACAAACCACTCCTCTGTCAAACCTTAAACAGTAATGATAGACAATATAGCCTACCACAACAATACAAACTACCCCTCTGTCAAACCTTTAACAGTAATGATAGACAATATAGCCTACCACAACAATACAAACCATTCCTCTGTCAAACCTTAAACAGTAATGATACACAATATAGCCTACCACAACAATACAAACTACTCCTCTGTCAAACCTTTAACAGTAATGATAGACAATATAGCCTACCACAACAATACAAACTACTCCTCTGTCAAACCTTTAACAGTAATGATAGACAACATAGCCTACCACAACAATACAAACCATTCCTCTGTTAAGCCTTAAACAGTAATGATAGACAATATAGCCTTCCACAACAATACAAACTACCCCTCTGTCAAACCTTAAACAGTAATGATAAACAATATAGCCTACCACAACAATACAAACCACTCCTCTGTCAAACATTAAACAGTAATGATAGACAATATAGCCTACCACAACAAAACAAACTACCCCTCTGTCAAACTTTAAACAGTAATGATAGACAATATAGCCTACCACAACAATACAAACTACCCCTCTGTTTAACCTTAAACAGTAATGATAGACAATATAGCCTACCACAACAATACAAACTACTCCTCTGTCAAACATTAAACAGTAATGATAGAGAATATAGCCTACCACAACAATACAAACCACTCCTCTGTCAAACATTAAACAGTAATGATAGACAATATAGCCTACCACAACAATACAAACTACTCCTCTGTCAAACATTAAACAGTAGTGATAGACAATATAGCCTACCACAACAATACAAACCACCCCTCTGTCAAACATAAAACAGTAATGATAGAGAATATAGCCTACCACAACAATACAAACCACTCCTCTGTCAAACCTTAAACAGTAATGATAGACAATATAGCCTACCACAATAATACAAACTACCCCTCGGTCAAACCTTAAACAGTAATGATAAGACAATATACCTACCAAAACAATACAAACTACCCCTCTGTCAAACCTTAAATAGTAATGATAGACAATATAGCCTACCACAACAATACAAACCATTCCTCTGTCAAACCTCAAACAGTAATGACAGACAATATAGCCTACCACAACAATACAAACTACCCCTCTGTCAAACCTTTAACAGTAATGATAGACAATATAGCCTACCACAACAATACAAACTACCCCTCTGTCAAACCTTTAACAGTAATGATAGACAATATAGCCTACCACAACAATACAAACCATTCCTCTGTCAAACCTCAAACAGTAATGATAGAAAATATAGCCTACCACAACAATACAAACTACCCCTCTGTCAAACCTTAAACAGTAATGATACACAATATAGCCTACCACAACAATACAAACTACCCCTCTGTCAAACCTTAAACAGTAATGATAGACAATATAGCCTACCACAACAATACAAACCATTCCTCTGTCAAACCTTAAACAGTAATGATAGACAACATAGCATACCACAACAATACAAACTACTCCTCTGTCAAACTTTAAACAGTAAAGATAGAAAATATAGCATACCACAACAATACAAACCACTCCTCTGTTAAAACCTTTAACAGTAATGATAGACAATATAGCCTACCACAACAATACAAACCACTCCTCTGTCAAACCTTAAACAGTAATGATAGACAATATAGCCTACCACAACAATACAAACTACCCCTCTGTCAAACCTTTAACAGTAATGATAGACAATATAGCCTACCACAACAATACAAACCATTCCTCTGTCAAACCTTAAACAGTAATGATACACAATATAGCCTACCACAACAATACAAACTACTCCTCTCTCAAACCTTTAACAGTAATGATAGACAATATAGCCTACCACAACAATACAAACTACTCCTCTGTCAAACCTTTAACAGTAATGATAGACAACATAGCCTACCACAACAATACAAACCACTCCTCTGTCAAACCTCAAACAGTAATGATAGACAATATAGCCTACCACAACAATACAAACTACCCCCTGTCAAACCTTAAACAGTAATGATAGACAATATAGCATACCACAACAATATAAACTACTCCTCTGTCAAACCTTAAACAATAATGATAGACAATATAGCCTACCACAACAATACAAACTACCCCCTGTCAAACCTTAAACAATAATGATAGACAATATAGCATACCACAACAATACAAACTACTCCTCTGTCAAACCATTAACAGTAATGATAGACAATATATCCTACCACAACAATACAAACTACCCCTCTGTCAAACCTTTAACAGTAATGATAGACAATATAGCCTACCACAACAATACAAACTACCCCTCTGTCAAACCTTTAACAGTAATAATAGACAATATAGCCTACCACAACAATACAAACCATTCCTCTGTCAAACCTCAAACAGTAATGATACACAATATAGCCTACCACAACAGTACAAACCACCCCTCTGTCAAACCTTTAACAGTAATGATAGACAATATAGCCTACCACAACAATACAAACTACCCCTCTGTCAAACCTTTAACAGTAATGATAGACAATATAGCCTACCACAACAATACAAACTACCCCTCTGTCAAACCTTTAACAGTAATGATAGACAATATAGCCTACCACAACAATACAAACCCTTCCTCTGTCAAACCTCAAACAGTAATGATAGACAATATAGCCTACCACAACAATACAAACTACCCCCTGTCAAACCTTAAACAGTAATGATAGACAATATAGCCTACAACAACAATACAAACCATTCCTCTGTCAAACCTTAAACAGTAATGATAGACAATATAGCCTACCACAACAATACAAACTACTCCTCTGTCAAACCTTTAACAGTAATGATAGACAATATAGCCTACCACAACAATACAAACCCTTCCTCTGTCAAACCTCAAACAGTAATGATAGACAATATAGCCTATCACAACAATACAAACTACCCCTCTGTCAAACCTTTAACAGTAATGATAGACAATATAGCCTACAACAACAATACAAACCATTCCTCTGTCAAACCTTAAACAGTAATGATAGACAATATAGCCTACCACAACAATACAAACTACTCCTCTGTCAAACCTTTAACAGTAATGATAGACAATATAGCCTACCACAACAATACAAACTACTCCTCTGTCAAACCTTAAACAGTAATGATAGACAACATAGCCTACCACAACAATACAAGCCACTCCTCTGTCAAACCTCAAACAGTAATGATAGACAATATAGCCTACCACAACAATACAAACTACCCCCTGTCAAACCTTAAACAGTAATGATAGACAATATAACATACCACAACAATACAAACTACTCCTCTGTCAAACCTTAAACAGTAATGATAGACAATATAACCTACCACAACAATACAAACTACCCCCTGTCAAACCTTAAACAATAATGATAGACAATATAGCCTACCACAACAATACAAACTACCCCCTGTCAAACCTCAGACAATAATGATAGACAACATAGCCTACCACAACAATACAAACACTCCTCTGTCAAACCTTAAACAGTAATGATAGACAATATAGCCTACCACAATAATACAAACTACCTCTCTGTCAAACCTCAAACAGTAATGATAGACAATATAGCCTACCACAACAATACAAACTACCCCTCTGTCAAACCTCAAACAGTAATGATAGACAATATAGCCTACCACAACAATACAAACCACTCTTCTGTCAAACCTTAAACATTAATGATAGACAACATAGCCTACCACAACAATACAAACCACTCCTCTGTCAAACATTTAACAGTAATGATAGACAATATAGCCTACCACAACAAAACAAACTACCCCTCTGTCAAACCTTAAACAGTAATGATAGACAATATAGCCAACCACAACAATACAAACTACCCCCTGTCAAACCTCAAACAATAATGATAGACAACATATCCTACCACAACAATACAAACCAATCCTCTGTCAAACCTTAAACAGTAATGATAGACAATATAGCATACCACAACAATACAAACTACTCCTCTGTCAAACCTTAACCAGTAATGATAGACAATATAACCTACCACAACAATACAAACTACCCCCTGTCAAACCTTAAACAATAATGATAGACAATATAGCCTACCACAACAATACAAACTACCCCCTGTCAAACCTCAAACAATAATGATAGACAACATAGCCTACCACAACAATACAAACCACTCCTCTGTCAAACCTTAAACAGTAATGATAGACAATATAGCCTACCACAATAATACAAACTACCTCTCTGTCAAACCTCAAACAGTAATGATAGACAATATAGCCTACCACAACAATACAAACTACCCCTCTGTCAAACCTCAAACAGTAATGATAGACAATATAGCCTACCACAACAATACAAACCACTCTTCTGTCAAACCTTAAACATTAATGATAGACAACATAGCCTACCACAACAATACAAACCACTCCTCTGTCAAACATTAAACAGTAATGATAGACAATATAGCCTACCACAACAAAACAAACTACCCCTCTGTCAAACCTTAAACAGTAATGATAGACAATATAGCCTACCACAACAATACAAACTACCCCTCTGTTTAACCTTAAACAGTAATGATAGACAATATAGCCTACCACAACAATACAAACTACTCCTCTGTCAAACATTAAACAGTAATGATAGAGAATATAGCCTACCACAACAATACAAACCACTCCTCTGTCAAACATTAAACAGTAATGATAGACAATATAGCCTACCACAACAATACAAACTACTCCTCTGTCAAACATTAAACAGTAGTGATAGACAATATAGCCTACCACAACAATACAAACCACCCCTCTGTCAAACATAAAACAGTAATGATAGAGAATATAGCCTACCACAACAATACAAACCACTCCTCTGTCAAACCTTAAACAGTAATGATAGACAATATAGCCTACCACAATAATACAAACTACCCCTCGGTCAAACCTTAAACAGTAATGATAAGACAATATACCTACCACAACAATACAAACTACCCCTCTGTCAAACCTTAAATAGTAATGATAGACAATATAGCCTACCACAACAATACAAACCATTCCTCTGTCAAACCTCAAACAGTAATGATAGACAATATAGCCTACCACAACAATACAAACTACCCCTCTGTCAAACCTTTAACAGTAATGATATACAATATAGACTACCACAACAATACAAACTACCCCTCTGTCAAACCTTTAACAGTAATGATAGACAATATAGCCTACCACAACAATACAAACCATTCCTCTGTCAAACCTCAAACAGTAATGATAGACAATATAGCCTACCACAACAATACAAACTACCCCTCTGTCAAACCTTAAACAGTAATGATAGACAATATAGCCTACCACAACAATACAAACTACCCCTCTGTCAAACCTTAAACAGTAATGATAGACAATATAGCCTACCATAACAATACAAACCATTCCTCTGTCAAACCTCAAACAGTAATGATAGACAATATAGCCTACCACAACAATACAAACTACTCCTCTGTCAAACCTTAAACAGTAATGATAGACAATATAGCATACCACAACAATACAAACTACTCCTCTGTCAAACTTTAAACAGTAAAGATAGACAATATAGCCTACCACAACAATACAAACCACTCCTCTGTCAAACCTTAAACAGTAATGATAGACAATATAGCCTACCACAACAATACAAACCACTCCTCTGTCAAACCTTAAACAGTAATAATAGACAATATAGCCTACCACAACAATACAAACCACTCCTCTGTTAAAACCTTTAACAGTAATGATAGACAATATAGCCTACCACAACAATACAAACCACTCCTCTGTCAAACCTTAAACAGTAATGATAGACAATATAGCCTACCACAACAATACAAACTACCCCTCTGTCAAACCTTTAACAGTAATAATAGACAATATAGCCTACCACAACAATACAAACCATTCCTCTGTCAAACCTTAAACAGTAATGATACACAATATAGCCTACCACAACAATACAAACTACTCCTCTGTCAAACCTTTAACAGTAATGATAGACAATATAGCCTACCACAACAATACAAACTACTCCTCTGTCAAACCTTTAACAGTAATGATAGACAACATAGCCTACCACAACAATACAAACCACTCCTCTGTCAAACCTCAAACAGTAATGATAGACAATATAGCCTACCACAACAATACAAACTACCCCCTGTCAAACCTTAAACAGTAATGATAGACAATATAGCATACCACAACAATATAAACTACTCCTCTGTCAAACCTTAAACAATAATGATAGACAATATAGCCTACCACAACAATACAAACTACCCCCTGTCAAACCTTAAACAATAATGATAGACAATATAGCATACCACAACAATACAAACTACTCCTCTGTCAAACCTTAAACAGTAATGATAGACAATATAGCCTACCACTAAAATACAAACCACTCCTCTGTCAAACCTCAAAAAGCAATGATAGACAATATAGTCTATCAAAACAATACAAACCACTTCTCTGTCAAATCTCAAACAGTAATGATAGACAATATAGCCTACCACAACAATACAAACCACTCCTCTGTCAAACTTTAAACAGTAATGATAGACAACATAGCCTACCACAACAATACAAACCTCTCCTCTGTCAAACCTTAAACAGTAATGATAGACAACATAGCCTACCACAACAATACAAACCACTCCTCTGTCAAACCTTAAACAGTAATGATAGACAATATAGCCTACAACAACAATACAAACCACCCCTCTGTCAAACCTTAAACAGTAATGATAGACAATATAGCATACCACAACAATACAAACTACCCCTCTGTCAAACCTTAAACAGTAATGATAGACAACATAGCCTACCACAACAATACAAACCAGCCCTCTGTCAAACCTTAAACAGTAATGATAGACAATATAGCATACCACAACAATACAAACTACCCCTCTGTCAAACCTTAAACAGTAATGATAGACAATACAGCCTACCACAACAATACAAACCACTCCTCTGTTAAACCTTAAACAGTAATGATAGACAATATAGCCTACCACAACAATACAAACCTCTCCTCTGTCAAACCTTAAACAATAATGATACACAACATAGCCTACCACAACAATACAAACCTCTCCTCTGTCAAACCTTAAACAGTAATGATAGACAATATAGCCTACCACAACAATACAAACTACCCCGCTGTCAAACCTTAAACAGTAATGATAGACAATATAGCTTACCACAACAATACAAACCTCTCCTCTGTCAAACATTAAACAGTAATGATAGACAATATAGCCTACCATAACAATACAAACTACCCCTCTGTAAAACCTCAAACAGTAATGATAAACAATATAGCCTACCACAACAATAAAAACCACTTCTCTGTCAAACCTTAAACAGTAATGATAAACAATATAGCCTACCACAACAATACAAACCACTTCTCTGTCAAACCTTAAACAGTAATGATAGACAATATAGTCTACCACAACAATACAAACCACTCCTCTGTCAAACCTTAAACAGTAATGATAGACAATATAGTCTACCATAACAATACAAACTAACCCTCTGTCAAACCTTTAACAGTAATGATAGACAATATAGCCTACCACAACAATACAAACTACCCCGCTGTCAAACCTTAAACAGTAATGATAGACAATATAGCCTACCACAACAATACAAACCACTCCTCTGTCAAACCTTAAACAGTAATGATAGACAATATAGCCTACCACAACAATACAAACCACTCCTCTGTCAAACCTTAAACAGTAATGATAGACAATATAGCCTACCACAACAATACAAACTACCCCGCTGTCAAACCTTAAACAGTAATGATAGACAATATAGCCTACCACAACAATACAAATCACTTCTCTGTCAAACCTTAAACAGTAATGATAGACAATATAGCCTACCACAACAATACAAACCACTCCTCTGTCAAACCTTAAACAGTAATGATAGACAATATAGCCTACCACAACAATACAAACTACCCCGCTGTCAAACCTTAAACAGTAATGATAGACAATATAGCCTACCACAACAATACAAACCACTCCTCTGTCAAACCTTAAACAGTAATGATAGACAATATAGTCTACCATATCAATACAAACTAACCCTCTGTCAAACCTTTAACAGTAATGATAGACAATATAGCCTACCACAACAATACAAACTACCCCGCTGTCAAACCTTAAACAGTAATGATAGACAATATAGCCTACCACAACAATACAAACCACTCCTCTGTCAAACCTTAAACAGTAATGATAGACAATATAGCCTACCACAACAATACAAACCACTCCTCTGTCAAACCTTAAACAGTAATGATAGACAATATAGCCTACCACAACAATACAAACTACCCCGCTGTCAAACCTTAAACAGTAATGATAGACAATATAGCCTACCACAAGAATACAAACCCCTCCTCTGTCAAACCTTAAACAGTAGTGATAGACAATATAGCCTACCATAACAATACAAACTACCCCGCTGTCAAACCTTAAACAGTAATGATAAACAATATAGCCTACCACAACAATACAAACCACTCCTCTGTCAAACCTTAAACAGTAATGATAGACAACATAGCCTACCACAACAATACAAACTACTCCTCTGTCAAACCTTAAACAGTAATGATAGACAATATAGCCTACCACAACAATACAAACCACTCCTCTGTCAAACCTTAAACAGTAATGATAGACAATATAGCCTACCACAACAATACAAACCACTCCTCTGTCAAACCTTAAACAGTAATGATAGACAATATAGCCTACCACAACAATACAAACCACTCCTCTGTCAAACCTTTAACAGTAATGATAGACAATATAGCCTACCACAACAATACAAACCACTCCTCTGTCAAACCTTAAACAGTAATGATAGACAATATAGCCTACCACAACAATACAAACTACTCCTCTGTCAAACCTCAAACAGTAATGATAGACAATATAGCCTACCATAACAATACAAACTACTCCCCTGTCAAACCTTAAACAGTAATGATAGACAATATAGCCTACCACAACAATACAAACTACTCCTCTGTCAAACCTTAAACAGTAATGATAGACAATATAGCCTACCATAACAATACAAGCCACTCCTCTGTCAAACCTTAAACAGTAATGATAGACAATATAGTCTACCACAACAATACAAACTACCCCTCTGTCAAACCTTAAACAGTAATGATAGACAAAATAGCCTACCACAACAATACAAACTACTCCTCTGTCAAACCTTAAACAGTAATGATAGACAATATAGTCTACCACAACAATACAAACCACTCCTCTGTCAAACCTTTAACAGTAATGATAGAGAATATAGCCTACCACAACAATACAAACCACTTCTCTGTCAAACCTTAAACAGTAATGATAGACAATATAGCCTACCATAACAACACAAACCATTCCTCTGTCAAACCTTAAACAGTAATGATAGACAATATAGCCTACCACAACAATACAAACCATTCCTCTGTCAAACCTCAAACAGTAATGATAGACAATATAGCCTACCATAACAATACAAACTACCCCTCTGTTAAACCTTAAACAGTAATGATAGACAATATGGCCTACCACAACAATACAAACCATTCCTCTGTCAAACCTTAAACAGTAATGATAGACAATATAGCCTACCACAACAATACAAACCCCTCCTCTATCAAACCTTAAACAGTAATGATAGACAATATAGCCTACCATAACAACACAAACCACTCCTCTGTCAAACCTTAAACAGTAATGATAGACAATATAGCCTACCACAACAATACAAACCACTCCTCTGTCAAACCTTAAACAGTAATGATAGACAATATAGCCTACCATAACAATACAAACTACCCCTCTGTTAAACCTTAAACAGTAATGATAGACAATATGGCCTACCACAACAATACAAACCATTCCTCTGTCAAACCTTAAACAGTAATGATAGACAATATAGCCTACCACAACAATACAAACCACTCCTCTGTCAAACCTTTAACAGTAATGATAGACAATATAGCCTACCATAACAATAAAAGCACTCCTCTGTCAAACCTTAAACAGTAATGATAGACAATATAGTCTACCATAACAATACAAACTACTCCTCTGTCAAACCTTAAACAGTAATGATAGACAATATAGCCTACCACAACAATACAAACTACCCCTCTGTCAAACCTTAAACAGTAATGATAGACAATATAGCCTACCACAACAATACAAACCACTCCTCTGTCAAACCTTAAACAGTAATGATAGACAATATAGCCTACCATAACAATACAAACTACTCCTCTGTCAAACCTTAAACAGTAATGATAGACAATATAGCCTACCACAACAATACAAATCACTCCTCTGTCAAACCTTTAACAGTAATGATAGACAATATAGTCTACCATAACAATACAAACTACTCCTCTGTCAAACCTTAAACAGTAATGATAAACAATATAGCCTACCACAACAATACAAACTACTCCTCTGTCAAACCTTAAACAGTAATGATAGACAATATAGCCTACCACAACAATACAAACCACTCCTCTGTCAAACCTTAAACAGTAATGATAGACAATATAGCCTACCATAACAATACAAACTACCCCTCTGTTAAACCTTAAACAGTAATGATAGACAATATGACCTACCACAACAATACAAACTACCCCTCTGTCAAACCTTAAACAGTAATGATAGACAATATAGTCTACCATAACAATACAAACCACTCCTCTGTCAAACCTTAAACAGTAATGATAGACAATATAGCCTACCACAACAATACAAACCACTCCTCTGTCAAACCTTAAACAGTAATGATAGACAATATAGCCTACCATAACAATACAAACTACTCCTCTGTCAAACCTTAAACAGTAATGATAGACAATATAGCCTACCACAACAATACAAATCACTCCTCTGTCAAACCTTTAACAGTAATGATAGACAATATAGTCTACCATAACAATACAAACTACTCCTCTGTCAAACCTTTAACAGTAATGATAGACAATATAGCCTACCATAACAATACAAACCACTCCTCTGTCAAACCTTAAACAGTAATGATAGACAATATAGCCTACCACAACAATACAAACCACTCCTCTGTCAAACCTTAAACAGTAATGATAGACAATATAGCCTACCATAACAATACAAACTACTCCTCTGTCAAACCTTAAACAGTAATGATAGACAATATGACCTACCACAACAATACAAACTACCCCTCTGTCAAACCTTAAACAGTAATGATAGACAATATAGTCTACCATAACAATACAAACCACTCCTCTGTCAAACCTTAAACAGTAATGATAGACAATATAGCCTACCATAACAATACAAACTACTCCTCTCTCAAACCTTAAACAGTAATGATAGACAATATAGCCTACCACAACAATACAAACCACTCCTCTGTCAAACCTTAAACAGTAATGATAGACAATATAGCCTACCACAACAATACAAATCACTCCTCTGTCAAACCTTAATCAGTAATGATAGACAATATAGCCTACCATAACAATACAAACTACCCCTCTGTTAAACCTTAAACAGTAATGATAGACAATATGACCTACCACAACAATACAAACTACCCCTCTGTCAAACCTTAAACAGTAATGATAGACAATATAGTCTACCATAACAATACAAACCACTCCTCTGTCAAACCTTAAACAGTAATGATAGACAATATAGCCTACCACAACAATACAAACCACTCCTCTGTCAAACCTTAAACAGTAATGATAGACAATATAGCCTACCATAACAATACAAACTACTCCTCTGTCAAACCTTAAACAGTAATGATAGACAATATAGCCTACCACAACAATACAAATCACTCCTCTGTCAAACCTTTAACAGTAATGATAGACAATATAGCCTACCACAACAATACAAACCACTCCTCTGTCAAACCTTAAACAGTAATGATAGACAATATGACCTACCACAACAATACAAACTACCCCTCTGTCAAACCTTAAACAGTAATGATAGACAATATAGTCTACCATAACAATACAAACTACTCCTCTGTCAAACCTTAAACAGTAATGATAGACAATATAGTCTACCATAACAATACAAACTACTCCTCTGTCAAACCTTAAACAGTAATGATAGATAATATAGCCTACCATAACAATACAAACTACTCCTCTGTCAAACCTTAAACAGTAATGATAGACAATATAGTCTACCATAACAATACAAACCACTCCTCTGTCAAACCTTAAACAGTAATGATAGACAATATAGCCTACCATAACAATACAAACTACCTCTCTGTCAAACATTAAACAGTAATGATAGACAATATAGTCTACCATAACAATACAAACTACTCCTCTGTCAAACCTTAAACAGTAATGATAGACAATATAGTCTACCATAACAATACAAACTACTCCTCTGTCAAACCTTTAACAGTAATGATAGACAATATAGCCTACCATAACAATACAAACCACTCCTCTGTCAAACCTTAAACAGTAATGATAGACAATATAGCCTACCATAACAATACAAACCACTCCTCTGTCAAACCTTAAACAGTAATGATAGACAATATAGCCTACCATAACAATACAAACCACTCCTCTGTCAAACCTTAAACAGTAATGATAGACAATATAGCCTACCACAACAATACAAACCACTCCTCTGTCAAACCTTAAACAGTAATGATAGACAATATAGCCTACCATAACAATACAAACTACTCCTCTGTCAAACCTTAAACAGTAATGATAGACAATATAGCCTACCATAACAATACAAACCACTCCTCTGTCAAACCTTAAACAGTAATGATAGACAATATAGCCTACCATAACAATACAAACCACTCCTCTGTCAAACCTTAAACAGTAATGATAGACAATATAGCCTACCACAACAATACAAACCACTCCTCTGTCAAACCTTTAACAGTAATGATAGACAATATAGCCTACCATAACAATACAAACCACTCCTCTGTCAAACCTTAAACAGTAATGATAGACAATATAGCCTACCACAACAATACAAATCACTCCTCTGTCAAACCTTTAACAGTAATGATAGACAATATAGCCTACCATAACAATACAAACCACTCCTCTGTCAAACCTTAAACAGTAATGATAGACAATATAGCCTACCACAACAATACAAACCACTCCTCTGTCAAACCTTTAACAGTAATGATAGACAATATAGCCTACCATAACAATACAAACCACTCCTCTGTCAAACCTTAAACAGTAACGATAGACAATATAGCCTACCACAACAATACAAATCACTCCTCTGTCAAACCTTTAACAGTAATGATAGACAATATAGCCTACCACAACAATACAAATCACTCCTCTGTCAAATCTTAAACAGAAATGATAGACAACATAGTCTACCATAACAATACAAACTACTCCTCTGTCAAACCTTTAACAGTAATGATAGACAATATAGTCTACCACAACAATACAAACCATTCCTCTGTCAAACCTTAAACAGTAATGATAGACAATATAGTCTACCACAACAATACAAACCATTCCTCTGTCAAACCTTAAACAGTAATGATAGACAAAATAGTCTACCATAACAATACAAACTACTCCTCTGTCAAACCTTTAACAGTAATGATAGACAATATAGTCTACCACAACAATACAAACCATTCCTCTGTCAAACCTTAAACAGTAATGATAGACAATATAGTCTACCACAACAATACAAACCATTCCTCTGTCAAACCTTAAACAGTAATGATAGACAAAATAGTCTACCATAACAATACAAACTACTCCTCTGTCAAACCTTTAACAGTAATGATAGACAATATAGTCTACCATAACAATACAAACTACTCCTCTGTCAAACCTTAAACAGTAATGATAGACAATATAGTCTACCATAACAATACAAACTACTCCTCTGTCAAACCTTAAACAGTAATGATAGACAATATAGTCTACCACAACAATACAAACCACTCCTCTGTCAAACCTTAAACAGTAATGATAGACAATATAGTCTACCATAACAATACAAACTACTCCTCTGTCAAACCTTAAACAGTAATGATAGACAATATAGCCTACCACAACAATACAAACCATTCCTCTGTCAAACCTTAAACAGTAATGATAGACAAAATAGTCTACCATAACAATACAAACTACCCCTCTGTCAAACATTAAACAGTAATGATAGACAATATAGCCTACCATAACAATACAAACTACCCCTCTGTTAAACCTTAAACAGTAATGATAGACAATATAGTCTACCATAACAATACAAACTACTCCTCTGTCAAACCTTAAACAGTAATGATAGACAATATAGCCTACCATAACAATACAAACTACTCCTCTGTCAAACCTTTAACAGTAATGATAGACAATATAGCCTACCATAACAATACAAACCACTCCTCTGTCAAACCTTAAACAGTAATGATAGACAATATAGTCTACCACAACAATACAAACCACTCCTCTGTCAAACCTTAAACTGTAATGATAGACAATATAGCCTACCACAACAATACAAACTACTCCTCTGTCAAACCTTAAACAGTAATGATAGACAATATAGTCTACCATAACAATACAAACTACTCCTCTGTCAAACCTTAAACAGTAATGATAGACAATATAGTCTACCACAACAATACAAACCACTCCTCTGTCAAACCTTAAACTGTAATGATAGACAATATAGCCTACCACAACAATACAAACCACTCCTCTGTCAAACCTTAAACTGTAATGATAGACAATATAGCCTACCACAACAATACAAACTACTCCTCTGTCAAACCTTAAACAGTAATGATAGACAATATAGTCTACCACAACAATACAAACCACTCCTCTGTCAAACCTTAAACTGTAATGATAGACAATATAGCCTACCACAACAATACAAACTACTCCTCTGTCAAACCTTAAACAGTAATGATAGACAATATAGTCTACCACAACAATACAAACTACTCCTCTGTCAAACCTTAAACAGTAATGATAGACAATATAGTCTACCATAACAATACAAACTACTCCTCTGTCAAACCTTAAACAGTAATGATAGACAATATAGTCTACCACAACAATACAAACTACTCCTCTGTCAAACCTTAAACAGTAATGATAGACAATATAGTCTACCACAACAATACAAACCACTCCTCTGTCAAACCTTAAACAGTAATGATAGACAATATAGTCTACCATAACAATACAAACTACTCCTCTGTCAAACCTTAAACAGTAATGATAGACAATATAGCCTACCATAACAATACAAACTACCCCTCTGTCAAACCTTAAACAGTAATGATAGACAATATAGTCTACCACAACAATACAAACTACTCCTCTGTCAAACCTTAAACAGTAATGATAGACAATATAGTCTACCATAACAATACAAACCACTCCTCTGTCAAACCTTAAACAGTAATGATAGACAATATAGTCTACCATAACAATACAAACTACTCCTCTGTCAAACCTTAAACAGTAATGATAGACAATATAGTCTACCATAACAATACAAACTACCCCTCTGTCAAACCTTAAACAGTAATGATAGACAATATAGCCTACCACAACAATACAAACCACTCCTCTGTCAAACCTTAAACAGTAATGATAGACAATATAGTCTACCATAACAATACAAACTACCCCTCTGTCAAACCTTAAACAGTAATGATAGACAATATAGCCTACCACAACAATACAAACCACTCCTCTGTCAAACCTTAAACAGTAATGATAGACAATATAGTCTACCATAACAATACAAACTACTCCTCTGTCAAACCTTTAACAGTAATGATAGACAATATAGCCTACCACAACAATACAAACTACCTCTCTGTCAAACCTTAAACAGTAATGATAGACAATATAGCCTACCACAACAATACAAACCACTCCTCTGTCAAACCTTAAACAGTAATGATAGACAATATAGTCTACCACAACAATACAAACTACTCCTCTGTCAAACCTTAAACAGTAATGATAGACAATATAGTCTACCATAACAATACAAACTACCCCTCTGTCAAACCTTAAACAGTAATGATAGACAATATAGTCTACCATAACAATACAAACTACTCCTCTGTCAAACCTTAAACAGTAATGATAGACAATATAGTCTACCATAACAATACAAACTACTCCTCTGTCAAACCTTAAACAGTAATGATAGACAATATAGTCTACCATAACAATACAAACCACTCCTCTGTCAAACCTTAAACAGTAATGATAGACAATATAGCCTACCATAACAATACAAACTACTCCTCTGTCAAACCTTAAACAGTAATGATAGACAATATAGTCTACCATAACAATACAAACTACTCCTCTGTCAAACCTTAAACAGTAATGATAGACAATATAGTCTACCATAACAATACAAACTACTCCTCTGTCAAACCTTAAACAGTAATGATAGACAATATAGCCTACCACAACAATACAAACCACTCCTCTGTCAAACCTTAAACAGTAATGATAGACAATATAGTCTACCACAACAATACAAACTACTCCTCTGTCAAACCTTAAACTGTAATGATAGACAATATAGCCTACCACAACAATACAAACTACCCCTCTGTCAAACCTTAAACAGTAATGATAGACAATATAGTCTACCATAACAATACAAACTACTCCTCTGTCAAACCTTTAACAGTAATGATAGACAATATAGTCTACCACAACAATACAAACTACTCCTCTGTCAAACCTTAAACAGTAATGATAGATAATATAGCCTACCATAACAATACAAACTACTCCTCTGTCAAACCTTAAACAGTAATGATAGACAATATAGTCTACCACAACAATACAAACTACTCCTCTGTCAAACCTTAAACAGTAATGATAGATAATATAGCCTACCATAACAATACAAACTACTCCTCTGTCAAACCTTTAACAGTAATGATAGACAATATAGTCTACCATAACAATACAAACTACTCCTCTGTCAAACCTTAAACAGTAATGATAGACAATATAGCCTACCACAACAATACAAACTACTCCTCTGTCAAACCTTAAACAGTAATGATAGATAATATAGCCTACCATAACAATACAAACTACCCCTCTGTCAAACCTTAAACAGTAATGATAGACAATATAGTCTACCACAACAATACAAACTACTCCTCTGTCAAACCTTAAACAGTAATGATAGACAATATAGTCTACCATAACAATACAAACTACTCCTCTGTCAAACCTTTAACAGTAATGATAGACAATATAGTCTACCATAACAATACAAACTACTCCTCTGTCAAACCTTAAACAGTAATGATAGACAATATAGCCTACCACAACAATACAAACTACTCCTCTGTCAAACCTTAAACAGTAATGATAGATAATATAGCCTACCATAACAATACAAACTACCCCTCTGTCAAACCTTAAACAGTAATGATAGACAATATAGTCTACCACAACAATACAAACTACTCCTCTGTCAAACCTTAAACAGTAATGATAGACAATATAGTCTACCACAACAATACAAACTACTCCTCTGTCAAACCTTAAACAGTAATGATAGACAAAATAGTCTACCATAACAATACAAACTACTCCTCTGTCAAACCTTAAACAGTAATGATAGACAATATAGCCTACCACAACAATACAAACTACCTCTCTGTCAAACATTAAACAGTAATGATAGACAATATAGCCTACCACAACAATACAAACTACTCCTCTGTCAAACCTTAAACAGTAATGATAGACAATATAGTCTACCACAACAATACAAACTACTCCTCTGTCAAACCTTAAACAGTAATGATAGACAATATAGTCTACCATAACAATACTAACTACTCCTCTGTCAAACCTTAAACAGTAATGATAGACAATATAGCCTACCACAACAATACAAACTACCTCTCTGTCAAACATTAAACAGTAATGATAGACAATATAGCCTACCACAACAATACAAACTACTCCTCTGTCAAACCTTAAACAGTAATGATAGACAATATAGTCTACCACAACAATACAAACTACTCCTCTGTCAAACCTTAAACAGTAATGATAGACAATATAGCCTACCACAACAATACAAACTACCTCTCTGTCAAACATTAAACAGTAATGATAGACAATATAGCCTACCACAACAATACAAACTACTCCTCTGTCAAACCTTAAACAGTAATGATAGACAATATAGTCTACCACAACAATACAAACTACTCCTCTGTCAAACCTTAAACAGTAATGATAGACAATATAGCCTACCACAACAATACAAACTACCTCTCTGTCAAACATTAAACAGTAATGATAGACAATATAGCCTACCACAACAATACAAACTACTCCTCTGTCAAACCTTAAACAGTAATGATAGACAATATAGTCTACCATAACAATACAAACTACTCCTCTGTCAAACCTTTAACAGTAATGATAGACAATATAGTCTACCACAACAATACAAACCATTCCTCTGTCAAACCTTAAACAGTAATGATAGACAATATAGTCTACCACAACAATACAAACCATTCCTCTGTCAAACCTTAAACAGTAATGATAGACAATATAGTCTACCACAACAATACAAACCATTCCTCTGTCAAACCTTAAACAGTAATGATAGACAAAATAGTCTACCACAACAATACAAACCATTCCTCTGTCAAACCTTAAACAGTAATGATAGACAATATAGTCTACCACAACAATACAAACCATTCCTCTGTCAAACCTTAAACAGTAATGATAGACAATATAGTCTACCATAACAATACAAACTACTCCTCTGTCAAACCTTAAACAGTAATGATAGACAATATAGCCTACCATAACAATACAAACTACTCCTCTGTCAAACCTTTAACAGTAATGATAGACAATATAGCCTACCATAACAATACAAACTACTCCTCTGTCAAACCTTTAACAGTAATGATAGACAATATAGTCTACCATAACAATACAAACTACTCCTCTGTCAAACCTTTAACAGTAATGATAGACAATATAGCCTACCATAACAATACAAACTACTCCTCTGTCAAACCTTTAACAGTAATGATAGATAATATAGCCTACCATAACAATACAAACTACTCCTCTGTCAAACCTTAAACAGTAATGATAGACAAAATAGTCTACCATAACAATACAAACTACTCCTCTGTCAAACCTTAAACAGTAATCATAGACAATATAGCCTACCACATCAATACAAACTACTCCTCTGTCAAACCTTAAACAGTAATGATAGACAATATAGCCTACCATAACAATACAAACCACTCCTCTATCAAACCTTTAACAGTAATGATAGACAATATAGTCTACCACAACAATACAAACTACCCCTCTGTCAAACCTTAAACAATAATAATAGACAATATAGCCTACCACAACAATAGAAACTACCCCTCTGTCAAACATTAAACAGTAATGATAGACAATATAGCCTACCACAACAATAGAAACTACCCCTCTGTCAAACCTTAAACAGTAATGATAGAGAATATAGTCTACCACAACAATACAAACCACTCCTCTGTCAAACCTTAAACAGTAATGATAGACAATATAGTCTACCACAACAATACAAACCTCTCCTCTGTCAAACCTTAAACAGTAATGATAGACAATATAGCCTACCACAACAATACAAACCATTCCTCTGTTAAACCTTAAACAGTAATGATAGACAACATAGCCTACCATAACAATACAAACTACTCCTCTGTCAAACCTTAAACAGTAATGATAGACAATATAGCCTACCATAACAATACAAACCATTCCTCTGTCAAACCTTAAACAGTAATGATAGACAATATAGCCTACCATAACAATACAAACTACCCCTCTGTCAAACCTTAAACAGTAATGATAAACAATATAGCCTACCACAACAATACAAACTACCCCTCTGTCAAACCTTAAACAGTAATGATAGACAATATAGCCTACCACAACAATACAAACTACCCCTCTGTCAAACCTTAAACAGTAATGATAGACAAAATAGTCTACCACAACAATACAAACTACCCCTCTGTCAAACCTTAAACAGTAATGATAGACAATATAGTCTACCACAACAATACAAACCACTCCTCTGTCAAACCTTTAACAGTAATGATAGAGAATATAGCCTACCACAACAATACAAACCACTTCTCTGTCAAACCTTAAACAGTAATGATAGACAATATAGCCTACCATAACAATACAAACCACTCCTCTGTCAAACCTTAAACAGTAATGATAGACAATATAGCCTACCACAACAATACAAACCACCCCTCTTTCCAACCTTAAACAGTAATGATAAACAATATAGCCTACCATAACAACACAAACCACTCCTCTGTCAAACCTTAAACAGTAATGATAGACAATATAGCCTACCACAACAATACAAACCACTCCTCTGTCAAACCTTAAACAGTAATGATAGACAATATAGCCTACCATAACAATACAAACTACCCCTCTGTCAAACCTTAAACAGTAATGATAGACAATATGGCCTACCACAACAATACAAACCATTCCTCTGTCAAACCTTAAACAGTAATGATAGACAATATAGCCTACCACAACAATACAAACCCCTCCTCTGTCAAACCTTAAACAGTAATGATAGACAATATAGCCTACCATAACAACACAAACCACTCCTCTGTCAAACCTTAAACAGTAATGATAGACAATATAGCCTACCACAACAATACAAACCACTCCTCTGTCAAACCTTAAACAGTAATGATAGACAATATAGCCTACCATAACAATACAAACTACCCCTCTGTTAAACCTTAAACAGTAATGATAGACAATATGGCCTACCACAACAATACAAACCATTCCTCTGTCAAACCTTAAACAGTAATGATAGACAATATAGCCTACCACAACAATACAAACCACTCCTCTGTCAAACCTTTAACAGTAATGATAGACAATATAGCCTACCATAACAATACAAACCACTCCTCTGTCAAACCTTAAACAGTAATGATAGACAATATAGTCTACCATAACAATACAAACCACTCCTCTGTCAAACCTTAAACAGTAATGATAGACAATATAGTCTACCATAACAATACAAACTACCCCTCTGTCAAACCTTAAACAGTAATGATAGACAATATAGCCTACCACAACAATACAAACCACTCCTCTGTCAAACCTTAAACAGTAATGATAGACAATATAGCCTACCATAACAATACAAACTACCCCTCTGTTAAACCTTAAACAGTAATGATAGACAATATGGCCTACCACAACAATACAAACTACCCCTATGTCAAACCTTAAACAGTAATGATAGACAATATAGCCTACCATAACAATACAAACTACTCCTCTGTCAAACCTTAAACAGTAATGATAGACAATATAGCCTACCACAACAATACAAACCACTCCTCTGTCAAACCTTAAACAGTAATGATAGACAATATAGTCTACCATAACAATACAAACTACCCCTCTGTCAAACCTTAAACAGTAATGATAGACAATATAGCCTACCACAACAATACAAACCACTCCTCTGTCAAACCTTAAACAGTAATGATAGACAATATAGCCTACCATAACAATACAAACTACCCCTCTGTTAAACCTTAAACAGTAATGATAGACAATATGGCCTACCACAACAATACAAACTACCCCTATGTCAAACCTTAAACAGTAATGATAGACAATATAGCCTACCATAACAATACAAACTACTCCTCTGTCAAACCTTAAACAGTAATGATAGACAATATAGCCTACCACAACAATACAAATCACTCCTCTGTCAAACCTTTAACAGTAATGATAGACAATATAGTCTACCATAACAATACAAACTACTCCTCTGTCAAACCTTTAACAGTAATGATAGACAATATAGCCTACCATAACAATACAAACCATTCCTCTGTCAAACCTTAAACAGTAATGATAGACAATATAGCCTACCACAACAATACAAACCATTCCTCTGTCAAACCTTACACAGTAATGATAGACAATATAGCCTACCACAACAATACAAACCACTCCTCTGTCAAACCTTAAACAGTAATGATAGACAATATAGCCTACCACAACAATACAAACCACTCCTCTGTCAAACCTTAAACAGTAATGATAGACAATATAGCCTACCACAACAATACAAACCACTCCTCTGTCAAACCTTAAACAGTAATGATAGACAATATAGCCTACCATAACAATACAAACTACCCCTCTGTTAAACCTTAAACAGTAATGATAGACAATATAGTCTACCATAACAATACAAACTACTCCTCTGTCAAACCTTAAACAGTAATGATAGACAATATAGCCTACCACAACAATACAAACTACTCCTCTGTCAAACCTTAAACAGTAATGATAGACAATATAGCCTACCATAACAATACAAACCACTCCTCTGTCAAACCTTTAACAGTAATGATAGACAATATAGCCTACCACAACAATACAAGCCACTCCTCTGTCAAACCTTAAACAGTAATGATAGACAATATAGCCTACCACAACAATACAAACTACCCCTCTGTCAAACCTTAAACAATAATGATAGACAATATAGCCTACCACAACAATAGAAACTACCCCTCTGTCAAACCTTAAACAGTAATGATAGACAATATAGCCTACCACAACAATAGAAACTACCCCTCTGTCAAACCTTAAACAGTAATGATAGAGAATATAGTCTACCACAACAATACAAACCACTCCTCTGTCAAACCTTAAACAGTAATGATAGACAATATAGCCTACCACAACAATACAAACCTCTCCTCTGTCAAACCTTAAACAGTAATGATAGACAATATAGCCTACCACAACAATACAAACCATTCCTCTGTAAAACCTTAAACAGTAATGATAGACAACATAGCCTACCATAACAATACAAACTACTCCTCTGTCAAACCTTAAACAGTAATGATAGACAATATAGCCTACCATAACAATACAAACCATTCCTCTGTCAAACCTTAAACAGTAATGATAGACAATATAGCCTACCATAACAATACAAACTACCCCTCTGTCAAACCTTAAACAGTAATGATAAACAATATAGCCTACCACAACAATACAATCTACCCCTCTGTCAAACCTTAAACAGTAATGATAGACAATATAGCCTACCACAACAATACAAACCACTCCTCTGTCAAACCTTAAACAGTAATGATAGACAATATAGCCTACCATAACAATACAAACTACTCCTCTGTTAAACCTTAAACAGTAATGATAGACAATATAGCCTACCATAACAATACAAACTACTCCTCTGTCAAACCTTAAACAATAATGATAGACACTATAGCCTACCACAACAATACAAACTACCCCTCTGTCAAACCTTAAACAGTAATGATAGACAATATAGCCTACCACAACAATACAAACCACTCCTCTGTCAAACCTTAAACAGTAATGATAGACAATATAGCCTACCATAACAATACAAACTACTCCTCTGTCAAACCTTAAACAGTAATGATAGACAATATGACCTACCACAACAATACAAACCACTCCTCTGTTAAACCTTAAACAGTAATGATAGACAATATAGCCTACCATAACAATACAAACTACTCCTCTGTCAAACCTTAAACAGTAATGATAGACAATATAGCCTACTATAACAATACAAACTACTCCTCTGTTAAACCTTAAACAGTAATGATAGACAATATAGCCTACCATAACAATACAAACTACTCCTCTGTCAAACCTTAAACAATAATGATAGACACTATAGCCTACCACAACAATACAAACTACCCCTCTGTCAAACCTTAAACAATAATGATAGACACTATAGCCTACCACAACAATACAAACTACCCCTCTGTCAAACCTTAAACAGTAATGATAGACAATATAGCCTACCACAACAATACAAACTACTCCTCTGTCAAACCTTAAACAGTAATGATAGACAATATAGCCTACCATAACAATACAAACTACCCCTCTGTCAAACCTTAAACAGTAATGATAGACAATATGACCTACCACAACAATACAAACTACCCCTCTGTCAAACCTTTAACAGTAATGATAGACAATATAGTCTACCATAACAATACAAACTACCCCTCTGTCAAACCTTAAACAGTAATGATAGACAATATAGCCTACCATAACAATACAAACTACTCCTCTGTCAAACCTTAAACAATAATGATAGACACTATAGCCTACCACAACAATACAAACTACCCCTCTGTCAAACCTTAAACAGTAATGATAGACAATATAGCCTACCATAACAATACAAACCACTCCTCTGTCAAACCTTAAACAGTAATGATAGACAATATAGCCTACCATAACAATACAAACTACTCCTCTGTTAAACCTTAAACAGTAATGATAGACAATATAGTCTACCACAACAATACAAACTACTCCTCTGTTAAACCTTAAACTGTAATGATAGACAATATAGGCAACCATAACAATACAAACCACTCCTCTATCAAACCTTAAACAGTAATGATAAACAATATAGTCTACCATAACAATACAAACTACTCCTCTGTCAAACCTTAAACAGTAATGATAGACAATATAGCCTACCACAACAATACAAACCACTCCTCTGTCAAACCTTAAACAGTAATGATAGACAATATAGCCTACCACAACAATACAAACCACTCCTCTGTTAAACCTTAAACAGTAATGATAGACAATATAGCCTACCAAAACAATACAAACTACCCCTCTGTTAAACCTTAAACAGTAATGATAGACAATATAGCCTACCACAACAATACAAACCACTCCTCTGTTAAACCTTAAACAGTAATGATAGACAATATAGCCTACCATAACAATACAAACTACCCCTCTGTTAAACCTTAAACAGTAATGATAGACAATATAGCCTACCACAACAATACAAACTACTCCTCTGTCAAACCTTAAACAGTAATGATAGACAATATAGCCTACCACAACAATACAAACCACTCCTCTGTCAAACCTTAAACAGTAATGATAGACAATATAGCCTACCATAACAATACAAACCACTTCTCTGTCAAACCTTAAACAGTAATGATAGACAATATAGCCTACCATAACAATACAAACTACTCCTCTGTCAAACCTTAAACAGTAATGATAGACAATATAGCCTACCACAACAATACAAACTACTCCTCTGTCAAACCTTAAACAGTAATGATAGACAAAATAGCCTACCACAACAATACAAACCACTCCTCTGTCAAACCTTAAACAGTAATGATAGACAAAATAGTCAACCATAACAATACAAACTACCCCTCTGTCAAACCTAAAACAGTAATGATAGACAATATAGCCTACCACAACAATACAAACTACTCCTCTGTTAAACCTTAAACAGTAATGATAGACAATATAGCCTACCACAACAATACAAACTACTCCTCTGTCAAACCTTAAACAGTAATGATAGACAATATAGCCTACCACAACAATACAAACTACCCCTCTGTCAAACCTTAAACAGTAATGATAGACAATATAGTCTACCACAACAATACAAACTACCCCTCTGTCAAACCTTAAACAGTAATGATAGACAATATAGTCTACCATAACAATACAAACTACCCCTCTGTCAAACCTTAAACAGTAATGATAGACAATATAGCCTACCATAACAATACAAACCACTCCTCTGTCAAACCTTAAACAGTAATGATAGACAATATAGCCTACCATAACAATACAAACCACTCCTCTGTCAAACCTTAAACAGTAATGATAGACAATATAGCCTACCATAACAATACAAACCACTCCTCTGTCAAACCTTAAACAGTAATGATAGACAATATAGCCTACCACAACAATACAAACTACTCCTCTGTCAAACCTTAAACAGTAATGATAGACAATATAGCCTACCACAACAATACAAACTACTCCTTTGTCAAACCTTAAACAGTAATGATAGACAATATAGTCTACCACAACAATACAAACCACTCCTCTGTCAAACCTTAAACAGTAATGATAGACAATATAGTCTACCATAACAATACAAACTACTCCTCTGTCAAACCTTAAACAGTAATGATAGACAATATAGCCTACCACAACAATACAAACTACTCCTTTGTCAAACCTTAAACAGTAATGATAGACAATATAGTCTACCACAACAATACAAACCACTCCTCTGTCAAACCTTAAACAGTAATGATAGACAATATAGTCAACCATAACAATACAAACTACTCCTCTGTCAAACCTTAAACAGTAATGATAGACAATATAGCCTACCACAACAATACAAACTACTCCTCTGTCAAACCTTAAACAGTAATGATAGACAATACAGCCTACCACAACAATACAAACCACTCCTCTGTCAAACCTTTAACAGTAATGATAGACAATATAGCCTACCACAACAATACAAACTACTCCTCTGTCAAACCTTAAACAGTAATGATAGACAATATAGCCTACCATAACAATACAAACTACCCCTCTGTCAAACCTTAAACAGTAATGATAGACAATATAGCCTACCACAACAATACAAACTACTCCTCTGTAAAACCTTAAACAGTAATGATAGACAATATAGTCAACCATAACAATACAAACTACTCCTCTGTCAAACCTTAAACAGTAATGATAGACAATATAGCCTACCACAACAATACAAACTACCCCTCTGTCAAACCTTAAACAGTAATGATAGACAATATAGCCTACCAAAACAATACAAACTACTCCTCTGTAAAACCTTAAACAGTAATGATAGACAATATAGCCTACCAAAACAATACAAACTACCTCTCTGTCAAACCTCAAACAGTAATGATAGACAATATAGCCTACCACAACAATGCAAACCACTCCTCTGTCAAACCTTAAACAGTAATGATAGACAATATAGCCTACCACAACAATACAAACTACCCCTCTGTCAAACCTTAAACAGTAATGATAGACAATATAGTCTACCACAACAACACAAACCACTCCTCTGTCAAACCTTAAACAGTAATGATAGACAATATAGTCTACCACAACAATACAAACTACTCCTCTGTCAAACCTTAAACAGTAATGATAGACAATATAGCCTACCACAACAACACAAACCACTCCTCTGTCAAACCTTAAACAGTAATGATAGACAATATAGTCTACCACAACAATACAAACTACTCCTCTGTCAAACCTTAAATAGTAATGATAGACAATATAGCCTACCACAACAATACAAACTACTCCTCTGTCAAACCTTAAACAGTAATGATAGACAATATAGCCTACCACAAAAACACAAACCACTCCTCTGTCAAACCTTAAACAGTAATGATAGACAATATAGTCTACCACAACAACACAAACCACTCCTCTGTCAAACCTTAAACAGTAATGATAGACAATATAGCCTACCACAACAACACAAACCACTCCTCTGTCAAACCTTAAACAGTAATGATAGACAATATAGTCTACCACAACAATACAAACTACTCCTCTGTCAAACCTTAAACAGTAATGATAGACAATATAACCTACCATAACAATACAAACCACTCCTCTGTCAAACCTTAAACAGTAATGATAGACAATATAGTCTACCATAACAATACAAACTACCCCTCTGTCAAACCTTAAACAGTAATGATAGACAATATAGCCTACCATAACAATACAAACTACCCCTCTGTCAAACCTTAAACAGTAATGATAGACAATATAGCCTACCATAACAATACAAACTACTCCTCTGTCAAACCTTAAACAGTAATGATAGACAATACAGCCTACCACAACAATACAAACCATTCCTCTGTCAAACCTTTAACAGTAATGATAGACAATATAGTATACCACAACAATACAAACTACCCCTCTGTCAAACCTTAAACAGTAATGATAGACAATATAACCAACCATAACAATACAAACCACTCCTCTGTCAAACCTTAAACAGTAATGATAGACAAAATAGCCTACCACAACAATACAAACTACCCCTCTGTCAAACCTTAAACAGTAATGATAGACAATATAGCCTACCATAACAATACAAACTACCCCTCTGTCAAACCTTAAACAGTAATGATAGACAATATAGCCTACCATAACAATACAAACTACTCCTCTGTCAAACCTTAAACAGTAATGATAGACAATATAACCTACCACAACAATACAAACCATTCCTCTGTCAAACCTTTAACAGTAATGATAGACAATATAGTCTACCACAACAATACAAACTACCCCTCTGTCAAACCTTAAACAGTAATGATAGACAATATAGCCTACCACAACAATACAAACTACTCCTCTGTCAAACCTTAAACAGTAATGATAGACAAAATAGCCTACCACAACAATACAAACTACTCCTCTGTCAAACCTTAAACAGTAATGATAGACAATATAGCCTACCACAACAATACAAACTACTCCTCTGTCAAACCTTAAACAGTAATGATAGACAAAATAGCCTACCACACCAATACAAACTACTCCTCTGTCAAACCTTAAACAGTAATGATAGACAATATAGCCTACCACAACAATACAAACTACCCCTCTGTCAAACCTTAAACAGTAATGATAGACAATATAGCCTACCACAACAATACAAACTACTCCTCTGTCAAACCTAAACAGTAATGATAGACAATATAGCCTACCATAACAATACAAACTACCCCACTGTCAAACCTTAAACAGTAATGATAAACAATATAGCCTACCACAACAATACAAACTACCCCTCTGTCAAACCTTAAACAGTAATGATAGACAATATAGCCTACCACAACAATACAAACCACTCCTCTGTCAAACCTTAAACAGTAATGATAGAAAATATAGTCTACCACAACAATACAAACCACTCCTCTGTCAAACCTTAAACAGTAATGATAGACAATATAGCCTACCACAACAATACAAACTACTCCTCTGTCAAACCTTAAACAGTAATGATAGACAATATAGCCTACCACAACAATACAAACCACTCCTCTGTCAAACCTTAAACAGTAATGATAGACAATATAGCCTACCATAACAATACAAACCACTCCTCTGTCAAACCTTAAACAGTAATGATAGACAATATAGCCTACCACAACAATACAAACCATTCCTCTGTCAAGCCTCAAACAGTAATGATAGATAATATAGCCTACCACAACAATACAAACCACTCCTCTGTCAAACCTTAAACAGTAATGATAGACATTATAGCCTACCACAACAATACAAACTACTCTTGTGTCAAACCTTAAACAGTAATGATAGACAACATAGCCTACCACAACAATACAAACCACTCCTCTGTCAAACCTCAAACAGTAAAGATAGACAAAATAGCCTACCACAACAATACAAACTACTCCTCTGTCAAACCTTAAACAGTAATGATAGACAACATAGCCTACCACAACAATACAAACCACTCCTCTGTCAAACCTCAAACAGTAATGATAGACAATATTGTCTACCACAACAATAAAAACTACTCCTCTGTCAAACCTTAAACAGTAATGATAGATAATATAGTCTACCACAACAATACAAACTACCCCTCTGTCAAACCTTAAACAGTAATGATAGACAAAATAGTCTACCACAACAATACAAACTACTCCTCTGTTAAACCTTAAACAGTAATGATAGATAATATAGCCTACCATAACAATACAAACCACTCCTCTGTCAAACCTTAAACAGTAATGATAGACAATATAGCCTAACACAACAATACAAACCATTCCTCTGTCAAACCTCAAACAGTAATGATAGATAATATAGCCTACCACAACAATACAAACCACTCCTCTGTCAAACCTTAAACAGTAATGATAGACAACATAGCCTACCACAACAATACAAACCACTCCTCTGTCAAACCTCAAACAGTAATGATAGACAATATAGCCTACCACAACAATACAAACTACTCCTCTGGCAAACCTTAAACAGTAATGATAGACAACATAGCCTACCACAACAATACAAACCACTCCTCTGTCAAACCTTTAACAGTAATGATAGACAATATAGTCTACCACAACAATACAAACTACTCCTCTGTCAAACCTTAAACAGTAATGATAGATAATATAGTCTACCACAACAATACAAACTACCCCTCTGTCAAACCTTAAACAGTAATGATAGACAATATAGTCTACCACAACAATACAAACTACCCCTCTGTCAAACCTTAAACAGTAATGATAGACAATATAGTCTACCACAACAATACAAACCACTCCTCTGTCAAACCTTTAACAGTAATGATAGAAAATATAGCCTACCACAACAATACAAACCACTTCTCTGTCAAACCTTAAACAGTAATGATAGACAATATAGCCTACCACAACAATACAAACTACTCCTCTGTCAAACCTTAAACAGTAATGATAGACAATATAGCCTACCACAACAATACAAACCACTCCTCTGTCAAACCTTAAACAGTAGTGATAGACAATATAGCCTACCATAACAATACAAACTACCCCGCTGTCAAACCTTAAACAGTAATGATAAACAATATAGCCTACCACAACAATACAAACTACCCCTCTGTCAAACCTTAAACAGTAATGATAGACAATATAGCCTACCACAACAATACAAACCACTCCTCTGTCAAACCTTAAACAGTAATGATAGACAACATAGCCTACCACAACAATACAAACTACTCCTCTGTCAAACCTTAAACAGTAATGATAGACAATATAGCCTACCACAACAATACAAACCACTCCTCTGTCAAACCTTAACCAGTAATGATAGACAATATAGCCTACCACAACAATACAAACCACTCCTCTGTCAAACCTTAAACAGTAATGATAGACAATATAGCCTACCACAACAATACAAACCACTCCTCTGTCAAACCTTTAACAGTAATGATAGACAATATAGCCTACCACAACAATACAAACCACTCCTCTGTCAAACCTTAAACAGTAATGATAGACAATATAGCCTACCACAACAATACAAACTACTCCTCTGTCAAATCTCAAACAGTAATGATAGACAATATAGCCTACCATAACAATACAAACCACTCCTCTGTCAAACCTTAAACAGTAATGATAGACAATATAGCCTACCATAACAATACAAACCACTCCTCTGTCAAACCTTAAACAGTAATGATAGACAATATAGCCTACCACAACAATACAAACCACTCCTCTGTGAAACCTTAAACAGTAATGATAGACAATATAGCCTACCACAACAATACAAACCACTCTTCTGTTAAACCTTAAACAGTAATGATAGACAATATAGCCTACCATAACAATACAAACTACTCCTCTGTTAAACCTTAAACAGTAATGATAGACAATATAGCCTACCATAACAATACAAACTACCCCGTTGTCAAACCTTAAACAGTAATGATAAACAATATAGCCTACCACAACAATGCAAACTACCCCTCTGTCAAACCTTAAACAGTAATGATAGACAATATAGCCTACCACAATAATACAAACCACTCCTCTGTCAAACCTTAAACAGTAATGATAGACAATATGGCCTACCACAACAATACAAACCACTCCTCTGTCAAACCTTAAACAGTAATGATAGACAATATAGCCTACCATAACAATACAAGCCACTCCTCTGTCAAACCTCAAACAGTAATGATTGACAACATAGCCTACCACAACAATACAAACCACTCCTCTGTCAAACCTTAAACAGTAATGATAAACAATATAGTCTACCACAACAATACAAACCACTCCTCTGTCAAACCTTAAACAGTAATGATAGACAATATAGCCTACCACAACAATACAAATGACTCCTCTGTCAAACCTTAAACAGTAATGATAGACAATATAGTCTACCACAACAATACAAACCACTCCTCTGTTAAACCTTAAACAGTAATGATAGACAATATAGCCTACCACAACAATACAAGCCACTCCTCTGTCAAACCTCAAACAGTAATGATAGACAATATAGCCTACCACAACAATACAATCCACTCCTCTGTCAAACCTTAAACAGTAATGATAAACAATATAGCCTACCATAACAATACAAACTACCCCTCTGTCAAACCTAAACAGTAATGATAGACAATATAGCCTACCATAACAATACAAACTACTCCTCTGTCAAACCTTAAACAGTAATGATAGACAATATAGCCTACCATAACAATACAAACCACTCCTCTGTCAAACCTTTAACAGTAATGATAGACAATATAGCCTACCACAACAATACAAACCACTCCTCTGTCAAACCTTAAACAGTAATGATAGACAATATAGCCTACCATAACAATACAAACCACTCCTCTGTCAAACCTTAAACAGTAATGATAGACAATATAGCCTACCACAACAATACAAACTACTCCTCTGTCAAACCTTAAACAGTAATGATAGACAATATAGCCTACCATAACAATACAAACTACCCCTCTGTCAAACCTTAAACAGTAATGATGGACAATATAGCCTACCATAACAATACAAACTACTCCTCTGTCAAACCTTAAACAGTAATGATAGACAATATAGCCTACCATAACAATACAAACCACTCCTCTGTCAAACCTTAAACAGTAATGATAGACAATATAGCCTACCATAACAATACAAACCACTCCTCTGTCAAACCTTAAACAGTAATGATAGACAATATAGCCTACCATAACAATACAAACCACTCCTCTGTCAAACCTTAAACAGTAATGATAGACAATATAGCCTACCACAACAATACAAACTACTCCTCTGTCAAACCTTAAACAGTAATGATAGACAATATAGCCTACCACAACAATACAAACCACTCCTCTGTCAAACCTTAAACAGTAATGATAGACAATATAGCCTACCACAACAATACAAACTACCCCTCTGTCAAACCTTAAACAGTAATGATAGACAATATAGTCAACCATAACAATACAAACTACTCCTCTGTCAAACCTTAAACAGTAATGATAGACAATATAGCCTACCACAACAATACAAACCACTCCTCTGTCAAACCTTAAACAGTAATGATAGACAATATAGCCTACCACAACAATACAAACCACTCCTCTGTCAAACCTTTAACAGTAATGATAGACAATATAGCCTACCACAACAATACAAACCACTCCTCTGTCAAACCTTAAACAGTAATGATAGACAATATAGCCTACCACAACAATACAAACTACTCCTCTGTCAAATCTCAAACAGTAATGATAGACAATATAGCCTACCATAACAATACAAACCACTCCTCTGTCAAACCTTAAACAGTAATGATAGACAATATAGCCTACCATAACAATACAAACCACTCCTCTGTCAAACCTTAAACAGTAATGATAGACAATATAGCCTACCACAACAATACAAACCACTCCTCTGTGAAACCTTAAACAGTAATGATAGACAATATAGCCTACCACAACAATACAAACCACTCTTCTGTTAAACCTTAAACAGTAATGATAGACAATATAGCCTACCATAACAATACAAACTACTCCTCTGTTAAACCTTAAACAGTAATGATAGACAATATAGCCTACCATAACAATACAAACTACCCCGTTGTCAAACCTTAAACAGTAATGATAAACAATATAGCCTACCACAACAATGCAAACTACCCCTCTGTCAAACCTTAAACAGTAATGATAGACAATATAGCCTACCACAATAATACAAACCACTCCTCTGTCAAACCTTAAACAGTAATGATAGACAATATGGCCTACCACAACAATACAAACCACTCCTCTGTCAAACCTTAAACAGTAATGATAGACAATATAGCCTACCATAACAATACAAGCCACTCCTCTGTCAAACCTCAAACAGTAATGATTGACAACATAGCCTACCACAACAATACAAACCACTCCTCTGTCAAACCTTAAACAGTAATGATAAACAATATAGTCTACCACAACAATACAAACCACTCCTCTGTCAAACCTTAAACAGTAATGATAGACAATATAGCCTACCACAACAATACAAATGACTCCTCTGTCAAACCTTAAACAGTAATGATAGACAATATAGTCTACCACAACAATACAAACCACTCCTCTGTTAAACCTTAAACAGTAATGATAGACAATATAGCCTACCACAACAATACAAGCCACTCCTCTGTCAAACCTCAAACAGTAATGATAGACAATATAGCCTACTACAACAATACAAACCACTCCTCTGTCAAACCTCAAACAGTAATGATAGACAATATAGCCTACCACAACAATACAATCCACTCCTCTGTCAAACCTTAAACAGTAATGATAAACAATATAGCCTACCATAACAATACAAACTACCCCTCTGTCAAACCTAAACAGTAATGATAGACAATATAGCCTACCATAACAATACAAACTACTCCTCTGTCAAACCTTAAACAGTAATGATAGACAATATAGCCTACCATAACAATACAAACCACTCCTCTGTCAAACCTTTAACAGTAATGATAGACAATATAGCCTACCACAACAATACAAACCACTCCTCTGTCAAACCTTAAACAGTAATGATAGACAATATAGCCTACCATAACAATACAAACCACTCCTCTGTCAAACCTTAAACAGTAATGATAGACAATATAGCCTACCACAACAATACAAACTACTCCTCTGTCAAACCTTAAACAGTAATGATAGACAATATAGCCTACCATAACAATACAAACTACCCCTCTGTCAAACCTTAAACAGTAATGATGGACAATATAGCCTACCATAACAATACAAACTACTCCTCTGTCAAACCTTAAACAGTAATGATAGACAATATAGCCTACCATAACAATACAAACCACTCCTCTGTCAAACCTTAAACAGTAATGATAGACAATATAGCCTACCATAACAATACAAACCACTCCTCTGTCAAACCTTAAACAGTAATGATAGACAATATAGCCTACCATAACAATACAAACCACTCCTCTGTCAAACCTTAAACAGTAATGATAGACAATATAGCCTACCACAACAATACAAACTACTCCTCTGTCAAACCTTAAACAGTAATGATAGACAATATAGCCTACCACAACAATACAAACCACTCCTCTGTCAAACCTTAAACAGTAATGATAGACAATATAGCCTACCACAACAATACAAACTACCCCTCTGTCAAACCTTAAACAGTAATGATAGACAATATAGTCAACCATAACAATACAAACTACTCCTCTGTCAAACCTTAAACAGTAATGATAGACAATATAGCCTACCAGAACAATACAAACTACCCCTCTGTCAAACCTTAAACAGTAATGATAGACAATATAGCCTACCAGAACAATACAAACTACTCCTCTGTCAAACCTTTAACAGTAATGATAGACAATATAGCCTACCACAACAATGCAAACCACTCCTCTGTCAAACCTTAAACAGTAATGATAGACAATATAGCCTACCACAACAATACAAACTACCCCTCTGTCAAACCTTAAACAGTAATGATAGACAATATAGTCTACCACAACAACACAAACCACTCCTCTGTCAAACCTTAAACAGTAATGATAGACAATATAGTCTACCACAACAATACAAACTACTCCTCTGTCAAACCTTAAACAGTAATGATAGACAATATAGCCTACCACAACAACACAAACCACTCCTCTGTCAAACCTTAAACAGTAATGATAGACAATATAGTCTACCACAACAATACAAACTACTCCTCTGTCAAACCTTAAACAGTAATGATAGACAATATAGCCTACCACAACAATACAAACTACTCCTCTGTCAAACCTTAAACAGTAATGATAGACAATATAGCCTACCACAAAAACACAAACCACTCCTCTGTCAAACCTTAAACAGTAATGATAGACAATATAGTCTACCACAACAACACAAACCACTCCTCTGTCAAACCTTAAACAGTAATGATAGACAATATAGCCTACCACAACAACACAAACCACTCCTCTGTCAAACCTTAAACAGTAATGATAGACAATATAGTCTACCACAACAATACAAACTACTCCTCTGTCAAACCTTAAACAGTAATGATAGACAATATAACCTACCATAACAATACAAACCACTCCTCTGTCAAACCTTAAACAGTAATGATAAACAATATAGTCTACCATAACAATACAAACTACCCCTCTGTCAAACCTTAAACAGTAATGATAGACAATACAGCCTACCACAACAATACAAACCATTCCTCTGTCAAACCTTTAACAGTAATGATAGACAATATAGTATACCACAACAATACAAACTACCCCTCTGTCAAACCTTAAACAGTAATGATAGACAATATAACCTACCATAACAATACAAACCACTCCTCTGTCAAACCTTAAACAGTAATGATAGACAATATAGCCTACCATAACAATACAAACTACCCCTCTGTCAAACCTTAAACAGTAATGATAGACAATATAGCCTACCATAACAATACAAACTACTCCTCTGTCAAACCTTAAACAGTAATGATAGACAATACAGCCTACCACAACAATACAAACCATTCCTCTGTCAAACCTTTAACAGTAATGATAGACAATATAGTATACCACAACAATACAAACTACCCCTCTGTCAAACCTTAAACAGTAATGATAGACAATATAACCTACCATAACAATACAAACCACTCCTCTGTCAAACCTTAAACAGTAATGATAGACAAAATAGCCTACCACAACAATACAAACTACCCCTCTGTCAAACCTTAAACAGTAATGATAGACAATATAGCCTACCATAACAATACAAACTACCCCTCTGTCAAACCTTAAACAGTAATGATAGACAATATAGCCTACCATAACAATACAAACTACTCCTCTGTCAAACCTTAAACAGTAATGATAGACAATATAACCTACCACAACAATACAAACCATTCCTCTGTCAAACCTTTAACAGTAATGATAGACAATATAGTCTACCACAACAATACAAACTACCCCTCTGTCAAACCTTAAACAGTAATGATAGACAATATAGCCTACCACAACAATACAAACTACTCCTCTGTCAAACCTTAAACAGTAATGATAGACAAAATAGCCTACCACAACAATACAAACTACTCCTCTGTCAAACCTTAAACAGTAATGATAGACAATATAGCCTACCACAACAATACAAACTACTCCTCTGTCAAACCTTAAACAGTAATGATAGACAAAATAGCCTACCACACCAATACAAACTACTCCTCTGTCAAACCTTAAACAGTAATGATAGACAATATAGCCTACCACAACAATACAAACTACCCCTCTGTCAAACCTTAAACAGTAATGATAGACAATATAGCCTACCACAACAATACAAACTACTCCTCTGTCAAACCTAAACAGTAATGATAGACAATATAGCCTACCACAACAATACAAACTACTCCTCTGTCAAACCTTAAACAGTAATGATAGACAATATAGCCTACCACAACAATACAAACCACTCCTCTGTCAAACCTTAAACAGTAATGATAGACAATATAGCCTACCATAACAATACAAACCACTCCTCTGTCAAACCTTAAACAGTAATGATAGACAATATAGCCTACCACAACAATACAAACCATTCCTCTGTCAAACCTCAAACAGTAATGATAGATAATATAGCCTACCACAACAATACAAACCACTCCTCTGTCAAACCTTAAACAGTAATGATAGACATTATAGCCTACCACAACAATACAAACTACTCTTGTGTCAAACCTTAAACAGTAATGATAGACAACATAGCCTACCACAACAATACAAACCACTCCTCTGTCAAACCTCAAACAGTAATGATAGACAAAATAGCCTACCACAACAATACAAACTACTCCTCTGTCAAACCTTAAACAGTAATGATAGACAACATAGCCTACCACAACAATACAAACCACTCCTCTGTCAAACCTCAAACAGTAATGATAGACAATATTGTCTACCACAACAATACAAACTACTCCTCTGTCAAACCTTAAACAGTAATGATAGATAATATAGTCTACCACAACAATACAAACTACCCCTCTGTCAAACCTTAAACAGTAATGATAGACAAAATAGTCTACCACAACAATACAAACTACTCCTCTGTTAAACCTTAAACAGTAATGATAGACAATATAGCCTACCATAACAATACAAACCACTCCTCTGTCAAACCTTAAACAGTAATGATAGACAATATAGCCTACCACAACAATACAAACTACCCCTCTGTCAAACCTTAAACAGTAATGATAGACAATATAGCCTACCATAACAATACAAACCACTCCTCTGTCAAACCTTAAACAGTAATGATAGACAATATAGCCTACCACAACAATACAAACTACCCCTCTGTCAAACCTTAAACAGTAATGATAGACAATATAGCCTACCACAACAATACAAACCACTCCTCTGTCAAACCTTAAACAGTAATGATAGACAACATAGCCTACCACAACAATACAAACTACTCCTCTGTCAAACCTTAAACAGTAATGATAGACAATATAGCCTACCACAACAATACAAACCACTCCTCTGTCAAACCTTAACCAGTAATGATAGACAATATAGCCTACCACAACAATACAAACCACTCCTCTGTCAAACCTTAAACAGTAATGATAGACAATATAGCCTACCACAACAATACAAACCACTCCTCTGTCAAACCTTTAACAGTAATGATAGACAATATAGCCTACCACAACAATACAAACCACTCCTCTGTCAAACCTTAAACAGTAATGATAGACAATATAGCCTACCACAACAATACAAACTACTCCTCTGTCAAATCTCAAACAGTAATGATAGACAATATAGCCTACCATAACAATACAAACCACTCCTCTGTCAAACCTTAAACAGTAATGATAGACAATATAGCCTACCATAACAATACAAACCACTCCTCTGTCAAACCTTAAACAGTAATGATAGACAATATAGCCTACCACAACAATACAAACCACTCCTCTGTGAAACCTTAAACAGTAATGATAGACAATATAGCCTACCACAACAATACAAACCACTCTTCTGTTAAACCTTAAACAGTAATGATAGACAATATAGCCTACCATAACAATACAAACTACTCCTCTGTTAAACCTAAAACAGTAATGATAGACAATATAGCCTACCATAACAATACAAACTACCCCGTTGTCAAACCTTAAACAGTAATGATAAACAATATAGCCTACCACAACAATGCAAACTACCCCTCTGTCAAACCTTAAACAGTAATGATAGACAATATAGCCTACCACAATAATACAAACCACTCCTCTGTCAAACCTTAAACAGTAATGATAGACAATATGGCCTACCACAACAATACAAACCACTCCTCTGTCAAACCTTAAACAGTAATGATAGACAATATAGCCTACCATAACAATACAAGCCACTCCTCTGTCAAACCTCAAACAGTAATAATTGACAACATAGCCTACCACAACAATACAAACCACTCCTCTGTCAAACCTTAAACAGTAATGATTGACAACATAGCCTACCACAACAATACAAACCACTCCTCTGTCAAACCTTAAACAGTAATGATAGACAATATAGTCTACCACAACAATACAAACCACTCCTCTGTTAAACCTTAAACAGTAATGATAGACAATATAGCCTACCACAACAATACAAGCCACTCCTCTGTCAAACCTCAAACAGTAATGATAGACAATATAGCCTACTACAACAATACAAACCACTCCTCTGTCAAACCTCAAACAGTAATGATAGACAATATAGCCTACCACAACAATACAATCCACTCCTCTGTCAAACCTTAAACAGTAATGATAAACAATATAGCCTACCATAACAACACAAACCACTCCTCTGTCAAAACTTAAGCAGTAATGATAGACAATATAGCCTACCACAACAATACAAACCTCTCCTCTGTCAAACCTTAAACAGTAATGATAGACAATATAGTCAACCATAACAATACAAGCCATTTCTCTGTCAAACCTTAAACAGTAATGATAGACAATATAGCCTACCACAACAATACAAACTACTCCTCTGTCAAACCTTAAACAGTAATGATAGACAATATAGCCTACCACAACAATACAAACTACCCCTCTGTCAAACCTTAAACAGTAATGATAGACAATATAGCCTACCACAACAATACAAACTACCCCGCTGTCAAACCTTAAACAGTAGTGATAGACAATATAGCCTACCACAACAATACAAACTACCCCTCTGTCAAACCTTAAACAGTAATGATAGACAATATAGCCTACCACAACAATACAAACTACCCCTCTGTCAAACCTTTAACAGTAATGATAGACAATATAGCCTACCACAACAATACAAACTACCCCTCTGTCAAACCTTTAACAGTAATGATAGACAACATAGCCTACCACAACAATACAAACCATTCCTCTGTCAAGCCTCACACAGTAATGATAGACATTATAGCCTACCACAACAATACAAACTACTCCTCTGTCAAACCTTAATCAATAATGATAGACAATATCGCATACCACAACAATACAAACTACTCCTCTGTCAAACCTCAAACAGTAATGATAGACAATATAGCCTACCACAACAATACAAACCACTCCTCTGTCAAACCTTAAACAGTAATGATAGACAATATAGCCTACCACAACAATACAAACCACTCCTCTGTCAAACCTTAAACAGTAATGATAGACAATATAGCCTACCACAACAATACAAACTACCCCTCTGTTAAACCTTAAAGAGTAATGATAGACAATATATCCTACCACAACAATACAAACCACTCCTCTGTCAAACATTAAACAGTAATGAGAGAGAATATAGTCTACCAAAACAATACAAACCACTCCTCTGTCAAACATTAAACAGTAATGATAGACAATATAGCCTACCACAACAATACAAACTACTCCTCTGTCAAACATTAAACAGTAATGATAGACAATATAGCCTACCACAACAATACAAACCACCCCTCTGTCAAACATTAAACAGTATTGATAGAGAATATAGCCTACCACAACAATACAAACCACTCCTCTGTCAAACCTTAAACAGTAATGATAGACAATATAGCCTACCACAATAATACAAACTACCCCTCGGTCAAACCTTAAACAGTAATGATAAGACAATATACCTACCACAACAATACAAACTACCCCTCTGTCAAACCTTAAATAGTAATGATAGACAATATAGCCTACCACAACAATACAAACTACTCCTCTGTCAAACCTTAAACAGTAATGATAGACAATATAGCCTACCACAACAATACAAACTACCCCTCTGTCAAACCATTAACAGTAATGATAGACAATATAGCCTACCACAACAATACAAACTACCCCTCTGTCAAACCTTTAACAGTGATGATAGACAATATAGCCTACCACAACAATACAAACTACCCCTCTGTCAAACCTTTCACAGTAATGATAGACAATATAGCCTACCACAACAATACAAACCATTCCTCTGTCAAACCTCAAACAGTAATGATAGACAATATAGCCTACCACAACAATACAAACTACCCCTCTGTCAATTCTTTAACAGTAATGATAGACAATATAGCCTACCACAACAACACAAACCACTCCTCTGTCAAACCTTAAACAGTAATGATAGACAATATAGTCTACCACAACAATACAAACTACTCCTCTGTCAAACCTTAAACAGTAATGATAGACAATATAACCTACCATAACAATACAAACCACTCCTCTGTCAAACCTTAAACAGTAATGATAGACAATATAGTCTACCATAACAATACAAACTACCCCTCTGTCAAACCTTAAACAGTAATGATAGACAATATAGCCTACCATAACAATACAAACTACCCCTCTGTCAAACCTTAAACAGTAATGATAGACAATATAGCCTACCATAGCAATACAAACTACTCCTCTGTCAAACCTTAAACAGTAATGATAGACAATATAGCCTACCACAACAATACAAACCATTCCTCTGTCAAACCTTTAACAGTAATGATAGACAATATAGTCTACCACAACAATACAAACTACCCCTCTGTCAAACCTTAAACAGTAATGATAGACAATATAACCTACCATAACAATACAAACCACTCCTCTGTCAAACCTTAAACAGTAATGATAGACAAAATAGCCTACCACAACAATGCAAACTACCCCTCTGTCAAACCTTAAACAGTAATGATAGACAATATACCTACCACAACAATACAAACTACCCCTCTGTCAAACCTTAAATAGTAATGATAGACAATATAGCCTACCACAACAATACAAACTACTCCTCTGTCAAACCTTAAACAGTAATGATAGACAATATAGCCTACCACAACAATACAAACTAACCCTCTGTCAAACCATTAACAGTAATGATAGACAATATAGCCTACCACAACAATACAAACTACCCCTCTGTCAAACCTTTAACAGTGATGATAGAAAATATAGCCTACCACAACAATACAAACTACCCCTCTGTCAAACCTTTAACAGTAATGATAGACAATATAGCCTACCACAACAATACAAACCATTCCTCTGTCAAACCTCAAACAGTAATGATACACAATATAGCCTACCACAACAATACAAACTACCCCTCTGTCAAACCTTAAATAGTAATGATAGACAATATAGCCTACCACAACAATACAAACTACTCCTCTGTCAAACCTTAAACAGTAATGATAGACAATATAGCCTACCAAAACAATACAAACTACCCCTCTGTCAAACCATTAACAGTAATGATAGACAATATAGCCTACCACAACAATACAAACTACCCCTCTGTCAAACCTTTAACAGTGATGATAGACAATATAGCCTACCACAACAATACAAACTACCCCTCTGTCAAACCTTTAACAGTAATGATAGACAATATAGCCTACCACAACAATACAAACCATTCCTCTGTCAAACCTCAAACAGTAATGATACACAATATAGCCTACCACAACAATACAAACTACCCCTCTGTCAATTCTTTAACAGTAATGATAGACAATATAGCCTACCACAACAACACAAACCACTCCTCTGTCAAACCTTAAACAGTAATGATAGACAATATAGTCTACCACAACAATACAAACTACTCCTCTGTCAAACCTTAAACAGTAATGATAGACAATATAACCTACCATAACAATACAAACCACTCCTCTGTCAAACCTTAAACAGTAATGATAGACAATATAGTCTACCATAACAATACAAACTACCCCTCTGTCAAACCTTAAACAGTAATGATAGACAATATAGCCTACCATAACAATACAAACTACCCCTCTGTCAAACCTTAAACAGTAATGATAGACAATATAGCCTACCATAACAATACAAACTACTCCTCTGTCAAACCTTAAACAGTAATGATAGACAATATAGCCTACCACAACAATACAAACCATTCCTCTGTCAAACCTTTAACAGTAATGATGGACAATATAGTCTACCACAACAATACAAACTACCCCTCTGTCAAACCTTAAACAGTAATGATAGACAATATAACCTACCATAACAATACAAACCACTCCTCTGTCAAACCTTAAACAGTAATGATAGACAAAATAGCCTACCACAACAATACAAACTACCCCTCTGTCAAACCTTAAACAGTAATGATAGACAATATAGCCTACCATAACAATACAAACTACCCCTCTGTCAAACCTTAAACAGTAATGATAGACAATATAGCCTACCATAACAATACAAACTACTCCTCTGTCAAACCTTAAACAGTAATGATAGACAATATAGCCTACCACAACAATACAAACCATTCCTCTGTCAAACCTTTAACAGTAATGATAGACAATATAGTCTACCACAACAATACAAACTACCCCTCTGTCAAACCTTAAACAGTAATGATAGACAATATAGCCTACCACAACAATACAAACTACTCCTCTGTCAAACCTTAAACAGTAATGATAGACAAAATAGCCTACCACAACAATACAAACTACTCCTCTGTCAAACCTTAAACAGTAATGATAGACAATATAGCCTACCACAACAATACAAACTACTCCTCTGTCAAACCTTAAACAGTAATGATAGACAAAATAGCCTACCACAACAATACAAACTACTCCTCTGTCAAACCTTAAACAGTAATGATAGACTATATAGCCTACCACAACAATACAAACCACTCCTCTGTCAAACCTTAAACAGTAATGATAGACAATATAGCCTACCACAACAATACAAACTACTCCTCTATCAAACCTTAAACAGTAATGATAGACAATATAGCCTACCACAACAATACAAACCACTCCTCTGTCAAACCTTAAACAGTAATGATAGACAATATAGCCTACCACAACAATACAAACCACTCCTCTGTCAAATCTTAAACAGTAATGATAGACAATATAGCCTACCACAACAATACAAACCACCCCTCTGTCAAACCTTAAACAGTAATGATAGACAATATAGCCTACCACAACAATACAAACCACTCCTCTGTCAAATCTTAAACAGTAATGATAGACAATATAGCCTACCACAACAATACAAACCACTCCTCTGTCAAATCTTAAACAGTAATGATAGACAATATACCCTACCACAACAATACAAACCACTCCTCTGTCAAATCTTAAACAGTAATGATAGACAATAGAGCCTATCATAACAATACAAACTACTCCTCTGTCAAACCTTAAACAGTAATGATAGACAATATAGCCTACCACAACAATACAAACCACCCCTCTGTCAAACCTTAAACAGTAATGATAGACAATATAGTCTACCACAACAATACAAACCATTCCTCTGTCAAACCTTTAACAGTAATGATGGACAATATAGTCTACCACAACAATACAAACCATTCCTCTGTCAAACCTCAAACAGTAATGATAGATAATATAGCCTACCACAACAATACAAACCACTCCTCTGTCAAACCTTAAACAGTAATGATAGACAATATAGCCTACCACAACAATACAAACCATTCCTCTGTCAAACCTCAAACAGTAATGATAGATAATATAGCCTACCACAACAATACAAACCACTCCTCTGTCAAACCTTAAACAGTAATGATAGACAGTATAGCCTACCACAACAATACAAACTACTCTTCTGTCAAACCTTAAACAGTAATGATAGACAACATAGCCTACCACAACAATACAAACCACTCCTCTGTCAAACCTCAAACAGTAATGATAGACAATATAGCCTACCACAACAATACAAACTACTCCTCTGTCAAACCTTAAACAGTAATGATAGACAACATAGCCTACCACAACAATACAAACCACTCCTCTGTCAAACCTCAAACAGTAATGATAGACAATATTGTCTACCACAACAATACAAACTACTCCTCTGTCAAACCTTAAACAGTAATGATAGATAATATAGTCTACCACAACAATACAAACTACCCCTCTGTCAAACCTTAAACAGTAATGATAGACAATATAGTCTACCACAACAATACAAACTACTCCTCTGTTAAACCTTAAACAGTAATGATAGACAATATAGCCTACCATAACAATACAAACCACTCCTCTGTCAAACCTTAAACAGTAATGATAGACAATATAGCCTAACACAACAATACAAACCATTCCTCTGTCAAACCTCAAACAGTAATGATAGATAATATAGCCTACCACAACAATACAAACCACTCCTCTGTCAAACCTTAAACAGTAATGATAGACAGTATAGCCTACCACAACAATACAAACTACTCCCCTGTCAAACCTTAAACAGTAATGATAGACAACATAGCCTACCACAACAATACAAACCACTCCTCTGTCAAACCTCAAACAGTAATGATAGACAATATAGCCTACCACAACAATACAAACTACTCCTCTGTCAAACCTTAAACAGTAATGATAGACAACATAGCCTACCACAACAATACAAACCACTCCTCTGTCAAACCTCAAACAGTAATGATAGACAATATAGTCTACCACAACAATACAAACTACTCCTCTGTCAAACCTTAAACAGTAATGATAGATAATATAGTCTACCACAACAATACAAACTACCCCTCTGTCAAACCTTAAACAGTAATGATAGACAATATAGTCTACCACAACAATACAAACTACCCCTCTGTCAAACCTTAAACAGTAATGATAGACAATATAGTCTACCACAACAATACAAACCACTCCTCTGTCAAACCTTTAACAGTAATGATAGAAAATATAGCCTACCACAACAATACAAACCACTTCTCTGTCAAACCTTAAACAGTAATGATAGACAATATAGCCTACCACAACAATACAAACTACTCCTCTGTCAAACCTTAAACAATAATGATAGACAATATAGCCTACCACAAGAATACAAACCACTCCTCTGTCAAACCTTAAACAGTAGTGATAGAAAATATAGCCTACCACAACAATACAAACTACCCCGCTGTCAAACCTTAAACAGTAATGATAAACAATATAGCCTACCACAACAATACAAACTACCCCTCTGTCAAACCTTAAACAGTAATGATAGACAATATAGCCTACCACAACAATACAAACCACTCCTCTGTCAAACCTTAAACAGTAATGATAGACAACATAGCCTACCACAACAATACAAACTACTCCTCTGTCAAACCTTAAACAGTAATGATAGACAATATAGCCTACCACAACAATACAAACCACTCCTCTGTCAAACCTTAAACAGTAATGATAGACAATATAGCCTACCACAACAATACAAACCACTCCTCTGTCAAACCTTAAACAGTAATGATAGACAATATAGCCTACCACAACAATACAAACCACTCCTCTGTCAAACCTTTAACAGTAATGATAGACAATATAGCCTACCACAACAATACAAACCACTCCTCTGTCAAACCTTAAACAGTAATGATAGACAATATAGCCTACCACAACAATACAAACTACTCCTCTGTCAAACCTCAAACAGTAATGATAGACAATATAGCCTACCACAACAATACAAACCACTCCTCTGTCAAACCTTAAACAGTAATGATAGACAATATAGCCTACCATAACAATACAAACTACTCCTCTGTCAAACCTTTAACAGTAATGATAGACAATATAGTCTACCACAACAATACAAACTACCCCTCTGTCAAACCTTAAACAGTAATGATAGACAATATAACCTACCATAACAATACAAACCACTCCTCTGTCAAACCTTAAACAGTAATGATAGACAATATAGTCTACCACAACAATACAAACTACTCCTCTGTCAAACCTTAAACAGTAATGATAGACAATATAACCTACCATAACAATACAAACCACTCCTCTGTCAAACCTTAAACAGTAATGATAGACAATATAGTCTACCATAACAATACAAACTACCCCTTTGTCAAACCTTAAACAGTAATGATAGACAATATAGCCTACCACAACAATACAAACCACTCCTCTGTCAAACCTTAAACAGTAATGATAGACAATATAGCCTACCACAACAATACAAACTACCCCTCTGTCAAACCTTAAACAGTAATGATAGACAATATAGCCTACCATAACAATACAAACTACCCCTCTGTCAAACCTTAAACAGTAATGATAGACAATATAGCCTACCATAACAATACAAACTACTCCTCTGTCAAACCTTAAACAGTAATGATAGACAATATAGCCTACCACAACAATACAAACCATTCCTCTGTCAAACCTTTAACAGTAATGATAGACAATATAGTCTACCACAACAATACAAACTACCCCTCTGTCAAACCTTAAACAGTAATGATAGACAATATAACCTACCATAACAATACAAACCACTCCTCTGTCAAACCTTAAACAGTAATGATAGACAAAATAGCCTACCACAACAATACAAACTACCCCTCTGTCAAACCTTAAACAGTAATGATAGACAATATAGCCTACCATAACAATACAAACTACCCCTCTGTCAAACCTTAAACAGTAATGATAGACAATATAGCCTACCATAACAATACAAACTACTCCTCTGTCAAACCTTAAACAGTAATGATAGACAATATAGCCTACCACAACAATACAAACCATTCCTCTGTCAAACCTTTAACAGTAATGATAGACAATATAGTCTACCACAACAATACAAACTACCCCTCTGTCAAACCTTAAACAGTAATGATAGACAATATAGCCTACCACAACAATACAAACTACTCCTCTGTCAAACCTAAAACAGTAATGATAGACAAAATAGCCTACCACAACAATACAAACTACTCCTCTGTCAAACCTTAAACAGTAATGATAGACAATATAGCCTACCACAACAATACAAACTACTCCTCTGTCAAACCTTAAACAGTAATGATAGACAATATAGCCTACCACAACAATACAAACCACTCCTCTGTCAAACCTTAAACAGTAATGATAGACAATATAGCCTACCACAACAATACAAACTACTCCTCTGTCAAACCTTAAACAGTAATGATAGACAATATAGCCTACCACAACAATACAAACCACTCCTCTGTCAAACCTTAAACAGTAATGATAGACAATATAGCCTACCACAACAATACAAACTACTCCTCTATCAAACCTTAAACAGTAATGATAGACAACATAGCCTACCACAACAATACAAACTACTCCTCTATCAAACCTTAAACAGTAATGATTGACAACATAGCCTACCACAACAATACAAACCATTCCTCTATCAAACCTTAAACAGTAATGATAGACAACATAGCCTACCACAACAATACAAACCATTCCTCTGTCAAACCTTAAACAGTAATGATAGACAACATAGCCTACCACAACAATACAAACCACGCCTCTGTCAAATCTTAAACAGTAATGATAGACAATAGAGCCTACCACAACAATACAAACCATTCCTCTGTCAAACCTCAAACAGTAATGATAGATAATATAGCCTACCACAACAATACAAACCACTCCTCTGTCAAACCTTAAACAGTAATGATAGACAATATAGCCTACCACAACAATACAAACCATTCCTCTGTCAAACCTCAAACAGTAATGATAGATAATATAGCCTACCACAACAATACAAACCACTCCTCTGTCAAACCTTAAACAGTAATAATAGACAGTATAGCCTACCACAACAATACAAACTACTCCCCTGTCAAACTTTAAACAGTAATGATAGACAACATAGCCTACCACAACAATACAAACCACTCCTCTGTCAAACCTCAAACAGTAATGATAGACAATATAGCCTACCACAACAATACAAACTACTCCTCTGTCAAACCTTAAACAGTAATGATAGACAACATAGCCTACCACAACAATACAAACCACTCCTCTGTCAAACCTCAAACAGTAATGATAGACAATATAGTCTACCACAACAATACAAACTACTCCTCTGTCAAACCTTAAACAGTAATGATAGATAATATAGTCTACCACAACAATACAAACTACCCCTCTGTCAAACCTTAAACAGTAATGATAGACAATATAGTCTACCACAACAATACACACTACCCCTCTGTCAAACCTTAAACAGTAATGATAGACAATATAGTCTACCACAACAATACAAACCACTCCTCTGTCAAACCTTTAACAGTAATGATAGAAAATATAGCCTACCACAACAATACAAACCACTTCTCTGTCAAACCTTAAACAGTAATGATAGACAATATAGCCTACCACAACAATACAAACTACTCCTCTGTCAAACCTTAAACAGTAATGATAGACAATATAGCCTACCACAAGAATACAAACCACTCCTCTGTCAAACCTTAAACAGTAGTGAAAGACAATATAGCCTACCATAACAATACAAACTACCCCGCTGTCAAACCTTAAACAGTAATGATAAACAATATAGCCTACCACAACAATACAAACTACCCCTCTGTCAAACTTTAAACAGTAATGATAGACAACATAGCCTACCACAACAATACAAACTACTCCTCTGTCAAACCTTAAACAGTAATGATAGACAATATAGCCTACCACAACAATACAAACCACTCCTCTGTCAAACCTTAAACAGTAATGATAGACAATATAGCCTACCACAACAATACAAACCACTCCTCTGTCAAACCTTAAACAGTAATGATAGACAATATAGCCTACCACAACAATACAAACCACTCCTCTGTCAAACCTTTAACAGTAATGATAGACAATATAGCCTACCACAACAATACAAACCACTCCTCTGTCAAACCTTAAACAGTAATGATAGACAATATAGCCTACCACAACAATACAAACTACTCCTCTGTCAAACCTCAAACAGTAATGATAGACAATATAGCCTACCATAACAATACAAACTACTCCTCTGTCAAACCTTAAACAGTAATGATAGACAATATAGCCTACCATAACAATACAAACCACTCCTCTGTCAAACCTTAAACAGTAATGATAGACAATATAGCCTACCACAACAATACAAACCACTCCTCTGTCAAACCTTAAACAGTAATGATAGACAATATAGCCTACCATAACAATACAAACCACTCCTCTGTCAAACCTTAAACAGTAATGATAGACAATATAGCCTACCACAACAATACAAACCACTCCTCTGTGAAACCTTAAACAGTAATGATAGACAATATAGCCTACCACAACAATACAAACCACTCTTCTGTTAAACCTTAAACAGTAATGATAGACAATATAGCCTACCATAACAATACAAACTACTCCTCTGTTAAACCTTAAACAGTAATGATAGACAATATAGCCTACCATAACAATACAAACTACCCCGTTGTCAAACCTTAAACAGTAATGATAAACAATATAGCCTACCACAACAATGCAAACTACCCCTCTGTCAAACCTTAAACAGTAATGATAGACAATATAGCCTACCACAATAATACAAACTACTCCTCTGTCAAACCTTAAACAGTAATGATAGACAATATGGCCTACCACAACAATACAAACCACTCCTCTGTCAAACCTTAAACAGTAATGATAGACAATATAGCCTACCATAACAATACAAACTACTCCTCTGTCAAACCTTAAACAGTAATGATAGACAATATAGCCTACCACAACAATACAAACCATTCCTCTGTCAAACCTCAAACAGTAATGATAGATAATATAGCCTACCACAACAATACAAACCACTCCTCTGTCAAACCTTAAACAGTAATGATAGACAATATAGCCTACCATAACAATACAAACCACTCCTCTGTCAAACCTTAAACAGTAATGATAGACAATATAGCCTACCACAACAATACAAACCACTCCTCTGTGAAACCTTAAACAGTAATGATAGACAATATAGCCTACCACAACAATACAAACCACTCTTCTGTTAAACCTTAAACAGTAATGATAGACAATATAGCCTACCATAACAATACAAACTACTCCTCTGTTAAACCTTAAACAGTAATGATAGACAATATAGCCTACCATAACAATACAAACTACCCCTCTGTCAAACCTTAAACAGTAATGATAGACAATATAGTCTACCACAACAATACAAACTACCCCTCTGTCAAACCTTAAACAGTAATGATAGACAATATAGTCTACCACAACAATACAAACCACTCCTCTGTCAAACCTTTAACAGTAATGATAGAAAATATAGCCTACCACAACAATACAAACCACTTCTCTGTCAAACCTTAAACAGTAATGATAGACAATATAGCCTACCACAACAATACAAACTACTCCTCTGTCAAACCTTAAACAGTAATGATAGACAATATAGCCTACCACAAGAATACAAACCACTCCTCTGTCAAACCTTAAACAGTAGTGAAAGACAATATAGCCTACCATAACAATACAAACTACCCCGCTGTCAAACCTTAAACAGTAATGATAAACAATATAGCCTACCACAACAATACAAACTACCCCTCTGTCAAACTTTAAACAGTAATGATAGACAACATAGCCTACCACAACAATACAAACTACTCCTCTGTCAAACCTTAAACAGTAATGATAGACAATATAGCCTACCACAACAATACAAACCACTCCTCTGTCAAACCTTAAACAGTAATGATAGACAATATAGCCTACCACAACAATACAAACCACTCCTCTGTCAAACCTTAAACAGTAATGATAGACAATATAGCCTACCACAACAATACAAACCACTCCTCTGTCAAACCTTTAACAGTAATGATAGACAATATAGCCTACCACAACAATACAAACCACTCCTCTGTCAAACCTTAAACAGTAATGATAGACAATATAGCCTACCACAACAATACAAACTACTCCTCTGTCAAACCTCAAACAGTAATGATAGACAATATAGCCTACCATAACAATACAAACTACTCCTCTGTCAAACCTTAAACAGTAATGATAGACAATATAGCCTACCATAACAATACAAACCACTCCTCTGTCAAACCTTAAACAGTAATGATAGACAATATAGCCTACCACAACAATACAAACCACTCCTCTGTCAAACCTTAAACAGTAATGATAGACAATATAGCCTACCATAACAATACAAACCACTCCTCTGTCAAACCTTAAACAGTAATGATAGACAATATAGCCTACCACAACAATACAAACCACTCCTCTGTGAAACCTTAAACAGTAATGATAGACAATATAGCCTACCACAACAATACAAACCACTCTTCTGTTAAACCTTAAACAGTAATGATAGACAATATAGCCTACCATAACAATACAAACTACTCCTCTGTTAAACCTTAAACAGTAATGATAGACAATATAGCCTACCATAACAATACAAACTACCCCGTTGTCAAACCTTAAACAGTAATGATAAACAATATAGCCTACCACAACAATGCAAACTACCCCTCTGTCAAACCTTAAACAGTAATGATAGACAATATAGCCTACCACAATAATACAAACTACTCCTCTGTCAAACCTTAAACAGTAATGATAGACAATATGGCCTACCACAACAATACAAACCACTCCTCTGTCAAACCTTAAACAGTAATGATAGACAATATAGCCTACCATAACAATACAAACTACTCCTCTGTCAAACCTTAAACAGTAATGATAGACAATATAGCCTACCACAACAATACAAACCATTCCTCTGTCAAACCTCAAACAGTAATGATAGATAATATAGCCTACCACAACAATACAAACCACTCCTCTGTCAAACCTTAAACAGTAATGATAGACAATATAGCCTACCATAACAATACAAACCACTCCTCTGTCAAACCTTAAACAGTAATGATAGACAATATAGCCTACCACAACAATACAAACCACTCCTCTGTGAAACCTTAAACAGTAATGATAGACAATATAGCCTACCACAACAATACAAACCACTCTTCTGTTAAACCTTAAACAGTAATGATAGACAATATAGCCTACCATAACAATACAAACTACTCCTCTGTTAAACCTTAAACAGTAATGATAGACAATATAGCCTACCATAACAATACAAACTACCCCGTTGTCAAACCTTAAACAGTAATGATAAACAATATAGCCTACCACAACAATACAAACTACCCCTCTGTCAAACCTTAAACAGTAATGATAGACAATATAGCCTACCACAATAATACAAACTACTCCTCTGTCAAACCTTAAACAGTAATGATAGACAATATGGCCTACCACAACAATACAAACCACTCCTCTGTCAAACCTTAAACAGTAATGATAGACAATATAGCCTACCATAACAATACAAACTACTCCTCTGTCAAACCTTAAACAGTAATGATAGACAATATAGCCTACCACAACAATACAAACCATTCCTCTGTCAAACCTCAAACAGTAATGATAGATAATATAGCCTACCACAACAATACAAACCACTCCTCTGTCAAACCTTAAACAGTAATGATAGACAACATAGCCTACCACAACAATACAAACTACTCCTCTGTCAAACCTTAAACAGTAATGATAGACAACATAGCCTACCACAACAATACAAACCACTCCTCTGTCAAACCTCAAACAGTAATGATAGACAATATAGCCTACCACAACAATACAAACTACCCCCTGTCAAACCTTAAACAGTAATGATAGACAATATAGCCTACCACAGCAATACAAACCACTCCTCTGTCAAACCTTAAACAATAATGATAGACAATATAGCCTACCACAACAATACAAACTACCCCCTGTCAAACCTCAAACAATAATGATAGACAACATAGCCTACCACAACAATACAAACCACTCCTCTGTCAAACCTTAAACAGTAATGATAGACAATATAGCCTACCACAACAATACAAACTACCTCTCTGTCAAACCTCAAACAGTAATGATAGACAATATAGACTACCACAACAATGCAAACTACCCCTCTGTCAAACCTCAAACAGTAATGATAGACAATATAGCCTACCACAACGATACAAACCACTCTTCTGTCAAACCTTAAACATTAATGATAGACAACATAGCCTACCACAACAATACAAACCACTCCTCTGTCAAACCTTAAACAGTAATGATAGACAATATAGCCTACCACAACAATACAAACCATTCCTCTGTTAAACCTTAAATAGTAATGATAGACAATATAGCCTACCACAACAATACAAACTACCCCTCTGTCAAACCTTAAACAGTAATGATAAACAATATAGCCTACCACAACTATACAAACCACTCCTCTGTCAAACATTAAACAGTAATGATAGACAATATAGCCTACCACAACAATACAAACTACTCCTCTGTCAAACATTAAACAGTATTGATAGACAATATAGCCTACCACAACAATACAAACCACCCCTCTGTCAAACATTAAACAGTAATGATATAGAATATAGCCTACCACAACAATACAAACCACTCCTCTGTCAAACCTTAAACAGTAATGATAGACAATATAGCCTACCACAATAATACAAACTACCCCTCGGTCAAACCTTAAACAGTAATGATAAGACAATATACCTACCACAACAATAAAAACTACTCCTCTGTCAAACCTTAAATAGTAATGATAGACAATATAGCCTACCACAACAATACAAACTACTCCTCTGTCAAGCCTTAAACAGTAATGATAGACAATATAGCCTACCACAACAATACAAACTACCCCTCTGTCAAACCATTAACAGTAATGATAGACAAAATAGCCTACCACAACAATACAAACTACCCCTCTGTCAAACCTTTAACAGTAATGACAGACAATATAGCCTACCACAACAATACAAACTACTCCTCTGTCAAACCTTTAACAGTAATGATAGACAATATAGCCTACCACAACAATACAAACCATTCCTCTGTCAAACCTCAAACAGTAATGATACACAATATAGCCTACCACAACAATACAAACCACCCCTCTGTCAAACCTTTAACAGTAATGATAGACAATATAGCCTACCACAACAATACAAACTACCCCTCTGTCAAACCTTTAACAGTAATGATAGACAATATAGCCTACCACAACAATACAAACTACTCCTCTGTCAAACCTTTAACAGTAATGATAGACAATATAGCCTACCAGAACAATACAAACCATTCCTCTGTCAAACCTCAAACAGTAATGATAGACAATATAGCCTACCACAACAATACAAACTACCCCTCTGTCAAACCTTTAACAGTAATGATAGGCAATATAGCCTACCACAACAATACAAACTACCCCTCTGTCAAACCTTTAACAGTAATGATAGACAACATAGCCTACCACAACAATACAAACCATTCCTCTGTCAATCCTCACACAGTAATGATAGACATTATAGCCTACCACAACAATACAAACTACTCCTCTGTCAAACCTTAATCAGTAATGATAGACAATATAGCATACCACAACAATACAAACTACTCCTCTGTCAAACCTCAAACAGTAATGATAGACAATATAGCCTACCACAACAATACAAACCACTCCTCTGTCAAACCTTAAACAGTAATGATAGACAATATAGCCTACCACAACAATACAAACCACTCCTCTGTCAAACCTTAAACAGTAATGATAGACAATATAGCCTACCACAACAATACAAACTACCCCTCTGTTAAACCTTAAAGAGTAATGATAGACAATATAGCCTACCACAACAATACAAACCACTCCTCTGTCAAACATTAAACAGTAATGAGAGAGAATATAGCCTACCAAAACAATACAAACCACTCCTCTGTCAAACCTTAAACAGTAATGATAGACAATATAGCCTACCACAATAATACAAACTACCCCTCGGTCAAACCTTAAACAGTAAAGATAAGACAATATACCTACCACAACAATACAAACTACCCCTCTGTCAAACCTTAAATAGTAATGATAGACAATATAGCCTACCACAACAATACAAACTACTACTCTGTCAAACCTTAAACAGTAATGATAGACAATATAGCCTACCACAACAATACAAACTACCCCTCTGTCAAACCATTAACAGTAATGATAGACAATATAGCCTACCACAACAATACAAACTACCCCTCTGTCAAACCTTTAACAGTAATGATAGACAATATAGCCTACCACAACAATACAAACTACCCCTCTGTCAATTCTTTAACAGTAATGATAGACAATATAGCATACCACAACAATACAAACTACCCCTCTGTCAAAACTTTAACAGTAATGATAGACAATATAACCTACCACAACAATACAAACCATTCCTCTGTCAAGCCTCAAACAGTAATGATAGACAATATAGCCTACCACAATAATACAAACTACCCCTCGGTCAAACCTTAAACAGTAATGATAAGACAATATACCTACCACAACAATACAAACTACCCCTCTGTCAAACCTTAAATAGTAATGATAGACAATATAGCCTACCACAACAATACAAACTACTCCTCTGTCAAACCTTAAACAGTAATGATAGACAATATAGCCTACCACAACAATACAAACTACTCCTCTGTCAAACCTTAATCAGTAATGATAGACAATATAGCATACCACAACAATACAAACTACTCCTCTGTCAAACCTTAAACAGTAATGATAGACAATATAGCCTACCACAACAATACAAACCACTCCTCTGTCAAACCTTAAACAGTAATGATAGACAATATAGCCTACCACAACAATACAAACCACTCCTCTGTCAAACCTCAAACAGTAATGATAGACAATATAGCCTACCAAAACAATACAAACCACTCCTCTGTCAAACCTTTAACAGTAATGATAGACAATATAGCCTACCACAACAATACAAACCACTCCTCTGTCAAACCTTAAACAGTAATGATAGACAATATAGCCTACCACAACAATACAAATCACTCCTCTGTCAAACCTTAAACAGTAATGATAGACAATATAGCCTACCACAACAATACAAACCACTCCTCTGTCAAACCTTAAACAGTAATGATAGACAATATAGCCTGCCACAACAATACAAACCACTCCTCTGTTAAACCTCAAACAGTAATGATAGACAAAATAGCCTACCACAACAATACAAACCACTCCTCTGTTAAACCTTAAACAGTAATGATAGACAATATAGCCTACCACAACAATACAAACTACCCCTCTGTTAAACCTTAAACAGTAATGATAGACAATATAACCTACCACAACAATACAAACTACTCCTCTGTCAAACCTTAAACAGTAATGATAGACAATATAGTCTACCACTACAATACAAACCACTCCTCTGTCAAACCTTAAACAGTAATGATAGACAATATAGCCTACCACAACAATACAAACCACTCCTCTGTCAAACCTTAAACAGTAATGATAGACAATATAGCCTACCAAAACAATACAAACCACTCCTCTGTCAAACCTTTAACAGTAATGATAGACAATATAGCCTACCACAACAATACAAACCACTCCTCTGTCAAACCTTAAACAGTAATGATAGACAATATAGCCTACCACAACAATACAAATCACTCCTCTGTCAAACCTTAAACAGTAATGATAGACAATATAGCCTACCACAACAATACAAATCACTCCTCTGTCAAACCTTAAACAGTAATGATAGACAATATAGCCTACCACAACAATACAAACTACCCCTCTGTTAAACCTTAAACAGTAATGATAGACAATATAGCCTACCACAACAATACAAACTACTCCTCTGTCAAACCTTAAACAGTAATGATAGACAATATAGTCTACCACAACAATACAAACCACTCCTCTGTTAAACCTTAAACAGTATTGATAGACAATATAGCCTACCACAACAATACAAATCACTCCTCTGTCAAACCTTAAACAGTAATGATAGACAATATAGCCTACCACAACAATACAAACCACTCCTCTGTCAAACCTTAAATAGTAATGATTGACAAAATAGCCTACCACAACAATACAAACCACTCCTCTGTCAAACCTTAAACAGTAATGATTGACAACATAGCCTACCACAACAATACAAACCACTCCTCTGTCAAACCTTAAACAGTAATGATAGACAATATAGTCTACCACAACAATACAAACCACTCCTCTGTCAAACCTTAAACAGTAATGATAGACAATATAGCCTACCACAACAATACTAATGACTCCTCTGTCAAACCTTAAACAGTAATGATAGACAATATAGTCTACCACAACAATACAAACCACTCCTCTGTTAAACCTTAAACAGTAATGATAGACAATATAGCCTAACACAACAATACAAGCCACTCCTCTGTCAAACCTCAAACAGTAATGATAGACAATATAGCCTACTACAACAATACAAACCACTCCTCTGTCAAACCTCAAACAGTAATGATAGACAATATAGCCTACCACAACAATACAAACCACTCCTCTGTCAAACCTTAAACAGTAATGATAAACAATATAGCCTACCATAACAACACAAACCACTCCTCTGTCAAACCTTAAACAGTAATGATAGACAATATAGCCTACCACAACAATACAAACCTCTCCTCTGTCAAACCTTAAACAGTAATGATAGAAAATATAGTCAACCATAACAATACAAGCCACTCCTCTGTCAAACCTTAAACAGTAATGATAGACAATATAGCCTACCACAACAATACAAACTACTCCTCTGTCAAACCTTAAACAGTAATGATAGACAATATAGCCTACCACAACAATACAAACTACCCCTCTGTCAAACCTTAAACAGTAATGATAGACAATATAGCCTACCACAACAATACAAACTACCCCGCTGTCAAACCTTAAACAGTAGTGATAGACAATATAGCCTACCACAACAATACAAACTACCCCTCTGTCAAACCTTAAACAGTAATGATAGACAATATAGCCTACCACAACAATACAAACTACCCCTCTGTCAAACCTTTAACAGTAATGATAGACAATATAGCCTACCACAACAATACAAACTACTCCTCTGTCAAACCTTTAAGAGTAATGATAGACAATATAGCCTACCAGAACAATACAAACCATTCCTCTGTCAAACCTCAAACAGTAATGATAGACAATATAGCCTACCACAACAATACAAACTACCCCTCTGTCAAACCTTTAACAGTAATGATAGACAATATAGCCTACCACAACAATACAAACTACCCCTCTGTCAAACCTTTAACAGTAATGATAGACAACATAGCCTACCACAACAATACAAACCATTCCTCTGTCAAGCCTCACACTGTAATGATAGACATTATAGCCTACCAAAACAATACAAACCACTCCTCTGTCAAACCTTAATCAGTAATGACAGACAATATAGCATACCACAACAATACAAACTACTCCTCTGTCAAACCTCAAACAGTAATGATAGACAATATAGCCTACCACAACAATACAAACCACTCCTCTGTCAAACCTTAAACAGTAATGATAGACAATATAGCCTACCACAACAATACAAACCACTCCTCTGTCAAACCTTAAACAGTAATGATAGACAATATAGACTACCACAACAATACAAACTACCCCTCTGTTAAACCTTAAAGAGTAATGATAGACAATATACCCTACCACAACAATACAAACCACTCCTCTGTCAAACATTAAACAGTAATGAGAGAGAATATAGCCTACCAAAACAATACAAACCACTCCTCTGTCAAACATTAAACAGTAATGATAGACAATATAGCCTACCACAACAATACAAACTACTCCTCTGTCAAACATTAAACAGTAATGATAGACAATATAGCCTACCACAACAATACAAACCACCCCTCTGTCAAACATTAAACAGTAATGATAGAGAATATAGCCTACCACAACAATACAAACCACTCCTCTGTCAAACCTTAAACAGTAATGATAGACAATATAGCCTACCACAACAATACAAACTACTCTCTGTCAAACCATTAACAGTAATGATAGACAATATAGCCTACCACAACAATACAAACTACCCCTCTGTCAAACCTTTAACAGTGATGATAGACAATATAGCCTACCACAACAATACAAACTACCCCTCTGTCAAACCTTTAACAGTAATGATAGACAATATAGCCTACCACAACAATACAAACCATTCCTCTGTCAAACCTCAAACAGTAATGATACACAATATAGCCTACCACAACAATACAAACCACCCCTCTGTCAAACCTTTAACAGTAATGATAGACAATATAGCCTACCACAACAATACAAACTACCCCTCTGTCAAACCTTTAACAGTAATGATAGACAATATAGCCTACCACAACAATACAAACTACCCCTCTGTCAATTCTTTAACAGTAATGATAGACAATATAGCATACCACAACAATACAAACTACCCCTCTGTCAAACCTTTAACAGTAATGATAGACAATATAGCCTACCACAACAATACAAACCATTCCTCTGTCAAGCCTCAAACAGTAATGATAGACAATATAGCCTACCACAACAATACAAACTACTCCTCTGTCAAACCTTAATCAGTAATGATAGACAATATAGCATACCACAACAATACAAACTACTCCTCTGTCAAACCTTAAACAGTAATGATAGACAATATAGCCTACCACAACAATACAAACCACTCCTCTGTCAAACCTTAAACAGTAATGATAGACAATATAGCCTACCACAACAATACAAACCACTCCTCTGTCAAACCTTAAACAGTAATGATAGACAATATAGCCTACCAAAACAATACAAACCACTCCTCTGTCAAACCTTTAACAGTAATGATAGACAATATAGCCTACCACAACAATACAAACCACTCCTCTGTCAAACCTTAAACAGTAATGATAGACAATATAGCCTACCACAACAATACAAATCACTCCTCTGTCAAACCTTAAACAGTAATGATAGACAATATAGCCTACCACAACAATACAAACCACTCCTCTGTCAAACCTTAAACAGTAATGATAGACAATATAGCCTGCCACAACAATACAAACCACTCCTCTGTTAAACCTCAAACAGTAATGATAGACAATATAGCCTACCACAACAATACAAACCACTCCTCTGTTAAACCTTAAACAGTAATGATAGACAATATAGCCTACCACAACAATACAAATCACTCCTCTGTCAAACCTTAAACAGTAATGATAGACAATATAGCCTACCACAACAATACAAACTACCCCTCTGTTAAACCTTAAACAGTAATGATAGACAATATAGCCTACCACAACAATACAAACTACTCCTCTGTCAAACCTTAAACAGTAATGATAGACAATATAGTCTACCACAACAATACAAACCACTCCTCTGTTAAACCTTAAACAGTATTGATAGACAATATAGCCTACCACAACAATACAAATCACTCCTTTGTCAAACCTTAAACAGTAATGATAGACAATATAGCCTACCACAACAATACAAACCACTCCTCTGTCAAACCTTAAATAGTAATGATTGACAACATAGCCTACCACAACAATACAAACCACTCCTCTGTCAAACCTTAAACAGTAATGATAGACAATATAGCCTACCACAACAATACAAACCACTCCTCTGTCAAACCTTAAACAGTAATGATAGACAATATAGTCTACCACAACAATACAAACCACTCCTCTGTCAAACCTTAAACAGTAATGATAGACAATATAGCCTACCACAACAATACAAATGACTCCTCTGTCAAACCTTAAACAGTAATGATAGACAATATAGTCTACCACAACAATACAAACCACTCCTCTGTTAAACCTTAAACAGTAATGATAGACAATATAGCCTACCACAACAATACAAGCCACTCCTCTGTCAAACCTCAAACAGTAATGATAGACAATATAGCCTACTACAACAATACAAACCACTCCTCTGTCAAACCTCAAACAGTAATGATAGACAATATAGCCTACCACAACAATACAAACCACTCCTCTGTCAAACCTTAAACAGTAATGATAAACAATATAGCCTACCATAACAACACAAACCACTCCTCTGTCAAATCTTAAACAGTAATGATAGACAATATAGCCTACCACAACAATACAAACCTCTCCTCTGTCAAACCTTAAACAGTAATGATAGACAATATAGTCAACCATAACAATACAAGCCACTCCTCTGTCAAACCTTAAACAGTAATGATAGACAAAATAGCCTACCACAACAATACAAACTACTCCTCTGTCAAACCTTAAACAGTAATGATAGACAATATAGCGTACCACAACAATACAAACTACCCCTCTGTCAAACCTTAAACAGTAATGATAGACAATATAGCCTACCACAACAATACAAACTACCCCGCTGTCAAACCTTAAACAGTAGTGATAGACAGTATAGCCTACCACAACAATACAAACTACCCCTCTGTCAAACCTTAAACAGTAATGATAGACAATATAGCCTACCACAACAATACAAACTACTCCTCTGTCAAAATTTAAACAGTAATGATAGACAATATAGTCAACCATAACAATACAAGCCACTCCTCTGTCAAACCTTAAACAGTAATGATAGACAATATAGCCTACCACAACAATACAAACTACCCCGCTGTCAAACCTTAAACAGTAATGATAAACAATATAGCCTACTACAACAATACAAACTACCCCTCTGTCAAACCTAAAACAGTAATGATAGACAATATAGCCTACCACAACAATACAAACCACTCCTCTGTCAAACCTTAAACAGTAATGATAGACAATATAGCCTACCACAACAATACAAACCACTCCTCTGTCAAACCTTAAACAGTAATGATAGACAATATAGCCTACCACAACAATACAAACTACTCCTCTGTCAAACCTTAAACAGTAATGATAGACAATATAGCCTACCACAACAATACAAACCACTCCTCTGTCAAACCTTAAACAGTAATGATAGACAATATAGCCTACCATAACAATACAAACCACTCCTCTGTCAAACCTTAAACAGTAATGATAGACAATATAGCCTACCACAACAATACAAACCATTCCTCTGTCAAACCTCAAACAGTAATGATAGACAATATAGCCTACCACAACAATACAAACCACTCCTCTGTCAAACCTTAAACAGTAATGATAGACAGTATAGCCTACCACAACAATACAAACTACTCTTCTGTCAAACCTTAAACAGTAATGAAAGACAACATAGCCTACCACAACAATACAAACCACTCCTCTGTCAAACCTCAAACAGTAATGATAGACAATATAGCCTACCACAACAATACAAACTACTCCTCTGTCAAACCTTAAACAGTATTGATAGACAACATAGCCTACCACAACAATACAAACCACTCCTCTGTCAAACCTCAAACAGTAATGATAGACAATATTGTCTACCACAACAATACAAACTACTCCTCTGTCAAACCTTAAACAGTAATGATAGATAATATAGTCTACCAGAACAATACAAACTACCCCTCTGTCAAACCTTAAACAGTAATGATAGACAATATAGTCTACCACAACAATACAAACTACTCCTCTGTCAAACCTTAAACAGTAATGATAGACAATATAGCCTACCATAACAATACAAACCACTCCTCTGTCAAACCTTAAACAATAATGATAGACAATATAGCCTAACACAACAATACAAACCATTCCTCTGTCAAACCTCAAACAGTAATGATAGATAATATAGCCTACCACAACAATACAAACCACTCCTCTGTCAAACCTTAAACAGTAATGATAGACAGTATAGCCTACCACAATAATACAAACTACTCCTCTGTCAAACCTTAAACAGTAATGATAGACAACATAGCCTACCACAACAATACAAACCACTCCTCTGTCAAACCTCAAACAGTAATGATAGACAATATAGCCTACCACAACAATACAAACTACTCCTCTGTCAAACCTTAAATAGTAATGATAGACAACATAGCCTACCACAACAATACAAACTACCCCTCTGTCAAACCTTAAACAGTAATGATAGACAATATAGTCTACCACAACAATACAAACTACCCCTCTGTCAAACCTTAAACAGTAATGATAGACAATATAGTCTACCACAACAATACAAACCACTCCTCTGTCAAACCTTTAACAGTAATGATAGAAAATATAGCCTACCACAACAATACTAACCACTTCTCTGTCAAACCTTAAACAGTAATGATAGACAATATAGCCTACCACAACAATACAAATTACTCCTCTGTCAAACCTTAAACAGTAATGATAGACAATATAGCCTACCACAAGAATACAAAACACTCCTCTGTCAAACCTTAAACAGTAGTGATAGACAATATAGCCTACCATAACAATACAAACTACCCCGCTGTCAAACCTTAAACAGTAATGATAAACAATATAGCCTACCACAACAATACAAGCTACCCCTCTGTCAAACCTTAAACAGTAATGATAGACATTATAGCCTACCACAACAATACAAACCACTCCTCTGTCAAACCTTAAACAGTAATGATAGACAACATAGCCTACCACAACAATACAAACTACTCCTCTGTCAAACCTTAAACAGTAATGATAGACAATATAGCCTACCACAACAATACAAACCACTCCTCTGTCAAACCTTAAACAGTAATGATAGACAATATAGCCTACCACAACAATACAAACCACTCCTCTGTCAAACCTTAAACAGTAATGATAGACAATATAGCCTACCACAACAATACAAACCATTCCTCTGTCAAACCTTAAACAGTAATGATAGACAATATAGCCTACCACAACAATACAAACCACTCCTCTGTGAAACCTTAAACAGTAATGATAGACAATATAGCCTACCACAACAATACAAACTACCCCTCTGTTAAACCTTAAACAGTAATGATAGACAATATAGCCTACCATAACAATACAAACCACTCCTCTGTCAATCCTTAAACTGTAATGATAGACAATATAGCCTACCACAACAATACAAACCACTCCTCTGTCAAACCTTAAACAGTAATGATAGACAATATAGCCTACCATAACAATACAAACTACCCCGTTGTCAAACCTTAAACAGTAATGATAAACAATATAGCCTACCACAACAATGCAAACTACCCCTCTGTCAAACCTTAAACAGTAATGATAGACAATATAGCCTACCACAATAATACAAACCACTCCTCTGTCAAACCTTAAACAGTAATGATAGACAATATGGCCTACCACAACAATACAAACCACTCCTCTGTCAAACCTTAAACAGTAATGATAGACAATATAGCCTACCATAACAATACAAACCACTCCTCTGTCAAACCTCAAACAGTAATGATAGACAATATAGCCTATCACAACAATACAAACTACCCCCTGTCAAACCTTAAACAGTAATGATAGATAATATAGCCTACCACAGCAATACAAACCACTCCTCTGTCAAACCTTAAACAATAATGATAGACAATATAGCCTACCACAACAATACAAACTACCCCCTGTCAAACCTCAAACAATAATGATAGACAACATAGCCTACCACAACAATACAAACCACTCCTCTGTCAAACCTTAAACAGTAATGATAGACAATATAGCCTACCACAATAATACAAACTACCTCTCTGTCAAACCTCAAACAGTAATGATAGACAATATAGACTACCACAACAATACAAACTACCCCTCTGTCAAACCTCAAACAGTAATGATAGACAATATAGCCTACCACAACGATACAAACCACTCTTCTGTCAAACCTTAAACATTAGTGATAGACAACATAGCCTACCACAACAATACAAACCACTCCTCTGTCAAACCTTAAACAGTAATGATAGACAATATAGCCTACCACAACAATACAAACTACCCCTCTGTCAAACCTTAAACAGTAATGATAAACAATATAGCCTACCAGAACAATACAAACCACTCCTCTGTCAAACATTAAACAGTAATGATAGACAATATAGCCTACCACAACAATACAAACTACCCCTCTGTCAAACCTTAAATAGTAATGATAGACAATATAGCATACCACAACAATACAAACCACTCCTCTGTCAAACATTAAACAGTTATGATAGAGAATATAGCCTACCACAACTATGCAAACCACTCCTCTGTCAAACATTAAACAGTAATGATAGACAATATAGCCTACCACAACAATACAAACTACCCCTCTGTCAAACCTTTAACAGTAATGATAGACAATATAGCCTACCATAACAATACAAACCACTCCTCTGTCAAACCTTAAACAGTAATGATAGACAATATAGCCTAACACAACAATACAAACCATTCCTCTGTCAAACCTCAAACAGTAATGATAGATAATATAGCCTACCACAACAATACAAACCACTCCTCTGTCAAACCTTAAACAGTAATGATAGACAGTATAGCCTACCACAATAATACAAACTACTCCTCTGTCAAACCTTAAACAGTAATGATAGACAACATAGCCTACCACAACAATACAAACCACTCCTCTGTCAAACCTCAAACAGTAATGATAGACAATATAGCCTACCACAACAATACAAACTACTCCTCTGTCAAACCTTAAAGAGTAATGATAGACAATATAGTCTACCACAACAATACAAACCACTCCTCTGTCAAACCTTTAACAGTAATGATAGAAAATATAGCCTACCACAACAATACTAACCACTTCTCTGTCAAACCTTAAACAGTAATGATAGACAATATAGCCTACCACAACAATACAAACTACTCCTCTGTCAAACCTTAAACAGTAATGATAGACAATATAGCCTACCACAAGAATACAAAACACTCCTCTGTCAAACCTTAAACAGTAGTGATAGACAATATAGCCTACCATAACAATACAAACTACCCCGCTGTCAAACCTTAAACAGTAATGATAAACAATATAGCCTACCACAACAATACAAACTACCCCTCTGTCAAACCTTAAACAGTAATGATAGACAATATAGCCTACCACAACAATACAAACCACTCCTCTGTCAAACCTTAAACAGTAATGATAGACAACATAGCCTACCACAACAATACAAACTACTCCTCTGTCAAACCTTAAACAGTAATGATAGACAATATAGCCTACCACAACAATACAAACCACTCCTCTGTCAAACCTTAAACAGTAATGATAGACAATATAGCCTACCACAACAATACAAACCACTCCTCTGTCAAACCTTAAACAGTAATGATAGACAATATAGCCTACCACAACAATACAAACCACTCCTCTGTCAAACCTTAAACAGTAATGATAGACAATATAGCCTACCACAACAATACAAACCACTCCTCTGTGAAACCTTAAACAGTAATGATAGACAATATAGCCTACCACAACAATACAAACTACCCCTCTGTTAAATCTTAAACAGTAATGATAGACAATATAGCCTACCATAACAATACAAACCACTCCTCTGTCAATCCTTAAACTGTAATTATAGACAATATAGCCTACCACAACAATACAAACCACTCCTCTGTCAAACCTTAAACAGTAATGATAGACAACATAGCCTACCACAACAATACAAACTACCCCGTTATCAAACCTTAAACAGTAATGATAAACAATATAGCCTACCACAACAATGCAAACTACCCCTCTGTCAAACATTAAACAGTAATGATAGACAATATAGCCTACCACAATAATACAAACCACTCCTCTGTCAAACCTTAAACAGTAATGATAGACAATATGGCCTACCACAACAATACAAACCACTCCTCTGTCAAACCTTAAACAGTAATGATAGACAATATAGCCTACCATAACAATACAAACTACTCCTCTGTCAAACCTTAAACAGTAATGATAGACAATATAGCCTACCACAACAATACAAACCATTCCTCTGTCAAACCTCAAACAGTAATGATAGATAATATAGCCTACCACAACAATACAAACCACTCCTCTGTCAAACCTTAAACAGTAATGATAGACAACATAGCCTACCACAACAATACAAACTACTCCTCTGTCAAACCTTAAACAGTAATGATAGACAACATAGCCTACCACAACAATACAAACCACTCCTCTGTCAAACCTCAAACAGTAATGATAGACAATATAGCCTACCACAACAATACAAACTACCCCCTGTCAAACCTTAAACAGTAATGATAGACAATATAGCCTACCACAGCAATACAAACCACTCCTCTGTCAAACCTTAAATAGTAATGATTGACAAAATAGCCTACCACAACAATACAAACCACTCCTCTGTCAAACCTTAAACAGTAATGATTGACAACATAGCCTACCACAACAATACAAACCACTCCTCTGTCAAACCTTAAACAGTAATGATAGACAATATAGTCTACCACAACAATACAAACCACTCCTCTGTCAAACCTTAAACAGTAATGATAGACAATATAGCCTACCACAACAATACAAATGACTCCTCTGTCAAACCTTAAACAGTAATGATAGACAATATAGTCTACCACAACAATACAAACCACTCCTCTGTTAAACCTTAAACAGTAATGATAGACAATATAGCCTAACACAACAATACAAGCCACTCCTCTGTCAAACCTCAAACAGTAATGATAGACAATATACCCTACCACAACAATACAAGCCACTCCTCTGTCAAACATTAAACAGTAATGAGAGAGAATATAGCCTACCAAAACAATACAAACCACTCCTCTGTCAAACATTAAACAGTAATGATAGACAATATAGCCTACCACAACAATACAAACTACTCCTCTGTCAAACATTAAACAGTAATGATAGACAATATAGCCTACCACAACAATACAAACCACCCCTCTGTCAAACATTAAACAGTAATGATAGAGAATATAGCCTACCACAACAATACAAACCACTCCTCTGTCAAACCTTAAACAGTAATGATAGACAATATAGCCTACCACAACAATACAAACTACTCTCTGTCAAACCATTAACAGTAATGATAGACAATATAGCCTACCACAACAATACAAACTACCCCTCTGTCAAACCTTTAACAGTGATGATAGACAATATAGCCTACCACAACAATACAAACTACCCCTCTGTCAAACCTTTAACAGTAATGATAGACAATATAGCCTACCACAACAATACAAACCATTCCTCTGTCAAACCTCAAACAGTAATGATACACAATATAGCCTACCACAACAATACAAACCACCCCTCTGTCAAACCTTTAACAGTAATGATAGACAATATAGCCTACCACAACAATACAAACTACCCCTCTGTCAAACCTTTAACAGTAATGATAGACAATATAGCCTACCACAACAATACAAACTACCCCTCTGTCAATTCTTTAACAGTAATGATAGACAATATAGCATACCACAACAATACAAACTACCCCTCTGTCAAACCTTTAACAGTAATGATAGACAATATAGCCTACCACAACAATACAAACCATTCCTCTGTCAAGCCTCAAACAGTAATGATAGACAATATAGCCTACCACAACAATACAAACTACTCCTCTGTCAAACCTTAATCAGTAATGATAGACAATATAGCATACCACAACAATACAAACTACTCCTCTGTCAAACCTTAAACAGTAATGATAGACAATATAGCCTACCACAACAATACAAACCACTCCTCTGTCAAACCTTAAACAGTAATGATAGACAATATAGCCTACCACAACAATACAAACCACTCCTCTGTCAAACCTTAAACAGTAATGATAGACAATATAGCCTACCAAAACAATACAAACCACTCCTCTGTCAAACCTTTAACAGTAATGATAGACAATATAGCCTACCACAACAATACAAACCACTCCTCTGTCAAACCTTAAACAGTAATGATAGACAATATAGCCTACCACAACAATACAAATCACTCCTCTGTCAAACCTTAAACAGTAATGATAGACAATATAGCCTACCACAACAATACAAACCACTCCTCTGTCAAACCTTAAACAGTAATGATAGACAATATAGCCTGCCACAACAATACAAACCACTCCTCTGTTAAACCTCAAACAGTAATGATAGACAATATAGCCTACCACAACAATACAAACCACTCCTCTGTTAAACCTTAAACAGTAATGATAGACAATATAGCCTACCACAACAATACAAATCACTCCTCTGTCAAACCTTAAACAGTAATGATAGACAATATAGCCTACCACAACAATACAAACTACCCCTCTGTTAAACCTTAAACAGTAATGATAGACAATATAGCCTACCACAACAATACAAACTACTCCTCTGTCAAACCTTAAACAGTAATGATAGACAATATAGTCTACCACAACAATACAAACCACTCCTCTGTTAAACCTTAAACAGTATTGATAGACAATATAGCCTACCACAACAATACAAATCACTCCTTTGTCAAACCTTAAACAGTAATAATAGACAATATAGCCTACCACAACAATACAAACCACTCCTCTGTCAAACCTTAAATAGTAATGATTGACAACATAGCCTACCACAACAATACAAACCACTCCTCTGTCAAACCTTAAACAGTAATGATAGACAATATAGCCTACCACAACAATACAAACCACTCCTCTGTCAAACCTTAAACAGTAATGATAGACAATATAGTCTACCACAACAATACAAACCACTCCTCTGTCAAACCTTAAACAGTAATGATAGACAATATAGCCTACCACAACAATACAAATGACTCCTCTGTCAAACCTTAAACAGTAATGATAGACAATATAGTCTACCACAACAATACAAACCACTCCTCTGTTAAACCTTAAACAGTAATGATAGACAATATAGCCTACCACAACAATACAAGCCACTCCTCTGTCAAACCTCAAACAGTAATGATAGCCAATATAGCCTACTACAACAATACAAACCACTCCTCTGTCAAACCTCAAACAGTAATGATAGACAATATAGCCTACCACAACAATACAAACCACTCCTCTGTCAAACCTTAAACAGTAATGATAAACAATATAGCCTACCATAACAACACAAACCACTCCTCTGTCAAATCTTAAACAGTAATGATAGACAATATAGCCTACCACAACAATACAAACCTCTCCTCTGTCAAACCTTAAACAGTAATGATAGACAATATAGTCAACCATAACAATACAAGCCACTCCTCTGTCAAACCTTAAACAGTAATGATAGACAAAATAGCCTACCACAACAATACAAACTACTCCTCTGTCAAACCTTAAACAGTAATGATAGACAATATAGCGTACCACAACAATACAAACTACCCCTCTGTCAAACCTTAAACAGTAATGATAGACAATATAGCCTACCACAACAATACAAACTACCCCGCTGTCAAACCTTAAACAGTAGTGATAGACAGTATAGCCTACCACAACAATACAAACTACCCCTCTGTCAAACCTTAAACAGTAATGATAGACAATATAGCCTACCACAACAATACAAACTACTCCTCTGTCAAAATTTAAACAGTAATGATAGACAATATAGTCAACCATAACAATACAAGCCACTCCTCTGTCAAACCTTAAACAGTAATGATAGACAATATAGCCTACCACAACAATACAAACTACCCCGCTGTCAAACCTTAAACAGTAATGATAAACAATATAGCCTACTACAACAATACAAACTACCCCTCTGTCAAACCTAAAACAGTAATGATAGACAATATAGCCTACCACAACAATACAAACCACTCCTCTGTCAAACCTTAAACAGTAATGATAGACAATATAGCCTACCACAACAATACAAACCACTCCTCTGTCAAACCTTAAACAGTAATGATAGACAATATAGCCTACCACAACAATACAAACTACTCCTCTGTCAAACCTTAAACAGTAATGATAGACAATATAGCCTACCACAACAATACAAACCACTCCTCTGTCAAACCTTAAACAGTAATGATAGACAATATAGCCTACCATAACAATACAAACCACTCCTCTGTCAAACCTTAAACAGTAATGATAGACAATATAGCCTACCACAACAATACAAACCATTCCTCTGTCAAACCTCAAACAGTAATGATAGACAATATAGCCTACCACAACAATACAAACCACTCCTCTGTCAAACCTTAAACAGTAATGATAGACAGTATAGCCTACCACAACAATACAAACTACTCTTCTGTCAAACCTTAAACAGTAATGATAGACAACATAGCCTACCACAACAATACAAACCACTCCTCTGTCAAACCTCAAACAGTAATGATAGACAATATAGCCTACCACAACAATACAAACTACTCCTCTGTCAAACCTTAAACAGTATTGATAGACAACATAGCCTACCACAACAATACAAACCACTCCTCTGTCAAACCTCAAACAGTAATGATAGACAATATTGTCTACCACAACAATACAAACTACTCCTCTGTCAAACCTTAAACAGTAATGATAGATAATATAGTCTACCAGAACAATACAAACTACCCCTCTGTCAAACCTTAAACAGTAATGATAGACAATATAGTCTACCACAACAATACAAACTACTCCTCTGTCAAACCTTAAACAGTAATGATAGACAATATAGCCTACCATAACAATACAAACCACTCCTCTGTCAAACCTTAAACAATAATGATAGACAATATAGCCTAACACAACAATACAAACCATTCCTCTGTCAAACCTCAAACAGTAATGATAGATAATATAGCCTACCACAACAATACAAACCACTCCTCTGTCAAACCTTAAACAGTAATGATAGACAGTATAGCCTACCACAATAATACAAACTACTCCTCTGTCAAACCTTAAACAGTAATGATAGACAACATAGCCTACCACAACAATACAAACCACTCCTCTGTCAAACCTCAAACAGTAATGATAGACAATATAGCCTACCACAACAATACAAACTACTCCTCTGTCAAACCTTAAATAGTAATGATAGACAACATAGCCTACCACAACAATACAAACTACCCCTCTGTCAAACCTTAAACAGTAATGATAGACAATATAGTCTACCACAACAATACAAACTACCCCTCTGTCAAACCTTAAACAGTAATGATAGACAATATAGTCTACCACAACAATACAAACCACTCCTCTGTCAAACCTTTAACAGTAATGATAGAAAATATAGCCTACCACAACAATACTAACCACTTCTCTGTCAAACCTTAAACAGTAATGATAGACAATATAGCCTACCACAACAATACAAACTACTCCTCTGTCAAACCTTAAACAGTAATGATAGACAATATAGCCTACCACAAGAATACAAAACACTCCTCTGTCAAACCTTAAACAGTAGTGATAGACAATATAGCCTACCATAACAATACAAACTACCCCGCTGTCAAACCTTAAACAGTAATGATAAACAATATAGCCTACCACAACAATACAAGCTACCCCTCTGTCAAACCTTAAACAGTAATGATAGATATTATAGCCTACCACAACAATACAAACCACTCCTCTGTCAAACCTTAAACAGTAATGATAGACAACATAGCCTACCACAACAATACAAACTACTCCTCTGTCAAACCTTAAACAGTAATGATAGACAATATAGCCTACCACAACAATACAAACCACTCCTCTGTCAAACCTTAAACAGTAATGATAGACAATATAGCCTACCACAACAATACAAACCACTCCTCTGTCAAACCTTAAACAGTAATGATAGACAATATAGCCTACCACAACAATACAAACCATTCCTCTGTCAAACCTTAAACAGTAATGATAGACAATATAGCCTACCACAACAATACAAACCACTCCTCTGTGAAACCTTAAACAGTAATGATAGACAATATAGCCTACCACAACAATACAAACTACCCCTCTGTTAAACCTTAAACAGTAATGATAGACAATATAGCCTACCATAACAATACAAACCACTCCTCTGTCAATCCTTAAACTGTAATGATAGACAATATAGCCTACCACAACAATACAAACCACTCCTCTGTCAAACCTTAAACAGTAATGATAGACAATATAGCCTACCATAACAATACAAACTACCCCGTTGTCAAACCTTAAACAGTAATGATAAACAATATAGCCTACCACAACAATGCAAACTACCCCTCTGTCAAACCTTAAACAGTAATGATAGACAATATAGCCTACCACAATAATACGAACCACTCCTCTGTCAAACCTTAAACAGTAATGATAGACAATATGGCCTACCACAACAATACAAACCACTCCTCTGTCAAACCTTAAACAGTAATGATAGACAATATAGCCTACCATAACAATACAAACTACTCCTCTGTCAAACCTTAAACAGTAATGATAGACAATATAGCCTACCACAACAATACAAACCATTCCTCTGTCAAACCTCAAACAGTAATGATAGATAATATAGCCTACCACAACAATACAAACCACTCCTCTGTCAAACCTTAAACAGTAATGATAGACAACATAGCCTACCACAACAATACAAACTACTCCTCTGTCAAACCTTAAACAGTAATGATAGACAACATAGCCTACCACAACAATACAAACCACTCCTCTGTCAAACCTCAAACAGTAATGATAGACAATATAGCCTATCACAACAATACAAACTACCCCCTGTCAAACCTTAAACAGTAATGATAGACAATATAGCCTACCACAGCAATACAAACCACTCCTCTGTCAAACCTTAAACAATAATGATAGACAATATAGCCTACCACAACAATACAAACTACCCCCTGTCAAACCTCAAACAATAATGATAGACAACATAGCCTACCACAACAATACAAACCACTCCTCTGTCAAACCTTAAACAGTAATGATAGACAATATAGCCTACCACAATAATACAAACTACCTCTCTGTCAAACCTCAAACAGTAATGATAGACAATATAGACTACCACAACAATACAAACTACCCCTCTGTCAAACCTCAAACAGTAATGATAGACAATATAGCCTACCACAACGATACAAACCACTCTTCTGTCAAACCTTAAACATTAGTGAAAGACAACATAGCCTACCACAACAATACAAACCACTCCTCTGTCAAACCTTAAACAGTAATGATAGACAATATAGCCTACCACAACAATACAAACTACCCCTCTGTCAAACCTTAAACAGTAATGATAAACAATATAGCCTACCAGAACAATACAAACCACTCCTCTGTCAAACATTAAACAGTAATGATAGACAATATAGCCTACCACAACAATACAAACTACCCCTCTGTCAAACCTTAAATAGTAATGATAGACAATATAGCCTACCACAACAATACAAACCACTCCTCTGTCAAACATTAAACAGTTATGATAGAGAATATAGCCTACCACAACTATGCAAACCACTCCTCTGTCAAACATTAAACAGTAATGATAGACAATATAGCCTACCACAACAATACAAACTACCCCTCTGTCAAACCTTTAACAGTAATGATAGACAATATAGCCTACCATAACAATACAAACCACTCCTCTGTCAAACCTTAAACAGTAATGATAGACAATATAGCCTAACACAACAATACAAACCATTCCTCTGTCAAACCTCAAACAGTAATGATAGTTAATATAGCCTACCACAACAATACAAACCACTCCTCTGTCAAACCTTAAACAGTAATGATAGACAGTATAGCCTACCACAATAATACAAACTACTCCTCTGTCAAACCTTAAACAGTAATGATAGACAACATAGCCTACCACAACAATGCAAACCACTCCTCTGTCAAACCTCAAACAGTAATGATAGACAATATAGCCTACCACAACAATACAAACTACTCCTCTGTCAAACCTTAAACAGTAATGATAGACAATATAGTCTACCACAACAATACAAACCACTCCTCTGTCAAACCTTTAACAGTAATGATAGAAAATATAGCCTACCACAACAATACTAACCACTTCTCTGTCAAACCTTAAACAGTAATGATAAACAATATAGCCTACCACAACAATACAAACTACCCCTCTGTCAAACCTTAAACAGTAATGATAGACAATATAGCCTACCACAACAATACAAACCACTCCTCTGTCAAACCTTAAACAGTAATGATAGACAACATAGCCTACCACAACAATACAAACTACTCCTCTGTCAAACCTTAAACAGTAATGATAGACAATATAGCCTACCACAACAATACAAACCACTCCTCTGTCAAACCTTAAACAGTAATGATAGACAATATAGCCTACCACAACAATACAAACCACTCCTCTGTCAAACCTTAAACAGTAATGATAGACAATATAGCCTACCACAACAATACAAACCACTCCTCTGTCAAACCTTAAACAGTAATGATAGACAATATAGCCTACCACAACAATACAAACCACTCCTCTGTGAAACCTTAAACAGTAATGATAGACAATATAGCCTACCACAACAATACAAACTACCCCTCTGTTAAATCTTAAACAGTAATGATAGACAATATAGCCTACCATAACAATACAAACCACTCCTCTGTCAATCCTTAAACTGTAATTATAGACAATATAGCCTACCACAACAATACAAACCACTCCTCTGTCAAACCTTAAACAGTAATGATAGACAATATAGCCTACCACAACAATACAAACTACCCCGTTATCAAACCTTAAACAGTAATGATAAACAATATAGCCTACCACAACAATGCAAACTACCCCTCTGTCAAACATTAAACAGTAATGATAGACAATATAGCCTACCACAATAATACAAACCACTCCTCTGTCAAACCTTAAACAGTAATGATAGACAATATGGCCTACCACAACAATACAAACCACTCCTCTGTCAAACCTTAAACAGTAATGATAGACAATATAGCCTACCATAACAATACAAACTACTCCTCTGTCAAACCTTAAACAGTAATGATAGACAATATAGCCTACCACAACAATACAAACCATTCCTCTGTCAAACCTCAAACAGTAATGATAGATAATATAGCCTACCACAACAATACAAACCACTCCTCTGTCAAACCTTAAACAGTAATGATAGACAACATAGCCTACCACAACAATACAAACTACTCCTCTGTCAAACCTTAAACAGTAATGATAGACAACATAGCCTACCACAACAATACAAACCACTCCTCTGTCAAACCTCAAACAGTAATGATAGACAATATAGCCTACCACAACAATACAAACTACCCCCTGTCAAACCTTAAACAGTAATGATAGACAATATAGCCTACCACAGCAATACAAACCACTCCTCTGTCAAACCTTAAACAATAATGATAGACAATATAGCCTACCACAACAATACAAACTACCCCCTGTCAAACCTCAAACAATAATGATAGACAACATAGCCTACCACAACAATACAAACCACTCCTCTGTCAAACCTTAAACAGTAATGATAGACAATATAGCCTACCACAATAATACAAACTACCTCTCTGTCAAACCTCAAACAGTAATGATAGACAATATAGACTACCACAACAATACAAACAACCCCTCTGTCAAACCTCAAACAGTAATGATAGACAATATAGCCTACCACAACGATACAAACCACTCTTCTGTCAAACCTTAAACATTAATGATAGACAACATAGCCTACCACAACAATACAAACCACTCCTCTGTCAAACCTTAAACAGTAATGATAGACAATATAGCCTACCACAACAATACAAACCATTCCTCTGTTAAACCTTAAATAGTAATGATAGACAATATAGCCTACCACAACAATACAAACTACCCCTCTGTCAAACCTTAAACAGTAATGATAAACAATATAGCCTACCAGAACAATACAAACCACTCCTCTGTCAAACATTAAATAGTAATGATAGACAATATAGCCTACCACAACAATACAAACTACCCCTCTGTCAAACCTTAAATAGTAATGATAGACAATATAGCCTACCACAACAATACAAACCACTCCTCTGTCAAACATTAAACAGTTATGATAGAGAATATAGCCTACCACAACTATGCAAACCACTCCTCTGTCAAACATTAAACAGTAATGATAGACAATATAGCCTACCACAACAATACAAACTACCCCTCTGTCAAACCTTTAACAGTAATGATAGACAATATAGCCTACCACAACAATACAAACCACTCCTCTGTCAAACATTAAACAGTTATGATAGAGAATATAGCCTACCACAACTATGCAAACCACTCCTCTGTCAAACATTAAACAGTAATGATAGACAATATAGCCTACCACAACAATACAAACTACTCCTCTGTCAAACATTAAACAGTATTGATAGACAATATACCTACCACAACAATACAAACCACCCCTCTGTCAAACATTAAACAGTAATGATAGACAATATAGCCTACCACAATAATACAAACTACCCCTCGGTCAAACCTTAAACAGTAATGATAAGACAATATACCTACCACAACAATAAAAACTACTCCTCTGTCAAACCTTAAATAGTAATGATAGACAATATAGCCTACCACAGCAATACAAACTACTCCTCTGTCAAACCTTAAACTGTAATGATAGACAATATAACCTACCACAACAATACAAACTACCCCTCTGTCAAACCATTAACAGTAATGATAGACAATATAGCCTACCACAACAATACAAACTACCCCTCTGTCAAACCTTTAACAGTAATGATAGACAATATAGCCTACCACAACAATACAAACTACCCCTCTGTCAAACCTTTAACAGTAATGATAGACAATATAGCCTACCACAACAATACAAACCATTCCTCTGTCAAACCTCAAACAGTAATGATACACAATATAGCCTACCACAACAATACAAACCACCCCTCTGTCAAACCTTTAACAGTAATGATTGACAATATAGCCTACCATAACAATACAAACTACCCCTCTGTCAAACCTTTAACAGTAATGATAGACAATATAGCCTACCACAACAATACAAACTACTCCTCTGTCAAACCTTTAACAGTAATGATAGACAATATAGCCTACCAGAACAATACAAACCATTCCTCTGTCAAACCTCAAACAGTAATGATAGACAATATAGCCTACCACAACAATACAAGCTACCCCTCTGTCAAACCTTTAACAGTAATGATAGACAATATAGCCTACCACAACAATACAAACTACCCCTCTGTCAAACCTTTAACAGTAATGATAGACAACATAGCCTACCACAACAATACAAACCATTCCTCTGTCAAGCCTCACACAGTAATGATAGACATTATAGCCTACCACAACAATACAAACTACTCCTCTGTCAAACCTTAATCAGTAATGATAGACAATATAGCATACCACAACAATACAAACTACTCCTCTGTCAAACCTCAAACAGTAATGATAGACAATATAGCCTACCACAACAATACAAACCACTCCTCTGTCAAACCTTAAACAGTAATGATAGACAATATAGCCTACCACAACAATACAAACCACTCCTCTGTCAAACCTTAAACAGTAATGATAGACAATATAGCCTACCACAACAATACAAACTACCCCTCTGTTAAACCTTAAAGAGTAATGATAGACAATATAGCCTACCACAACAATACAAACCACTCCTCTGTCAAACATTAAACAGTAATGATAGACAATATAGCCTACCACAACAATACAAACCACCCCTCTGTCAAACATTAAACAGTAATGATAGAGAATATAGCCTACCACAACAATACAAACCACTCCTCTGTCAAGCCTTAAACAGTAATGATAGACAATATAGCCTACCACAATAATACAAACTACCCCTTGGTCAAACCTTAAACAGTAATGATAAGACAATATACCTACCACAACAATACAAACTACCCCTCTGTCAAACCTTAAATAGTAATGATAGACAATATAGCCTACCACAACAATACAAACTACTCCTCTGTCAAACCTTAAACAGTAATGATAGACAACATAGCCTACCACAACAATACAAACTACCCCTCTGTCAAACCTTAAACAGTAATGATAAGACAATATACCTACCACAACAATACAAACTACCCCTCTGTCAAACCTTAAATAGTAATGATAGACAATATAGCCTACCACAACAATACAAACTACCCCTCTGTCAAACCTTAAACAGTAATGATAAGACAATATACCTACCACAACAATACAAACTACCCCTCTGTCAAACCTTAAATAGTAATGATAGACAATATAGCCTACCACAACAATACAAACTACTCCTCTGTCAAACCTTTAACAGTAATGATAGACAATATAGCCTACCACAACAATACAAACCATTCCTCTGTCAAACCTCAAACAGTAATGATACACAATATAGCCTACCACAACAATACAAACCACCCCTCTGTCAAACCTTAAACAGTAATGATAGACAATATAGCCTACCACAACAATACAAACTACCCCTCTGTCAAACCTTAAACAGTAATGATAAACAATATAGCCTACCAGAACAATACAAACCACTCCTCTGTCAAACATTAAACAGTAATGATAGACAATATAGCCTACCACAACAATACAAACTACCCCTCTGTCAAACCTTAAATAGTAATGATAGACAATATAGCCTACCACAACAATACAAACCACTCCTCTGTCAAACATTAAACAGTTATGATAGAGAATATAGCCTACCACAACTATGCAAACCACTCCTCTGTCAAACATTAAACAGTAATGATAGACAATATAGCCTACCACAACAATACAAACTACTCCTCTGTCAAACCTTAAACAGTAATGATAGACAATATAGTCTACCACAACAATACAAACCACTCCTCTGTCAAACCTTTAACAGTAATGATAGATAATATAGCCTACCACAACAATACAAACCACTCCTCTGTCAAACCTCAAACAGTAATGATAGATAATATAGCCTACCACAACAATACAAACCACTCCTCTGTCAAACCTTAAACAGTAATGATAGACAGTATAGCCTACCACAATAATACAAACTACTCCTCTGTCAAACCTTAAACAGTAATGATAGACAACATAGCCTACCACAACAATACAAACCACTCCTCTGTCAAACCTCAAACAGTAATGATAGACAATATAGCCTACCACAACAATACAAACTACTCCTCTGTCAAACCTTAAACAGTAATGATAGACAATATAGTCTACCACAACAATACAAACCACTCCTCTGTCAAACCTTTAACAGTAATGATAGAAAATATAGCCTACCACAACAATACTAACCACTTCTCTGTCAAACCTTAAACAGTAATGATAGACAATATAGCCTACCACAACAATACAAACTACTCCTCTGTCAAACCTTAAACAGTAATGATAGACAATATAGCCTACCACAAGAATACAAAACACTCCTCTGTCAAACCTTAAACAGTAGTGATAGACAATATAGCCTACCATAACAATACAAACTACCCCGCTGTCAAACCTTAAACAGTAATGATAAACAATATAGCCTACCACAACAATACAAACTACCCCTCTGTCAAACCTTAAACAGTAATGATAGACAATATAGCCTACCACAACAATACAAACCACTCCTCTGTCAAACCTTAAACAGTAATGATAGACAACATAGCCTACCACAACAATACAAACTACTCCTCTGTCAAACCTTAAACAGTAATGATAGACAATATAGCCTACCACAACAATACAAACCACTCCTCTGTCAAACCTTAAACAGTAATGATAGACAATATAGCCTACCACAACAATACAAACCACTCCTCTGTCAAACCTTAAACAGTAATGATAGACAATATAGCCTACCACAACAATACAAACCACTCCTCTGTCAAACCTTAAACAGTAATGATAGACAATATAGCCTACCACAACAATACAAACCACTCCTCTGTGAAACCTTAAACAGTAATGATAGACAATATAGCCTACCACAACAATACAAACTACCCCTCTGTTAAATCTTAAACAGTAATGATAGACAATATAGCCTACCATAACAATACAAACCACTCCTCTGTCAATCCTTAAACTGTAATTATAGACAATATAGCCTACCACAACAATACAAACCACTCCTCTGTCAAACCTTAAACAGTAATGATAGACAATATAGCCTACCACAACAATACAAACTACCCCGTTATCAAACCTTAAACAGTAATGATAAACAATATAGCCTACCACAACAATGCAAACTACCCCTCTGTCAAACATTAAACAGTAATGATAGACAATATAGCCTACCACAATAATACAAACCACTCCTCTGTCAAACCTTAAACAGTAATGATAGACAATATGGCCTACCACAACAATACAAACCACTCCTCTGTCAAACCTTAAACAGTAATGATAGACAATATAGCCTACCATAACAATACAAACTACTCCTCTGTCAAACCTTAAACAGTAATGATAGACAATATAGCCTACCACAACAATACAAACCATTCCTCTGTCAAACCTCAAACAGTAATGATAGATAATATAGCCTACCACAACAATACAAACCACTCCTCTGTCAAACCATAAACAGTAATGATAGACAACATAGCCTACCACAACAATACAAACTACTCCTCTGTCAAACCTTAAACAGTAATGATAGACAACATAGCCTACCACAACAATACAAACCACTCCTCTGTCAAACCTCAAACAGTAATGATAGACAATATAGCCTACCACAACAATACAAACTACCCCCTGTCAAACCTTAAACAGTAATGATAGACAATATAGCCTACCACAGCAATACAAACCACTCCTCTGTCAAACCTTAAACAATAATGATAGACAATATAGCCTACCACAACAATACAAACTACCCCCTGTCAAACCTCAAACAATAATGATAGACAACATAGCCTACCACAACAATACAAACCACTCCTCTGTCAAACCTTAAACAGTAATGATAGACAATATAGCCTACCACAATAATACAAACTACCTCTCTGTCAAACCTCAAACAGTAATGATAGACAATATAGACTACCACAACAATACAAACAACCCCTCTGTCAAACCTCAAACAGTAATGATAGACAATATAGCCTACCACAACGATACAAACCACTCTTCTGTCAAACCTTAAACATTAATGATAGACAACATAGCCTACCACAACAATACAAACCACTCCTCTGTCAAACCTTAAACAGTAATGATAGACAATATAGCCTACCACAACAATACAAACCATTCCTCTGTTAAACCTTAAATAGTAATGATAGACAATATAGCCTACCACAACAATACAAACTACCCCTCTGTCAAACCTTAAACAGTAATGATAAACAATATAGCCTACCAGAACAATACAAACCACTCCTCTGTCAAACATTAAATAGTAATGATAGACAATATAGCCTACCACAACAATACAAACTACCCCTCTGTCAAACCTTAAATAGTAATGATAGACAATATAGCCTACCACAACAATACAAACCACTCCTCTGTCAAACATTAAACAGTTATGATAGAGAATATAGCCTACCACAACTATGCAAACCACTCCTCTGTCAAACATTAAACAGTAATGATAGACAATATAGCCTACCACAACAATACAAACTACCCCTCTGTCAAACCTTTAACAGTAATGATAGACAATATAGCCTACCACAACAATACAAACCACTCCTCTGTCAAACATTAAACAGTTATGATAGAGAATATAGCCTACCACAACTATGCAAACCACTCCTCTGTCAAACATTAAACAGTAATGATAGACAATATAGCCTACCACAACAATACAAACTACTCCTCTGTCAAACATTAAACAGTATTGATAGACAATATACCTACCACAACAATACAAACCACCCCTCTGTCAAACATTAAACAGTAATGATAGAGAATATAGCCTACCACAACAATACAAACCACTCCTCTGTCAAACCTTAAACAGTAATGATAGACAATATAGCCTACCACAATAATACAAACTACCCCTCGGTCAAACCTTAAACAGTAATGATAAGACAATATACCTACCACAACAATAAAAACTACTCCTCTGTCAAACCTTAAATAGTAATGATAGACAATATAGCCTACCACAGCAATACAAACTACTCCTCTGTCAAACCTTAAACTGTAATGATAGACAATATAACCTACCACAACAATACAAACTACCCCTCTGTCAAACCATTAACAGTAATGATAGACAATATAGCCTACCACAACAATACAAACTACCCCTCTGTCAAACCTTTAACAGTAATGATAGACAATATAGCCTACCACAACAATACAAACTACCCCTCTGTCAAACCTTTAACAGTAATGATAGACAATATAGCCTACCACAACAATACAAACCATTCCTCTGTCAAACCTCAAACAGTAATGATACACAATATAGCCTACCACAACAATACAAACCACCCCTCTGTCAAACCTTTAACAGTAATGATTGACAATATAGCCTACCATAACAATACAAACTACCCCTCTGTCAAACCTTTAACAGTAATGATAGACAATATAGCCTACCACAACAATACAAACTACTCCTCTGTCAAACCTTCAACAGTAATGATAGACAATATAGCCTACCAGAACAATACAAACCATTCCTCTGTCAAACCTCAAACAGTAATGATAGACAATATAGCCTACCACAACAATACAAGCTACCCCTCTGTCAAACCTTTAACAGTAATGATAGACAATATAGCCTACCACAACAATACAAACTACCCCTCTGTCAAACCTTTAACAGTAATGATAGACAACATAGCCTACCACAACAATACAAACCATTCCTCTGTCAAGCCTCACACAGTAATGATAGACATTATAGCCTACCACAACAATACAAACTACTCCTCTGTCAAACCTTAATCAGTAATGATAGACAATATAGCATACCACAACAATACAAACTACTCCTCTGTCAAACCTCAAACAGTAATGATAGACAATATAGCCTACCACAACAATACAAACCACTCCTCTGTCAAACCTTAAACAGTAATGATAGACAATATAGCCTACCACAACAATACAAACCACTCCTCTGTCAAACCTTAAACAGTAATGATAGACAATATAGCCTACCACAACAATACAAACTACCCCTCTGTTAAACCTTAAAGAGTAATGATAGACAATATAGCCTACCACAACAATACAAACCACTCCTCTGTCAAACATTAAACAGTAATGATAGACAATATAGCCTACCACAACAATACAAACCACCCCTCTGTCAAACATTAAACAGTAATGATAGAGAATATAGCCTACCACAACAATACAAACCACTCCTCTGTCAAGCCTTAAACAGTAATGATAGACAATATAGCCTACCACAATAATACAAACTACCCCTCGGTCAAACCTTAAACAGTAATGATAAGACAATATACCTACCACAACAATACAAACTACCCCTCTGTCAAACCTTAAATAGTAATGATAGACAATATAGCCTACCACAACAATACAAACTACTCCTCTGTCAAACCTTAAACAGTAATGATAGACAACATAGCCTACCACAACAATACAAACTACCCCTCTGTCAAACCTTAAACAGTAATGATAAGACAATATACCTACCACAACAATACAAACTACCCCTCTGTCAAACCTTAAATAGTAATGATAGACAATATAGCCTACCACAACAATACAAACTACCCCTCTGTCAAACCTTAAACAGTAATGATAAGACAATATACCTACCACAACAATACAAACTACCCCTCTGTCAAACCTTAAATAGTAATGATAGACAATATAGCCTACCACAACAATACAAACTACTCCTCTGTCAAACCTTTAACAGTAATGATAGACAATATAGCCTACCACAACAATACAAACCATTCCTCTGTCAAACCTCAAACAGTAATGATACACAATATAGCCTACCACAACAATACAAACCACCCCTCTGTCAAACCTTTAACAGTAATGATAGACAATATAGCCTACCACAACAATACAAACTACCCCTCTGTCAAACCTTTAACAGAAATGATAGACAATATAGCTTACCACAACAATACAAACTACCCCTCTGTCAAACCTTTAACAGTAATGATAGACAATATAGCCTACCACAACAATACAAACCATTCCTCTGTCAAACCTCAAACAGTAATGATAGACAATATAGCCTACCACAACAATACAAACTACCCCTCTGTCAATTCTTTAACAGTAATGATAGACAATATAGCATACCACAACAATACAAACTACCCCTCTGTCAAACCTTTAACAGTAATGATAGACAATATAGCCTACCACAACAATACAAACCATTCCTCGGTCAAGCCTCAAACAGAAATGATAGACAATATAGCCTACCACAACAATACAAACTACTCCTCTGTCAAACCTCAAACAGTAATGATAGACAATATAGCCTACCACAACAATACAAACCACTCCTCTGTCAAACCTTAAACAGTAATGATAGACAATATAGCCTACCACAACAATACAAACCACTCCTCTGTCAAACCTTAAACAGTAATGATAGACAATATAGCCTACCACAACAATACAAACTACCCCTCTGTTAAACCTTAAAGAGTAATGATAGACAATATAGCCTACCACAACAATACAAACCACTCCTCTGTCAAACATTAAACAGTAATGATAGACAATATAGCCTACCAAAACAATACAAACCACTCCTCTGTCAAACATTAAACAGTAATGATAGACAATATAGCCTACCACAACAATACAAACTACTCCTCTGTCAAACATTAAACAGTAATGATAGACAATATAGCCTACCACAACAATACAAATCACCCCTCTGTCAAACATTAAACAGTAATGATAGAGAATATAGCCTACCACAACAATACAAACCACTCCTCTGTCAAACCTTAAACAGTAATGATAGACAATATAGCCTACCACAATAATACAAACTACCCCTCGGTCAAACCTTAAACAGTAATGATAAGACAATATACCTACCACAACAATACAAACTACCCCTCTGTCAAACCTTAAATAGTAATGATAGACAATATAGCCTACCACAACAATACAAACTACTCCTCTGTCAAACCTTAAACAGTAATGATAGACAATATAGCCTACCACAACAATACAAACTACCCCTCTGTCAAACCTTAAACAGTAATGATAAGACAATATACCTACCACAATAATACAAACTACCCCTCTGTCAAACCTTAAATAGTAATGATAGACAATATAGCCTACCACAACAATACAAACTACCCCTCTGTCAAACCTTAAACAGTAATGATAAGACAATATACCTACCACAACAATACAAACTACCCCTCTGTCAAACCTTAAATAGTAATGATAGACAATATAGCCTACCACAACAATACAAACTACCCCTCTGTCAAACCTTTAACAGTAATGATAGACAATATAGCCTACCACAACAATACAAACCATTCCTCTGTCAAACCTCAAACAGTAATGATACACAATATAGCCTACCACAACAATACAAACCACCCCTCTGTCAAACCTTTAACAGTAATGATAGACAATATAGCCTACCACAACAATACAAACTACCCCTCTGTCAAACCTTTAACAGTAATGATAGACAATATAGCCTACCACAACAATACAAACTACCCCTCTGTCAAACCTTTAACAGTAATGATAGACAATATAGCCTACCACAACAATACAAACCATTCCTCTGTCAATCCTCAAACAGTAATGATAGACAATATAGCCTACCACAACAATACAAACTACCCCTCTGTCAATTCTTTAACAGTAATGATAGACAATATAGCATACCCCAACAATACAAACTACCCCTCTGTCAAACCTTTAACGGTAATGATAGACAATATAGCCTACCACAACAATACAAACCATTCCTCTGTCAAGCCTCAAACAGTAATGATAGACAATATAGCCTACCACAACAATACAAACTACTCCTCTGTCAAACCTTAATCAGTAATGATAGACAATATAGCATACCACAACAATACAAACCACTCCTCTGTCAAACCTTAAACAGTAATGATAGACAATATAGCCTACCACAACAATACAAACCACTCCTCTGTCAAACCTTAAACAGTAATGATAGACAATATAGCCTACCAAAACAATACAAACCACTCCTCTGTCAAACCTTTAACAGTAATGATAGACAATATAGCCTACCACAACAATACAAACCACTCCTCTGTCAAACCTTAAACAGTAATGATAGACAATATAGCCTACCACAACAATACAAACTACTCCTCTGTCAAACCTTTAACAGTAATGATAGACAATATAGCCTACCACAACAATACAAACTACTCCTCTGTCAAACCTTAAACAGTAATGATAGACAACATAGCCTACCACAACAATACAAGCCACTCCTCTGTCAAACCTCAAAAAGTAATGATAGACAATATAGCCTACCACAACAATACAAACTACCCCCTGTCAAACCTTAAACAGTAATGATTGACAATATAGAATACCACAACAATACAAACTACTTCTCTGTCAAACCTTAAACAGTAATGATAGACAATATAGCCTACCACAACAATACAAACTACCCCCTGTCAAACCTTAAACAATAATGATAGACAATATAGCCTACCACAACAATACAAACTACCCCCTGTCAAACCTCAAACAATAATGATAGACAACATAGTCTACCACAACAATACAAACCACTCCTCTGTCAAACATTAAACAGTAATGATAGACAATATAGCCTACCACAATAATACAAACTACCTCTCTGTCAAACCTCAAACAGTAATGATAGACAATATAGCCTACCACAACAATACAAACTACCCCTCTGTCAAACCTCAAACAGTAATGATAGACAATATAGCCTACCACAACAATACAAACCACTCTTCTGTCAAACCTTAAACATTAATGATAGACAACATAGCCTACCACAACAATACAAACCACTCCTCTGTCAAACCTTAAACAGTAATGATAGACAATATAGCCTACCACAACAATACAAACCATTTCTCTGTTAAACCTTAAACAGTAATGATAAACAATATAGCCTACCACAACAATACAAACTACCCCTCTGTCAAACCTTAAACAGTAATGATAGACAATATAGCCTACCACAACAATACAAACCATTTCTCTGTTAAACCTTAAACAGTAATGATAGACAATATAGCCTACCACAACAATACAAACCATTTCTCTGTCAAACATTAAACAGTAATGATAGAGAATATAGCCTACCACAACAATACAAACCACTCCTCTGTCAAACCTTAAACAGTAATGATAGACAATATAGCCTACCAAAACAATACAAACCACTCCTCTGTCAAACCTTTAAGAGTAATGATAGACAATATAGCCTACCACAACAATACAAACCACTCCTCTGTCAAACCTTAAACAGTAATGATAGACAATATAGCCTACCACAACAATACAAACTACTCCTCTGTCAAACCTTTAACAGTAATGATAGACAATATAGCCTACCACAACAATACAAACTACTCCTCTGTCAAACCTTAAACAGTAATGATAGACAACATAGCCTACCACAACAATACAAGCCACTCCTCTGTCAAACCTCAAAAAGTAATGATAGACAATATAGCCTACCACAACAATAAAAACTACCCCCTGTCAAACCTTAAACAGTAATGATTGACAATATAGAATACCACAACAATACAAACTACTTCTCTGTCAAACCTTAAACAGTAATGATAGACAATATAGCCTACCACAACAATACAAACTACCCCCTGTCAAACCTTAAACAATAATGATAGACAATATAGCCTACCACAACAATACAAACTACCCCCTGTCAAACCTCAAACAATAATGATAGACAACATAGTCTACCACAACAATACAAACCACTCCTCTGTCAAACCTTAAACAGTAATGATAGACAATATAGCCTACCACAATAATACAAACTACCTCTCTGTCAAACCTCAAACAGTAATGATAGACAATATAGCCTACCACAACAATACAAACTACCCCTCTGTCAAACCTCAAACAGTAATGATAGACAATATAGTCTACCACAACAATACAAACTACTCCTCTGTCAAACCTCAAACAGTAATGATAGACAATATAGCCTACCACAACAATACAAACCACTCTTCTGTCAAACCTTAAACATTAATGATAGACAACATAGCCTACCACAACAATACAAACCACTCCTCTGTCAAACCTTAAACAGTAATGATAGACAATATAGCCTACCACAACAATACAAACCATTTCTCTGTTAAACCTTAAACAGTAATGATAAACAATATAGCCTACCACAACAATACAAACTACCCCTCTGTCAAACCTTAAACAGTAATGATAGACAATATAGCCTACCACAACAATACAAACCATTTCTCTGTTAAACCTTAAACAGTAATGATAGACAATATAGCCTACCACAACAATACAAACCATTTCTCTGTCAAACATTAAACAGTAATGATAGAGAATATAGCCTACCACAACAATACAAACCACTCCTCTGTCAAACATTAAACAGTAATGATAGACAATATAGCCTACCACAACAATACAAACTACTCCTCCGTCAAACATTAAACAGTAATGATAAACAATATAGCCTACCACAACAATACAAACCACCCCTCTGTCAAACCTCAAACAGTAATGATAGAGAATATAGCCTACCACAACAATACAAACCACTCCTCTGTCAAACCTTAAACAGTACTGATAGACAATATAACCTACCACAATAATACAAACTACCCCTCGGTCAAACCTTAAACAGTAATGATAAGACAATATACCTACCACAACAATACAAACTACCCCTCTGTCAAACCTTAAATAGTAATGATAGACAATATAGCCTACCACAACAATACAAACTACTCCTCTGTCAAACCTTAAACAGTAATGATAGACAATATAGCCTACCACAACAATACAAACTACCCCTCTGTCAAACCTTTAACAGTAATGATAGACAATATAGCCTACCACAACAATACAAACTACCCCTCTGTCAAACCTTTAACAGTAATGATAGACAATATAGCCTACCACAACAATACAAACTACCCCTCTGTCAAACCTTTAACAGTAATGATAGACAATATAGCCTACCACAACAATACAAACCATTCCTCTGTCAAACCTCAAACAGTAATGATACACAATATAGCCTACCACAACAATACAAACCACCCCTCTGTCAAACCTTTAACAGTAATGATAGACAATATAGAATACCACAACAATACAAACTACCCCTCTGTCAAACCTTTAACAGTAATGATAGACAATATAGCCTACCACAACAATACAAACCATTCCTCTGTCAAACCTAAAACAGTAATGATAGACAATATAGCCAACCACAACAATACAAACCATTCCTCTGTCAAACCTCAAACAGTAATGATAGACAATATAGCCTACCACAACAATACAAACTACCCCTCTGTCAAACCTTTAACAGTAATGATAGACAATATAGCCTACCACAACAATACAAACTACCCCTCTGTCAAACCTTTAACAGTAATGATAGACAATATAGCCTACCACAACAATACAAACCATTCCTCTGTCAAACCTCAAACAGTAATGATAGACAATATAGCCTACCACAACAATACCAACTACCCCTCTGTCAAACCTTAAACAGTAATGATAGACAATATAGCCTACCACAACAATACAAACTACTCCTCTGTCAAACCTTAAACAGTAATGATAGACAATATAGCATACCACAACAATACAAACTACTCCTCTGTCAAACCTTAAACAGTAATGATAGACAATATAGCCTACCACAACAATACAAACCACTCCTCTCTCAAACCTTAAACAGTAATGATAGACAATATAGCCTACCACAACAATACAAACCACTCCTCTGTCAAACCTTTAACAGTAATGATAGACAATATAGCCTACCACAACAATACAAACCACTCCTCTGTCAAACCTTTAACAGTAATGATAGACAATATAGCCTACCAAAACAATACAAACCACTCCTCTGTCAAACCTTAAACAGTAATGATAGACAATATAGCCTACCACAACAATACAAACTACCCCTCTGTCAAACCTTTAACAGTAATGATAGACAATATAGCCTACCACAACAATAAAAACCATTCCTCTGTCAAACCTTAAACAGTAATGATACACAATATAGCCTACCACAACAATACAAACCACTCCTCTGTCAAACCTTTAACAGTAATGATAGACAATATAGCCTACCACAACAATACAAACCACTCCTCTGTCAAACCTTTAACAGTAATGATAGACAATATAGCCTACCAAAACAATACAAACCACTCCTCTGTCAAACCTTAAACAGTAATGATAGACAATATAGCCTACCACAACAATACAAACTACCCCTCTGTCAAACCTTAAACAGTAATGATAGACAATATAGCCTACCACAACAATACAAACTACTCCTCTGTCAAACCTTAAACAGTAATGATAGACAATATAGCATACCACAACAATACAAACTACTCCTCTGTCAAACCTTAAACAGTAATGATAGACAATATAGCCTACCACAACAATACAAACCACTCCTCTGTCAAACCTTAAACAGTAATGATAGACAATATAGCCTACCACAACAATACAAACTACTCCTCTGTCAAACCTTTAACAGTAATGATAGACAATATAGCCTACCACAACAATACAAACTACTCCTCTGTCAAACCTTAAACAGTAATGATAGACAACATAGCCTACCACAACAATACAAGCCACTCCTCTGTCAAACCTCAAAAAGTAATGATAGACAATATAGCCTACCACAACAATAAAAACTACCCCCTGTCAAACCTTAAACAGTAATGATTGACAATATAGAATACCACAACAATACAAACTACTTCTCTGTCAAACCTTAAACAGTAATGATAGACAATATAGCCTACCACAACAATACAAACTACCCCCTGTCAAACCTTAAGCAATAATGATAGACAATATAGCCTACCACAACAATACAAACTACCCCCTGTCAAACCTCAAACAATAATGATAGACAACATAGTCTACCACAACAATACAAACCACTCCTCTGTCAAACCTTAAACAGTAATGATAGACAATATAGCCTACCACAATAATACAAACTACCTCTCTGTCAAACCTCAAACAGTAATGATAGACAATATAGCCTACCACAACAATACAAACTACCCCTCTGTCAAACCTCAAACAGTAATGATAGACAATATAGTCTACCACAACAATACAAACTACTCCTCTGTCAAACCTCAAACAGTAATGATAGACAATATAGCCTACCACAACAATACAAACCACTCTTCTGTCAAACCTTAAACATTAATGATAGACAACATAGCCTACCACAACAATACAAACCACTCCTCTGTCAAACCTTAAACAGTAATGATAGACAATATAGCCTACCACAACAATACAAACCATTTCTCTGTTAAACCTTAAACAGTAATGATAAACAATATAGCCTACCACAACAATACAAACTACCCCTCTGTCAAACCTTAAACAGTAATGATAGACAATATAGCCTACCACAACAATACAAACCATTTCTCTGTTAAACCTTAAACAGTAATGATAGACAATATAGCCTACCACAACAATACAAACCATTTCTCTGTCAAACATTAAACAGTAATGATAGAGAATATAGCCTACCACAACAATACAAACCACTCCTCTGTCAAACATTAAACAGTAATGATAGACAATATAGCCTACCACAACAATACAAACTACTCCTCCGTCAAACATTAAACAGTAATGATAAACAATATAGCCTACCACAACAATACAAACCACCCCTCTGTCAAACCTCAAACAGTAATGATAGAGAATATAGCCTACCACAACAATACAAACCACTCCTCTGTCAAACCTTAAACAGTACTGATAGACAATATAGCCTACCACAATAATACAAACTACCCCTCGGTCAAACCTTAAACAGTAATGATAAGACAATATACCTACCACAACAATACAAACTACCCCTCTGTCAAACCTTAAATAGTAATGATAGACAATATAGCCTACCACAACAATACAAACTACTCCTCTGTCAAACCTTAAACAGTAATGATAGACAATATAGCCTACCACAACAATACACCCTACCCCTCTGTCAAACCTTTAACAGTAATGATAGACAATATAGCCTACCACAACAATACAAACTACCCCTCTGTCAAACCTTTAACAGTAATGATAGACAATATAGCCTACCACAACAATACAAACTACCCCTCTGTCAAACCTTTAACAGTAATGATAGACAATATAGCCTACCACAACAATACAAACCATTCCTCTGTCAAACCTCAAACAGTAATGATACACAATATAGCCTACCACAACAATACAAACCACCCCTCTGTCAAACCTTTAACAGTAATGATAGACAATATAGAATACCACAACAATACAAACTACCCCTCTGTCAAACCTTTAACAGTAATGATAGACAATATAGCCTACCACAACAATACAAACCATTCCTCTGTCAAACCTAAAACAGTAATGATAGACAATATAGCCAACCACAACAATACAAACCATTCCTCTGTCAAACCTCAAACAGTAATGATAGACAATATAGCCTACCACAACAATACAAACTACCCCTCTGTCAAACCTTTAACAGTAATGATAGACAATATAGCCTACCACAACAATACAAACTACCCCTCTGTCAAACCTTTAACAGTAATGATAGACAATATAGCCTACCACAACAATACAAACCATTCCTCTGTCAAACCTCAAACAGTAATGATAGACAATATAGCCTACCACAACAATACCAACTACCCCTCTGTCAAACCTTAAACAGTAATGATAGACAATATAGCCTACCACAACAATACAAACTACTCCTCTGTCAAACCTTAAACAGTAATGATAGACAATATAGCATACCACAACAATACAAACTACTCCTCTGTCAAACCTTAAACAGTAATGATAGACAATATAGCCTACCACAACAATACAAACCACTCCTCTCTCAAACCTTAAACAGTAATGATAGACAATATAGCCTACCACAACAATACAAACCACTCCTCTGTCAAACCTTTAACAGTAATGATAGACAATATAGCCTACCACAACAATACAAACCACTCCTCTGTCAAACCTTTAACAGTAATGATAGACAATATAGCCTACCAAAACAATACAAACCACTCCTCTGTCAAACCTCAAACAGTAATGATAGACAATATAGCCTACCACAACAATACAAACTACCCCTCTGTCAAACCTTTAACAGTAATGATAGACAATATAGCCTACCACAACAATAAAAACCATTCCTCTGTCAAACCTTAAACAGTAATGATACACAATATAGCCTACCACAACAATACAAACCACTCCTCTGTCAAACCTTTAACAGTAATGATAGACAATATAGCCTACCACAACAATACAAACCACTCCTCTGTCAAACCTTTAACAGTAATGATAGACAATATAGCCTACCAAAACAATACAAACCACTTCTCTGTCAAACCTTAAACAGTAATGATAGACAATATAGCCTACCACAACAATACAAACTACCCCTCTGTCAAACCTTAAACAGTAATGATAGACAATATAGCCTACCACAACAATACAAACTACTCCTCTGTCAAACCTTAAACAGTAATGATAGACAATATAGCATACCACAACAATACAAACTACTCCTCTGTCAAACCTTAAACAGTAATGATAGACAATATAGCCTACCACAACAATACAAACCACTCCTCTCTCAAACCTTAAACAGTAATGATAGACAATATAGCCTACCACAACAATACAAACCACTCCTCTGTCAAACCTTTAACAGTAATGATAGACAATATAGCCTACCACAACAATACAAACCACTCCTCTGTCAAACCTTTAACAGTAATGATAGACAATATAGCCTACCAAAACAATACAAACCACTCCTCTGTCAAACCTTAAACAGTAATGATAGACAATATAGCCTACCACAACAATACAAACTACCCCTCTGTCAAACCTTTAACAGTAATGATAGACAATATAGCCTACCACAACAATAAAAACCATTCCTCTGTCAAACCTTAAACAGTAATGATACACAATATAGCCTACCACAACAATACAAACTACTCCTCTGTCAAACCTTTAACAGTAATGATAGACAATATAGCCTACCACAACAATAAAAACTAATCCTCTGTCAAACCTTAAACAGTAATGATAGACAACATAGCCTACCACAACAATACAAACCACTCCTCTGTCAAACCTCAAACAGTAGTGATAGACAGTATAGCCTACCACAACAATACAAACTACCCCCTGTCAAACCTTAAACAGTAATGATAGACAATATAGCATACCACAACAATACAAACTACTCCTCTGTCAAACCTTAATCAGTAATGATAGACAATATAGCCTACCACAACAATACAAACTACCCCCTGTCAAACCTTAAACAATAATGATAGACAATATAGCATACCACAACAATACAAACTACTCCTCTGTCAATCCTTAAACAGTAATGATAGACAATATAGCCTACCACTAAAATACAAACCACCCCTCTGTCAAACCTCAAAAAGTAATGATAGACAATATAGCCTACTAAAACAATACAAACCACTTCTCTGTCAAATCTTAAACAGTAATGATAGACAATATAGCCTACCACAACAATACAAACCACTCCTCTGTGAAACATTAAACAGTAATGATAGACAACATAGCCTACCACAAGAATACAAACCTCTCCTCTGTCAAACCTTAAACAGTAATGATAGACAACATAGCCTACCACAACAATACAAACCACTCCTCTGTCAAACCTTAAACAGTAATGATAGACAATATAGCCTACCACAACAATACAAACCACCCCTCTTTCAAACCTTAAACAGTAATGATAGACAATATAGCATACCACAACAATACAAACTACCCTTCTGTCAAATCTTAAACAGTAATGATAGACAACATAGCCTACCACAACAATACAAACCACCCCTCTGTCAAACCTTAAACAGTAATGATAGACAATATAGCATACCACAACAATACAAACTACCCCTCTGTCAAACCTTAAACAGTAATGATAGACAATATAGCCTACCACAACAATACAAACTACCCCTCTGTCAAACCTTTAACAGTAATGATAGACAATATAGCCTACCACAACAATACAAACCATTCCTCTGTCAAACCTAAAACAGTAATGATAGACAATATAGCCAACCACAACAATACAAACCATTCCTCTGTCAAACCTCAAACAGTAATGATAGACAATATAGCCTACCACAACAATACAAACTACCCCTCTGTCAAACCTTTAACAGTAATGATAGACAATATAGCCTACCACAACAATACAAACTACCCCTCTGTCAAACCTTTAACAGTAATGATAGACAATATAGCCTACCACAACAATACAAACCATTCCTCTGTCAAACCTCAAACAGTAATGATAGACAATATAGCCTACCACAACAATACCAACTACCCCTCTGTCAAACCTTAAACAGTAATGATAGACAATATAGCCTACCACAACAATACAAACTACTCCTCTGTCAAACCTTAAACAGTAATGATAGACAATATAGCATACCACAACAATACAAACTACTCCTCTGTCAAACCTTAAACAGTAATGATAGACAATATAGCCTACCACAACAATACAAACCACTCCTCTCTCAAACCTTAAACAGTAATGATAGACAATATAGCCTACCACAACAATACAAACCACTTCTCTGTCAAACCTTAAACAGTAATGATAGACAATATAGCCTACCACAACAATACAAACCACTCCTCTGTCAAACCTTTAACAGTAATGATAGACAATATAGCCTACCAAAACAATACAAACCACTCCTCTGTCAAACCTTAAACAGTAATGATAGACAATATAGCCTACCACAACAATACAAACTACCCCTCTGTCAAACCTTTAACAGTAATGATAGACAATATAGCCTACCACAACAATAAAAACCATTCCTCTGTCAAACCTTAAACAGTAATGATACACAATATAGCCTACCACAACAATACAAACTACTCCTCTGTCAAACCTTTAACAGTAATGATAGACAATATAGCCTACCACAACAATACAAACTACTCCTCTGTCAAACCTTAAACAGTAATGATAGACAACATAGCCTACCACAACAATACAAACCACTCCTCTGTCAAACCTCAAACAGTAGTGATAGACAGTATAGCCTACCACAACAATACAAACTACCCCCTGTCAAACCTTAAACAGTAATGATAGACAATATAGCATACCACAACAATACAAACTACTCCTCTGTCAAACCTTAAACAGTAATGATAGACAATATAGCCTACCACAACAATACAAACTACCCCCTGTCAAACCTTAAACAATAATGATAGACAATATAGCATACCACAACAATACAAACTACTCCTCTGTCAATCCTTAAACAGTAATGATAGACAATATAGCCTACCACTAAAATACAAACCACCCCTCTGTCAAACCTCAAAAAGTAATGATAGACAATATAGCCTACTAAAACAATACAAACCACTTCTCTGTCAAATCTTAAACAGTAATGATAGACAATATAGCCTACCACAACAATAAAAACCACTCCTCTGTGAAACATTAAACAGTAATGATAGACAACATAGCCTACCACAAGAATACAAACCTCTCCTCTGTCAAACCTTAAACAGTAATGATAGACAACATAGCCTACCACAACAATACAAACCACTCCTCTGTCAAACCTTAAACAGTAATGATAGACAATATAGCCTACCACAACAATACAAACCACCCCTCTGTCAAACCTTAAACAGTAATGATAGACAATATAGCATACCACAACAATACAAACTACCCCTCTGTCAAATCTTAAACAGTAATGATAGACAACATAGCCTACCACAACAATACAAACCACCCCTCTGTCAAACCTTAAACAGTAATGATAGACAATATAGCATACCACAACAATACAAACTACCCCTCTGTCAAACCTTAAACAGTAATGATAGACAATATAGCATACCACAACAATACAAACTACTCCTCTGTCAAACCTTAAACAGTAATGATAGACAATATAGCCTACCACAACAATACAAACCACTCCTCTCTCAAACCTTAAACAGTAATGATAGACAATATAGCCTACCACAACAATACAAACCACTTCTCTGTCAAACCTTAAACAGTAATGATAGACAATATAGCCTACCACAACAATACAAACCACTCCTCTGTCAAACCTTTAACAGTAATGATAGACAATATAGCCTACCAAAACAATACAAACCACTCCTCTGTCAAACCTTAAACAGTAATGATAGACAATATAGCCTACCATAACAATACAAACTACCCCTCTGTCAAACCTTTAACAGTAATGATAGACAATATAGCCTACCACAACAATAAAAACCATTCCTCTGTCAAACCTTAAACAGTAATGATACACAATATAGCCTACCACAACAATACAAACTACTCCTCTGTCAAACCTTTAACAGTAATGATAGACAATATAGCCTACCACAACAATACAAACTACTCCTCTGTCAAACCTTAAACAGTAATGATAGACAACATAGCCTACCACAACAATACAAACCACTCCTCTGTCAAACCTCAAACAGTAGTGATAGACAGTATAGCCTACCACAACAATACAAACTACCCCCTGTCAAACCTTAAACAGTAATGATAGACAATATAGCATACCACAACAATACAAACTACTCCTCTGTCAAACCTTAAACAGTAATGATAGACAATATAGCCTACCACAACAATACAAACTACCCCCTGTCAAACCTTAAACAATAATGATAGACAATATAGCATACCACAACAATACAAACTACTCCTCTATCAATCCTTAAACAGTAATGATAGACAATATAGCCTACCACTAAATTACAAACCACCCCTCTGTCAAACCTCAAAAAGTAATGATAGACAATATAGCCTACTAAAACAATACAAACCACTTCTCTGTCAAATCTTAAACAGTAATGATAGACAATATAGCCTACCACAACAATACAAACCACTCCTCTGTGAAACATTAAACAGTAATGATAGACAACATAGCCTACCACAAGAATACAAACCTCTCCTCTGTCAAACCTTAAACAGTAATGATAGACAACATAGCCTACCACAACAATACAAACCACTCCTCTGTCAAACCTTAAACAGTAATGATAGACAATATAGCCTACCACAACAATACAAACCACCCCTCTGTCAAACCTTAAACAGTAATGATAGACAATATAGCATACCACAACAATACAAACTACCCCTCTGTCAAATCTTAAACAGTAATGATAGACAACATAGCCTACAACAACAATACAAACCACCCCTCTGTCAAACCTTAAACAGTAATGATAGACAATATAGCATACCACAACAATACAAACTACCCCTCTGTCAAACCTTAAACAGTAATGATAGACAATATAGCCTACCACAACAATACAAACCACTCCTCTGTCAAACCTTAAACAGTAATGATAGACAATATAGCCTACCACAACAATACAAACTACCCCTCTGTCAATCCTTTAACAGTAATGATAGACAATATAGCCTACCACAACAATACAAACCTCTCCTCTGTCAAACCTTAAACAGTAATGATAGACAACATAGCCTACCAAAACAATACAAACCTCTCCTCTGTCAAACCTTAAACAGTAATGATAGACAACATAGCCTATCACAACAATACAAACCACTCCTCTGTCAAACCTTAAACAGTAATGATAGACAACATAGCCTACCACAACTATACAAACCTCTCCCCTGTCAAACCTTAAACAGTAATGATAAACAATATAGCCTACCACAACAATACAAACTACCCCTCTGTCAAACCTTAAACAGTAATGATAGACAATATAGCCTACCACAACAATACGAACCACTCCTCTGTCAAACCTTAAACAGTAATGATAGACAATATAGCCTACCACAACAATACAAACCATTCCTCTGTCAAACCTCAAACAGTAATGATAGACAATATAGCCTACCACAACAATACAAACCACTCCTCTGTCAAACCTTAAACAGTAATGATAGACAATATAGCCTACCACAACAATACAAACCACTCCTCTGTCAAACCTTAAACAGTAATGATAGACAATATAGCCTACCACAACAATACAAACTACCCCGCTGTCAAACCTTAAACAGTAATGATAGACAATATAGCCTACCACAACAATACAAACCTCTCCTCTTTCAAACCTTAAACAGTTATGATAGACAATATAGCCTACCACAACAATACAAACTACCCCGCTGTCAAACCTTAAACAGTAATGATAGACAATATAGCCTACCACAACAATACAAACTATCCCTCTGTCAAACCTTTAACAGCAATGATAGACAATATAGCCTACCACAACAATACAAACTACTCCTCTGTAAAACCTCAAACAGTAATGATAGACAATATAGCCTACCATAACAATACAAACTACCCCTCTGTAAAACCTTAAACAGTAATGATAAACAATATAGGCTACCACAACAATACAAACTACTCCTCTGTCAAACCTCAAACAGTAATGATAGACAATATAGCCTACCATAACAATACAAACTACCCCTCTGTAAAACCTTAAACAGTAATGATAAACAATATAGGCTACCACAACAATACAAACTACTCCTCTGTCAAAACTTAAACAGTCATGATAGACAATATAGCCTACCACAACAATACAAACCACTCCTCTGTCAAACCTCAAACAGTAATGATAGACAATATAGCCTACCACAACAATACAAACTACTCCTCTGTCAAACCTTAAACAGTCATGATAGACAATATAGCCTACCACAACAATACAAACCACTCCTCTGTCAAACCTTAAACAGTAATGATAGACAATATAGCCTACCACAACAATACAAACCACTTCTCTGTCAAACCTTAAACAGTAATGATAGACAATATAGTCTACCATAACAATACAAACTTCCCCTCTGTCAAACCTTAAACAGTAATGATAGACAATATAGCCTACCACAACAATACAAACAACCACTCTGTCAAACCTCTAACAGTAATGATAGACAATATAGCCTACCACAACAATACAAACCATTCCTCTGTCAAACCTTTAACAGTAATGATACACAATATAGCCTACCACAACAATACAAACCACCCCTCTGTCAAACCTTTAACAGTAATGATAGACAATATAGCCAACCACAACAATACAAACCATTCCTCTGTCAAACCTCAAACAGTAATGATAGACAACATAGCCTACCACAACAATACAAACTACCCCTCTGTCAAACCTTTAACAGTAATGATAGACAATATAGCCTACCACAACAATACAAACCACTCCTCTGTCAAATCTTAAACAGTAATGATAGACAATATAGCCAACAACAACAATACAAACTACCCCTCTGTCAAACCTTTAACAGTAATGATAGACAATATAGCCTACCACAACAATTCAAACCATTCCTCTGTCAAACCTTAAACAGTAATGATACACAATATAGCCTACCACAACAATACAAACTACTCCTCTGTCAAACCTTTAACAGTAATGATAGACAATATAGCCAACCACAACAATACAAACTACTCCTCTGTCAAACCTTAAACAGTAATGATAGACAATATAGCATACCACAACAATACAAACTACTCCTCTGTCAAACCTTAAACAGTAATGATAGACAATATAGCCTACCACAACAATACAAACCTCTCCTCTCTCAAACCTTAAACAGTAATGATAGACAATATAGCCTACCACAACAATACAAACCACTTCTCTGTCAAACCTTAAACAGTAATGATAGACAATATAGCCTACCACAACAATACAAACCACTCCTCTGTCAAACCTTTAACAGTAATGATAGACAATATAGCCTACCACAACAATACAAACCACTCCTCTGTCAAACCTTAAACAGTAATGATAGACAATATAGCCTACCACAACAATACAAACTACCCCTCGGTCAAACCTTTAACAGTAATGATAGACAATATAGCCTACCACAACAATTCAAACCATTCCTCTGTCAAACCTTAAACAGTAATGATACACAATATATCCTACCACAACAATACAAACTACTCCTCTGTCAAACCTTTAACAGTAATGATAGACAATATAGCCTACCACAACAATACAAACTACCCCCTGTCAAACCTTAAACAGTAATGATAGACAATATAGCATACCACAACAATACAAACTACTCCTCTGTCAAACCTTAAACAGTAATGATAGACAATATAGCCTACCACAACAATACAAACTACTCCCTGTCAAACCTTAAACAATAATGATAGACAATATAGCATACCACAACAATACAAACTACTCCTCTGTCAATCCTTAAACAGTAATGATAGACAATATAGCCTACCACTAAAATACAAACCACTCCTCTGTCAAACCTCAAAAAGTAATGATAGACAATATAGCCTACTAAAACAATACAAACCACTTCTCTGTCAAATCTTAAACAGTAATGATAGACAATATAGCCTACCACAACAATACAAACCACTCCTCTGTGAAACATTAAACAGTAATGATAGACAACATAGCCTACCACAAGAATACAAACCTCTCCTCTGTCAAACCTTAAACAGTAATGATAGACAATATAGCCTACCACAACAATACAAACCACCCCTCTGTCAAACCTTAAACAGTAATGATAGACAATATAGCATACCACAACAATACAAACTACCCCTCTGTCAAACCTTAAACAGTAATGATCGAAAATATAGCCTACCACAACAATACAAACTACTCCTCTGTCAAACCTTAAACAGTAATGATAGACAATATAGCCTACCACAACAATACAAACTACCCCTCTGTCAAACCTTTAACAGTAATGATAGACAATATAGCCTACCACAACAATACAAACCTCTCCTCTGTCAAACCTTAAACAGTAATGATAGACAACATAGCCTACCACAACAATAAAAACCTCTACTATGTCAAACCTTAAACAGTAATGATAGACAACATAGCCTATCACAACAATACAAACCACTCCTCTGTCAAACCTTAAACAGTAATGATAGACAACATAGCCTACCACAACAATACAAACCTCTCCCCTGTCAAACCTTAAACAGTAATGATAAACAATATAGCCTACCACAACAATACAAACTACCCCTCTGTCAAACCTTAAACAGTAATGATAGACAATATAGCCTACCACAACAATACAAACCACTCCTCTGTCAAACCTTAAACAGTAATGATAGACAATATAGCCTACCACAACAATACAAACCATTCCTCTGTCAAACCTCAAACAGTAATGATAGACAATATAGCCTACCACAACAATACAAACCACTCCTCTGTCAAACCTTAAACAGTAATGATAGACAATATAGCCTACCACAACAATACAAACCACTCCTCTGTCAAACCTTAAACAGTAATGATAGACAATATAGCCTACCACAACAATACAAACTACCCCGCTGTCAAACCATAAACAGTAATGATAGACAATATAGCCTACCACAACAATACAAACCTCTCCTCTGTCAAACCTTAAACAGTAATGATAGACAATATAGCCTACCACAACAATACAAACTACCCCGCTGTCAAACCTTAAACAGTAATGATAGACAATATAGCCTACCACAACAATACAAACTACCCCTCTGTCAAACCTTTAACAGCAATGATAGACAATATAGCCTACCACAACAATACAAACTACTCCTCTGTAAAACCTCAAACAGTAATGATAGACAATATAGCCTACCATAACAATACAAACTACCCCTCTGTAAAACCTTAAACAGTAATGATAAACAATATAGGCTACCACAACAATACAAACTACTCCTCTGTCAAACCTCAAACAGTAATGATAGACAATATAGTCTACCACAACAATACAAACTACTCCTCTGTCAAACCTTAAACAGTCATGATAGACAATATAGCCTACCACAACAATACAAACTACTCCTCTGTCAAACCTTAAACAGTCATGATAGACAGTATAGCCTACCACAACAATACAAACCACTCCTCTGTCAAACCTTAAACAGTAATGATAGACAATATAGCCTACCACAACAATACAAACCACTTCTCTGTCAAACCTTAAACAGTAATGATAGACAATATAGTCTACCATAACAATACAAACCTCTCCTCTGTCAAACCTTAAACAGTAATGATAGACAATATAGCCTACCATAACAATACAAACTACCCCTCTGTCAAACCTTAAACAGTAATGATAGACAATATAGCCTACCACAACAATACAAACCACTCCTCTGTCAAACCTTAAACAGTAATGATAGACAATATAGCCTACCACAACAACACAAACTACCCCTCTGTCAAACCTTAAACAGTAATGATAGACAATATAGCCTACCACAACAATACAATCTACCCCTCTGTCAAACCTTTAACAGTAATGATAGACAATATAGCCTACCACAACAATACAAACTACCCCTTTGTCAAACCTTTAACAGTAATGATAGACAATATAGCCTACCACAACAATACAGACTACCCCTCTGTCAAACCTTTAACAGTAATGATAGACAATATAGCCTACCACAACAATACAAACCTCTCCTCTGTCAAACCTCAAACAGTAATGATAGACAATATAGCCTACCATAACAATACAAACTACCCCTCTCTTTAACCTTAAACAGTAATGATAGACAATATAGCCTACCACAACAATACAAACCACTCCTCTGTTAAACCTTAAACAGTAATGATAGACAATATAGCCTACCACAACAATACAAACCACTCCTCTGTCAAACCTTTAACAGTCATGATAGACAATATAGCCTACCACAACAATACAAACCACTCCTCTGTCAAACCTTTAACAGAAATGATAGACAATATAGTCTACCACAACAATACAAACTACTCCTCTGTCAAACCTTAAATAATAATAATAGACAATATAGCCTACCACAACAATACAAACTACCCCTCTGTCAAACCTTTAACAGTAATGATAGACAATATAGCCTACCACAACAATACAAACTACCCCTCTGTCAAACCTTTAACAGTAATGATAGACAGTATAGCTTACCACAACAATACAAACCATTCCTCTGTCAAACCTCAAACAGTAATGATAGACAATATAGCCTACCACAACAATACAAACTACTCCTCTGTCAAATCTTAAACAGTAATGATAGACAACATAGCCTACCACAACAATACAAACTACTCCTCTGTCAAACCTTAAACAGTAATGATAGACAATATATCCTACCACAACAATACAAACCACTCCTCTGTCAAACCTTAAACAGTAATGATAGACAATATAGCCTACCACAACAATACAAACCACTCCTCTGTCAAACCTTAAACAGTAATGATAGACAATATAGCCTACCACAACAATACAAACCACTCCTCTGTCAAACCTTAAACAGTAATGATAGACAATATAGCCTACCACAACAATACAAACCACTCCTCTGTCAAACCGTAAACAGTAATGATAGACAATATAGCCTACCACAACAATACAAACCACTCCTCTGTCAAACCTTAAACAGTAATGATAGACAATATAGCCTACCACAACAATACAAACCATTCCTCTGTCAAACCTTAAACAGTAATGATAGACAACATAGCCTACCACAACAATACAAACTACTCCTCTGTCAAACCTTTAACAGTAATGATAGACAATATAGCCTACCACAACAATACAAACTACTCCTATGTCAAACCTTAAACAGTAATGATAGACAACATAGCCTACCACAACAATACAAACCACTCCTCTGTCAAACCTCAAACAGTAATGATAGACAACATAGCCTACCACAACAATACAAACCACTCCCCTGTCAAACCTTCAACAGTAATGATAGACAATATAGCATACCACAACAATACAAACTACTCCTCTGTCAAACCTTAAACAGTAATGATAGACAATATAGCCTACCAAAACAATACAAACTACTCCTCTGTCAAACCTCAAACAGTAGTGATAGACAGTATAGCCTACCACAACAATACAAACTACCCCCTGTCAAACCTTAAACAGTAATGATAGACAATATAGCATACCACAACAATACAAACTACTCCTCTGTCAAACCTTAAACAGTAATGATAGACAATATAGCCTACCACAACAATACAAACTACCCCCTGTCAAACCTTAAACAATAATGATAGACAATATAGCATACCACAACAATACAAACTACTCCTCTGTCAATCCTTAAACAGTAATGATAGACAATATAGCCTACCACTAAAATACAAACCACTCCTCTGTCAAACCTCAAAAAGTAATGATAGACAATATAGCCTACCACAACAATACAAACTACCCCGCTGTCAAACCTTAAACAGTAATGATAGACAATATAGCCTACCACAACAATACAAACTACCCCTCTGTCAAACCTTTAACAGCAATGATAGACAATATAGCCTACCACAACAATACAAACTACTCCTCTGTAAAACCTCAAACAGTAATGATAGACAATATAGCCTACCATAACAATACAAACTACCCCTCTGTAAAACCTTAAACAGTAATGATAAACAATATAGGCTACCACAACAATACAAACTACTCCTCTGTCAAACCTCAAACAGTAATGATAGACAATATAGCCTACCACAACAATACAAACTACTCCTCTGTCAAACCTTAAACAGTCATGATAGACAATATAGCCTACCACAACAATACAAACCACTCCTCTGTCAAACTTCAAACAGTAATGATAGACAATATAGCCTACCACAACAATACAAACTACTCCTCTGTCAAACCTTAAACAGTCATGATAGACAGTATAGCCTACCACAACAATACAAACCACTCCTCTGTCAAACCTTAAACAGTAATGATAGACAATATAGCCTACCACAACAATACAAACCACTTCTCTGTCAAACCTTAAACAGTAATGATAGACAATATAGTCTACCATAACAATACAAACTACCCCTCTGTCAAACCTAAAACAATAATGATAGACAATATAGCCTACCACAACAATACAAACCACTCCTCTGTCAAACCTTAATCAGTAATGATAGACAATATAGCCTACCACAACAACACAAACTACCCCTCTGTCAAACCTTAAACAGTAATGATAGACAATATAGCCTACCACAACAATACAATCTACCCCTCTGTCAAACCTTTAACAGTAATGATAGACAATATAGCCTACCACAACAATACAAACTACCCCTTTGTCAAACCTTTAACAGTAATGATAGACAATATAGCCTACCACAACAATACAAACCATTCCTCTGTCAAACCTCAAACAGTAATGATAGACAATATAGCCTACCACAACAATACAAACTACCCCTCTGTCAAACCTTTAACAGTAATGATAGACAATATAGCCTACCACAACAATACAAACCTCTCCTCTGTCAAACCTCAAACAGTAATGATAGACAATATAGCCTACCATAACAATACAAACTACTCCTCTCTTTAACCTTAAACAGTAATGATAGACAATATAGCCTACCACAACAATACAAACCACTCCTCTGTCAAACATTAAACAGTAATGATAGACAATATAGCCTACCACAACAATACAAACCACTCCTCTGTTAAACCTTAAACAGTAATGATAGACAATATAGCCTACCACAACAATACAAACCACTCCTCTGTCAAACCTTTAACAGTCATGATAGACAATATAGCCTACCACAACAATACAAACCACTCCTCTGTCAAACCTTTAACAGAAATGATAGACAATATAGTCTACCACAACAATACAAACTACTCCTCTGTCAAACCTTAAATAATAATGATAGACAATATAGCCTACCACAACAATACAAACTACCCCTCTGTCAAACCTTTAACAGTAATGATAGACAATATAGCCTACCACAACAATACAAACTACCCCTCTGTCAAACCTTTAACAGTAATGATAGACAGTATAGCCTACCACAACAATACAAACCATTCCTCTGTCAAACCTCAAACAGTAATGATAGACAATATAGCCTACCACAACAATACAAACTACTCCTCTGTCAAATCTTAAACAGTAATGATAGACAACATAGCCTACCACAACAATACAAACTCCTCCTCTGTCAAACCTTAAACAGTAATGATAGACAATATATCCTACCACAACAATACAAACCACTCCTCTGTCAAACCTTAAACAGTAATGATAGACAATATAGCCTACCACAACAATACAAACCACTCCTCTGTCAAACCTTAAACAGTAATGATAGACAATATAGCCTACCACAACAATACAAACCACTCCTCTGTCAAACCTTTAACAGTAATGATAGACAATATAGCCTACCACAACAATACAAACCACTCCTCTGTCAAACCTTAAACAGTAATGATAGACAATATAGCCTACCACAACAATACAAACTACCCCTCTGTCAAACCTTAAACAGTAATGATAGACAATATAGCCTACCACAACAATACAAACCACTCCTCTGTCAAACCGTAAACAGTAATGATAGACAATATAGCCTACCACAACAATACAAACCACTCCTCTGTCAAACCTTAAACAGTAATGATAGACAATATAGCCTACCACAACAATACAAACCATTCCTCTGTCAAACCTTAAACAGTAATGATAGACAACATAGCCTACCACAACAATACAAACTACTCCTCTGTCAAACCTTTAACAGTAATGATAGACAATATAGCCTACCACAACAATACAAACTACTCCTATGTCAAACCTTAAACAGTAATGATAGACAACATAGCCTACCACAACAATACAAACCACTCCTCTGTCAAACCTCAAACAGTAATGATAGACAACATAGCCTACCACAACAATACAAACCACTCCCCTGTCAAACCTTCAACAGTAATGATAGACAATATAGCATACCACAACAATACAAACTACTCCTCTGTCAAACCTTAAACAGTAATGATAGACAATATAGCCTACCAAAACAATACAAACTACCCCCTGTCAAACCTTAGACAATAATGATAGACAATATAGCATACCACAACAATACAAACTACTCCTCTGTCAAACCTTAAACAGTAATGATAGACAATATAGCCTACCACAACAATACAAACCACTCCTCTGTCAAACCTCAAAAAGTAATGATAGACAATATAGCCTACCACAACAATACAAACCACTTCTCTGTCAAATCTTAAACAGTAATGATAGACAATATAGCCTACCACAACAATACAAACTACTCCTCTGTCAAACCTTAAACAGTAATGATAGACAATATAGCGTACCACAACAATACAAACCTCTCCTCTGTCAAACCTTAAACAGTAATGATAGACAATATAGCCTACCACAACAATACAAACCACCCCTCTGTCAAACCTTAAACAGTAATGATAGACAATATAGCCTACCAACACAATACAAACTACCCCTCTGTCAAACCTTAAACAGTAATGATAGACAACATAGCCTACCACAACAATACAAACCACCCCTCTGTCAAACCTTAAACAGTAATGATAGACAATATAGCCTACCACAACAATACAAACCTCTCCTCTGTCAAACCTTAAACAGTAATGATAGACAACATAGCCTACCACAACAATATAAACCTCTCCTCTGTCAAACCTTAAAGAGTAATGATAGACAATATAGCCTACCACAACAATACAAACCACTCCTCTGTCAAACTTTAAACAGTAATGATAGACAACATAGCCTATCACAACAATACAAACCTCTCCCCTGTCAAACCTTAAACAGTAATGATACACAATATAGCCTACCACAACAATACAAACTACCCCTCTGTCAAACCTTAAACAGTAATGATAGACAATATAGCCTACCACAACAATACAAACCACTCCTCTGTCAAACCTTAAACAGTAATGATAGACAATATAGCCTACCACAACAATACAAACCATTCCTCTGTCAAACCTCAAACAGTAATGATAGACAATATAGCCTACCACAACAATACCAACCACTCCTCTGTCAAACCTTAAACAGTAATGAAAGACAATATAGCCTACCACAACAATACAAACCACTCCTCTGTCAAACCTTAAACAGTAATGATAGACAATATAGCCTACCACAACAATAAAAACTACCCCGCTGTCAAACCTTAAACAGTAATGATAGACAATATAGCCTACCACAACAATACAAACTACTCCTCTGTAAAACCTCAAACAGTAATGATAGACAATATAGCCTACCACAATAATACAAACTACTCCTCTGTAAAACTTCAAACAGTAATGATAAACAATATAGCCTACCACAACAATACAAACCAGTCCTCTGTCAAACCTTAAACAGTAATGATAAACAATATAGCCTACCACAACAATACAAACCACCCCTCTGTCAAACCTTAAACAGTAATGATAGACAATATAGCATACCACAACAATACAAACTACCCCTCTGTCAAACCTTAAACAGTAATGATAGACAATATAGCCTACCACAACAATACAAACCACTCCTCTGTTAAACCTTAAACAATAATGATAGACAATATAGCCTACCACAACAATACAAACTACCCCTCTGTCAAACCTTAAACAGTAATGATAGACAATATAGCCTACCACAACAATACAAACCTCTCCTCTGTCAAACCTTAAACAGTAATGATAGACAACATAGCCTACCACAACAATACAAACCTCTCCTCTGTCAAACCTTAAACAGTAATGATAGACAACATAGCCTACCACAACAATACAAACCACTCCTCTGTCAAACCTTAAACAGTAATGATAGAAAACATAGCCTACCACAACAATACAAACCTCTCCCCTGTCAAACCTTAAACAGTAATGATAAACAATATAGCCTACCACAACAATACAAACTACCCCTCTGTCAAACCTTAAACAGTAATGATAGATAATATAGCCTACCATAACAATACAAACCACTCCTCTGTCAAACCTTAAACAGTAATGATAGACAATATAGCCTACCACAACAATACAAACCATTCCTCTGTCAAACCTCAAACAGTAATGATAGACAATATAGCCTACCACAACAATACAAACCACTCCTCTGTCAAACCTTAAACAGTAATGACAGACAATATAGCCTACCACAACAATACAAACCACTCCTCTGTCAAACCTCAAACAGTAATGATAGACAATATAGCCTACTACAACAATACAAACTACTCCTCTGTTAAACCTTAAACAGTAATGATAGACAATATAGCCAACCACAACAATACAAACTACCCCGCTGTCAAACCTTAAACAGTAATGATAGACAATATAGCCTACCACAACAATACAAACCTCTCCTCTGTCAAACCTTTAACAGTAATGATAGACAATATAGCCTACCACAACAATACAAACTACCCCGCTGTCAAACCTTAAACAGTAATGATAGACAATATATCCTACCACAACAATACAAACTACTCCTCTGTAAAACCTCAAACAGTAATGATAGACAATATAGCCTACCACAACAATACAAACTACCCCTCTGTAAAACCTCAAACAGTAATGATAGACAATATAGCCTACCACAACAATACAAAATACTCCTCTGTAAAACCTCAAACAGTAATGATAGACAATATAGCCAACCACAACAATACAAACTACCCCTCTGTCAAACCTTTAACAGTAATGATAGACAATATAGTCTACCACAACAATACAAACTACTCCTCTGTAAAACCTCAAACAGTAATGATAGACAACATAGCCTACCACAACAATACAAAATACCCCTCTGTCAAACCTTAAACAGTAATGATAGACAATATAGCCTACCACAACAATACAAACTACTCCTCTGTCAAACCTTAAACAGTAATGATAGACAATATAGCCTACCACAACAATACAAACTACTCCTTTGTAAAACCTCAAACAGTAATGATAGACAACATAGCCTACCACAACAATACAAACCTCTCCTCTGTCAAACCTTAAACAGTAATGATAGACAACATAGCCTACCACAACAATACAAACCACTCCTCTGTCAAACCTTAAACAGTAATGATAGACAACATAGCCTACCACAACAATACAAACCTCTCCCCTGTCAAACCTTAAACAGTAATGATAAACAATATAGCCTACCACAACAATACAAACTACCCCTCTGTCAAACCTTAAACAGTAATGATAGACAATATAGCCTACCATAACAATACAAACCACTCCTCTGTCAAACCTTAAACAGTAATGATAGACAATATAGCCTACCACAACAATACAAACCATTCCTCTGTCAAACCTCAAACAGTAATGATAGACAATATAGCCTACCACAACAATACAAACCACTCCTCTGTCAAACCTTAAACAGTAATGATAGACAATATAGCCTACCACAACAATACAAACCACTCCTCTGTCAAACCTCAAACAGTAATGATAGACAATATAGCCTACTACAACAATACAAACTACTCCTCTGTTAAACCTTAAACAGTAATGATAGACAATATAGCCAACCACAACAATACAAACTACCCCGCTGTCAAACCTTAAACAGTAATGATAGACAATATAGCCTACCACAACAATACAAACCTCTCCTCTGTCAAACCTTTAACAGTAATGATAGACAATATAGCCTACCACAACAATACAAACTACCCCGCTGTCAAACCTTAAACAGTAATGATAGACAATATATCCTACCACAACAATACAAACTACTCCTCTGTAAAACCTCAAACAGTAATGATAGACAATATAGCCTACCACAACAATACAAACTACCCCTCTGTAAAACCTCAAACAGTAATGATAGACAATATAGCCTACCACAACAATACAAAATACTCCTCTGTAAAACCTCAAACAGTAATGATAGACAATATAGCCAACCACAACAATACAAACTACCCCTCTGTCAAACCTTTAACAGTAATGATAGACAATATAGCCTACCACAACAATACAAACTACTCCTCTGTAAAACCTCAAACAGTAATGATAGACAACATAGCCTACCACAACAATACAAAATACCCCTCTGTCAAACCTTAAACAGTAATGATAGACAATATAGCCTACCACAACAATACAAACTACTCCTCTGTCAACCCTTAAACAGTAATGATAGACAATATAGCCTACCACAACAATACAAACTACTCCTTTGTAAAACCTCAAACAGTAATGATAGACAATATAGCCTACCACAACAATACAAACTACCCCTCTTTCAAACCTTAAACAGTAATGATAGACAATATAGCCTACCACAACAATACAAACTACTCCTCTGTAAAACCTCAAACAGTAATGATAGACAATATAGCCTACCACAACAATACAAACTACCCCGCTGTCAAACCTTAAACAGTAATGATAGACAATATAGCCTACCACAACAATACAAACTACCCCTCGTCAAACCTTAAACAGTAATGATAGACAATATAGTCTACCACAACAATACAAACCACTCCTCTGTAAAACATTAAACAGTAATGATAAACAATATAGCCTACCACAACAATACAAACTACCCCTCTGTCAAACCTTAAACAGTAATGATAGACAATATAGCCTACCACAACAATACAAACTATCCCTCGTCAAACCTTAAACAGTAATGATAGACAATATAGCCTACCATAACAATACAAACTACCCCTCTGTAAAACATTAAACAGTAATGATAAACAATATAGCCTACCATAACAATACAAACTACCCCTCTGTCAAACCTTAAACAGTAATGATAGACAATATAGCCTACCACAACAATACAAACTACCCCTCTGTCAAACCTTAAACAGTAATGATAGACAATATAGCCTACCACAACAATACAAACTACCCCTCTGTCAAACCTTAAACAGTAATGATAGACAATATAGTCTACCACAACAATACAAACCACTCCTCTGTCAAACCTTAAACAGTAATGATAGACAATATATCTAACTACAACAATACAAACTACTCCTCTGTCAAACCTTAAACAGTAATGATAGACAATATAGTCTACCACAACAATACAAACTACTCCTCTGTCAAACCTTAAACAGTAATGATAGACAATATAGCCTACCACAACAATACAAACTACCCCGCTGTCAAACCTTAAACAGTAATGATAGACAATATAGTCTACCACAACAATACAAACTACCCCTCTGTCAAACCTTAAACAGTAATGATAGACAATATAGCCTACCACAACAATACAAACTACCCCGCTGTCAAACCTTAAACAGTAATGATAGACAATATAGCCTACCACAACAATACAAACTACCCCGCTGTCAAACCTTAAACAGTAATGATAGACAATATAGCCTACCACAACAATACAAACCTCTCCTCTGTCAAACCTTAAACAGTAATGATAGACAATATAGCCTACCACAACAATACAAACCACTCCTCTGTCAAACCTCAATCAGTAATGATAAACAATATAGCCTACCACAACAATATGTGACTGACATTAGTAAATGGTTACACCATTTGTTTGGAATAGCTTGTCTTAATCCGGAAGATGTAGGTGACAGTTTTGCTGAGGATTTGATTCCTGATATGCCAAGTGACAACAAAGTTTCAGGACTTTGCCGATTATGTGTTGTCAACATGCGTAGATGATAACGCAATGCTTCCACCATCAGTGTGGGCTGAAATTCCGTCCAACTCTAGACGAACAAATAATGGACCTGAAGCATTCCATTCCCACTATAACGAACAATTCTACTCCTCACATCCATCTACGTTTGTGTTTCTAGACACTCTTACAAAGATTCAGGCAACGACATACATACAAATCAGAAGTATCAGCTCAGAAGCTGCCAGAAGTAGACATGAGTCTGAAAAGGAAAACTTTGCAATGGAAAAATACCAAAAACTATTACGAGGTGAATCTAGCAGAAAGCAGTATGTTTGCATTTTGAGTTATAAATACCAGACATTAGTTTAACTGTACAGATACTTGAATTTAATTGGACTTTATCTGTAAATAAATAGACTCGTTCAACGTTTTAATTTATCATATTTTATAATAAATGACTTTAGCTCTGTCAGTGTTAAAACTGCCGGTCTCAATTCCGGATAAAAGAGGAGGGAAGTCATTAAATTAGTTTCTTTAAAATAAATATTTTTAAAGTAAAACAATAAATTTATAACAATGGCGCAAATGAATGTCTATTTTATTGGCGTATATGATACCCATGGTTTGAACAAATAAGTGGCGCAGAAGTAGTATTGGCGCAAATAAGTTGTGGCGCAAATGAATGCATTTTTGGCGCAAATCGATATCGACCAAATATAATGCGAGATTAACCCAGTGCGAGGATAAGCGTAGTCTTATGGGTCATATTTCATATCATTTAGTAGATGTATCTTCACGTGGATTGTTTTCTCCATTTTATCATTATCTATTGAAATCTGTACATTTTGTTAGTTTTATGCATAAAGTACTGGTGCCTTATCACGGCCTTGTTTAATCATTAGTAATAACTATTATAATGTGAGTGAGTGAGTGATTGTTGTTTAACGCCAATTCAGCAATTTTTCAGCTATATCATGGCGAGAACAATTTAATTTTCAATGAGATGACACTATATAATATGTGTTAGTATTTGTTAGTACATATATTCACATGCCGGTATTAGAATATCATTGTACAAAGAAATTAAAAATACATACATTTTAAAAACATCTAAATTAATTTTACATTAACTTTAATTGAAATATCAAATGATGGCCTTGTTAGATAATCAACATTAGTTTTAGTTTCAATGAGAATAATGACAAAAAGGTTTTAACGGATAAAAACAGATGAAAGCAATTGATAAAAAAAATAATAAACCAATTAAGATTGATTATTTTCTTCACATGAATTTAGGAGTAGTTAAATTTATCTTCTGAAAGTCCCTTTGGTAACTTCAAACTTTTCAATTTAGATTAATATCTATATACATTATGGTCCCTATGGTTGCAAATTTTATTAAATTGTACCGATTTTTAATGTTCAAACTTGAATAATTCAACAATATTTTAAATGCATTCCAATGGAACGCGGAACAAATTAATGGGCCACGACGAACATAAAGTACCCTATCGACTATCAAGATATAAACATAGCAGTAAAAAACACTGTCATTGGAGGGAGTGAGTGATTGTTGTTTCACGCCAATTCAGCTAATGTTCAGCTATATCATGGCGAGAAAAAGTTATTTTCAATGAAATGATGATGAAATCCGCTTTGTACTAGACCAACACGCTGAGTTGGACTTTTATAGCGCTAACTCACTGAAACAACAGTCCGCGGGTAGAAATATCGCTCCACTCGGACACTTTAGTCTGATTCCGAGCCAACCCGTCTTTGCTCTTTCTCCTTACTGCTGCGTGATTACCGGAGAAGCAACAAATACCAATTTTATAGTCTTTGGTTTGACCCGACCATGACTTGAACCCACGATCGAGCGCACTCGAGGCGAACACGCTCACCATTACGCCACCGATGCGGTTGTTTATGCCATTTGGTTTGCTTCCTCCCAACGATTCTCTTTATCATTAGGTTTTCCAATTTCTTGACTTTAAGCGTTCATGAATGAAGGTTATGTCTGAGTTAGAGGTCTAAGTTTTATGTTATCAAGCGAAGTCATGTTCCTTATAAGTTAATAGTTGTCTATTCATTGTGATAAATTGTTGCTTAACATCAATTGAGCAGCTCTTGTTTCAGCTCTTTAGAAGCAATAAATTTAGTAAATAGGTTATATGGACATGTTTATTATAGGCGGAAGCATACTTCCGCGATTTGTTTTAGGTTTTATTGGAACTAAAACACTATTTCCTTAGCTCTATTGAAAGATATATCGGTTTTCAAAAATTTCCCTTAATGACAGATGGAGCGTACGGTGCAAAAGTAAGTTTCCAAATGTTTTATTTTAGCAAGGAGGTAGGAGCCGGTGGGTCAAGATGTTTTTGTTCCTCTTTATTTGACAAAAATTAAAGCTGAATTTTTAACATAGAAAAAAAATAAAAAATAAAATTCTTTCCAGTCAATCACGAAGTGTCCTCCACTGTCTAGTCCACTCCTAAAACTTGCCCCCACTTTCCGGTCAACTCTTAACTCTTAAAACGTGCCCCTCACTTTACTTTAACTATTGTTCATGTTATGTCATAAACAATGAACATTTTCAAAACATCGGCGTTTTTTTTAAATGAAAAATGAATTTTTAACTCAAAATAATATTTCGCATTCTACTGTTCAGTATCACAGCTATTATTCCTCTGGTTCCAGAAAAGTACTGTTCATAGGTGATTTAAAAAAAAAATAGGTATGAGAGTCTTCAAAGATATAATTTACCAATGTTGGTATTCATTTTTGTTTGTTTGCTTGTTGAAAACCAACTGTTTTATGTCACAACTATTGATCTTCTGGGCCTAGAAATGTAGAATTACTGGGTACTGTACTCAAAATAATAAGTCTGAAAGTCTTCCAGGATATTTACCAAAGATAGAATTCAAATATTATACATATACATGTAATAGGTCTGAGAGTCTTTCATGCGATTTACCAAAGATTGAAATCGAATATTGTTCTTCGAAGCCTCACATCTCACCTGTATCGAAGCTGTATACAAGTAAATGCTACATTGTATATGTTATATTCAGAGTAGGTATTTTCTGTGTATATAAGTTAGTCACAATATTACTGAAATATTGTTGAAAGTGGTGTTAAGCACCATAAGTCTGTCTTGAAAGATGGCAATTGTCAGACTTAATTGACGTCTTCAAACATTTCTAGTAATTTCCTTGGAATTTATAAGAAACAATCCGTGCAAAATATTATCTGATATTTAGGAAATTATAAAGATAAAGGTAAGGTAAATTAGAATTATTGCAATCTGCAAATTTTGCCTATTTCTCACTGGGGTAAAGCTGATAACCGTAACTGCAATTACGGTCATCCCAAGATGGCGGACGTGGAATCAGGTAAGAATGTTTTTTTGTCGATTAAATTGTTTCTATAATATACGTTATCAGTTTCCAGGTGTTATATAACATCTCGAGACTGATAACATTTTTATCTGAATGTTCCAACATTAATAAGTATGTCCTTATTATAGGAAAAACATAAATTACGTGTATCTTTGGACAAAGATCACAGAGAACGATTATTGATTTTCTGTCATCAAGTGAAATGTGTGTCATCTGCTGCAGTGTAAATGGATAGCAATGTCATATGATTTTCTGTGCCTTATGAAATACACAACACGGCAATATGTGATAAATGGAAAAGAACTAAGTGTATTTAAACTTTTCTTTAGTTTACAGCGATGTCGTATGGTTTACTAAATACACAGCATGAGATTTGTCTGTGTCGTATGAAACACGCAGCACAGGCAATAGGTGAGAGACGTCGTCTGCTGTGCATAATGTAAATGAACAGCACATAGGTGAGAGAGATTATTGATTTTCTGTCACCGCACTGCTTCCCTGAAGTTTTGCAAGTACAGTTGTACCTTGTTAGCCAATCAAAATTCTACTTGCCATGAGAACATCAGATAATGTATCTTAAATGACACATGCATTTGTACGATAGTAATTTATGAACTTTCCACAAGGAAATCACAAATTACGACTGAAAAATGTACATGAAAGAGAACATCCGATTTTTTTTAAAAATCGCTAAGATGACCGTTATTAACTAATCATAATTGTTTTGAAAGATAAGTTTTCAGTTGCGGTCATCTTAGCGATTTTTTTTAATCGGATTTTCACTTTCATATACATTTTTCAGTCGTAATTTGTGATTTCCTTGTGATAAGTTCACAGTTTACTATCGTACCAATGCATGTGCCATTTAGAATACATTATAGAAACAATTTAATCAATTGTTTAATAAACAAGAACTATCTTTTAAAAAAAAGATGTACGACGAAGCACAAATATTATATTCTTCTACGAACAGTATTTCACTGAAATAACCTCAACATATTGGTTTTATATGATTTGATAAGATATGTAAAACCTTGCATCCTACTTAATGTGCAAGGAATCGTTAATAAATAGTAACATCGTCCATCTTGGCCCGAGGACGGGACTGCCAGACAAAATTTTGAAAGGGGATCATCAAAGGATTATTTTAGCAAAGCTTGAATCCAATTGGCCCAGTAGTTTAAGAGGAAAAAAATTAAAATTTCATCCACCTTTTCTGTTTTTAGCAACAGTAGCCATGTTGGTTGGATGTCTGGATTGCCGGACAAAATTTTGAAAGGAGGCCATCAAAGGACTAAGCAAAGTTTAGTTCCAATTGGCCCAGTAGTTTCAGAGATGAAGATTTTTAAAATTGCATCCCCTTTTTTCAGAGATGAAGATTTTTTAAATTTCATCCCCCTTTTTATTTTTAGTAACAGCGACCATGTTGGTTGGAGGTCGGGACTGCCGGACACAATTTTGGAAGGGGATTACCAACGGACCATTCCACCAAAGTTTGGTCTTAAGTGGCCAAGTGGTTTCAGAGGAGAATATTTTTAGTAATTGTGTGCGGACGGACGACCGACGCAAAGTGATGACAAAGGCTCACATGATTCTTTGGGTCAGGTGAGCTAGAAAAAAAGGGGGGTGCATATTATTTCCTATCCATGGTAAAATCTCAAAAAATTCATGGCTTCAACAATAACTTCTTAATATGTAATAGATGAAATGGCACTTTCTCAGAATTTAATACCCCCAGTCGCTCACCTGAAGATTACATCATACATTGAAAATAAAACTTTACGACATATAATACTTTGGTTAAAGAGAATATCTCTTAAATTTAAAGTTTAATACAGATACACCATTAAAAGTAATCATATTATCAGTTATACTCGAACTCCCTTTGTCTGTACGGGGCGTAGGACGACGGACGCAACCAATCAGAAAACTAATAAATGACTTGCTTATTACAAGTGCCTTATATCCGAATTGCTTATTACAAAGTGCTTTCAATCCGACATGTTTATTACAAGTCAATGATTTTCCTACTCATTTGTATCTGGGGTCCGGGTCCCTTATATTTGGGGAAATTAGCGCGTAAATGATGTGAATTGGGAATAGATGGGAAGAGCAATACATTTATTAGTTTGGAGGTCCAGTAATAGAATATCAATCATACTGTACCAAGGTTAATGCCAACAGTAACACATTCTTGTGATGAGGAAGAATGACCACAAAACAGTTCACAAAACTTACATAAATACCCTTGGTGTACCACACTGTCATGTAGCCATGGGTATTTTTGTTCATTTTGTATTGAACTGAACACCCTGGCATCTGGTACCATGACCTCTGGAGCACAACTGTCCGAATCAGAGTGACAGTCAGATTGCGAATATCAACATCACCACTATTTGCACTATTTACATGTTGTTGGATGTCATTTGAAGCTGTGCTAGGTAATAAAGAATTTGAATTGGTTGTTTTTGGAGTGACATTCGCAGTGGTAACAAGGCATTCAGCTTCTGGGCATGATGTATTAGTAGTTAGTCAAGTTAGTATTCACCTAATCCCACTTAAAAAAAAGTTCATTTAAGAAATCTAAAATTGCATGGGATTAGATAGACGACATCACCGGTACAGTAGTGGGTCGGACTCACTTCAAAACACAAACAGTTTCACTAGCTTTATTAACGTCATCAACCTCATTTTTCTCCTGGGGGAAGTAAAAACTTTTCTTAATCCAAAGGATTCAGGTTAACCTTGATTAGAGAATGGAGAACTAATATGTATTAATTTATCATTTTTATTCTATTAAAAAAAAACACATACAGATACGTACATGAATAAGTGATATCTCTATCAATACATTTATATTTCAACATCCATAGAACTTATTATTTATTTTTTAAACTACATGAAATAATAAACAAGCATGTCTTAGCTATAAATGTTTGCTACTATTCATTTTGTAATGAAATTCTTATGTTTCATGTTTTTTTTTCAAAGGTACAAATATTTTTTAAAAGATATTTTACTATTTATGTCATACTTGATTTCACTCCATATGAAAAAATGTTTCCTTCCAATTTCTATTAATAACACTTACTTCACTCAAATATTTTCCCTTTTTCTGCAATATTTGACATAAAATACAGATACATCACAGGTAATAATTAATAAAGATACTAATTGCAAAAACAGTATAATTAACTGCAACAACATGGGATTAGATAGACGACATCACCAGTACAGTAGTGGGTCGGACTCACTTCAAAGCACAAACAGTTTCACTAGCTTTATTAACGTCATCAACCTCATTTTTCTCCTGGGGGAACTAAAAACTTTTTTTAATCCAAAGGATTCAAGTTACTTGTACTTGCTTCCATCATTACTTGTCAATTTCTTAGCAAATTATTTAGAATTATAAAACATCGTGACATTTTTATTTTTATGAGCCCCAGTGCACTGCTTTTCCCGGGGGCCCGTGATGCTGTTTAGACGGCTCTGCTTCTATTGTTATTATCCAAAAAGCAGTAGAGAGGGTCTACACATGTAAAATGCTACGGTAACGTTGGTGTTAGATATTTCAGCAGATAAACAATGCAAATTAATTTGTGAAGAAGGAAGCTTTTGAAGCACATCTATAAAACATGTATTTAATATAATATAATAATTTATGAAAAAAAAACAGCCGAGTTGCAATTGTTAAAATAACATATGGTTGTGATCGTCTTCCGTAATTAAAATCGTCAAAATGAAATACAACCGAATTGATATCAAATGGTGACATGTTTCAACCTCCTTTAAAATATATCTTGAAATGCTTTCTCACTTGTACATTACGTTCACGATATTTTATTACAACACTATTTTACTCAAGTGTACAATTTTTTTCTGTTCTAGTTAAAGGACTTTATCAAACAGAATCATACAGTTTACATGTAATGCAGTCACTACGCATTTAAACCACAGAAGAATATTTCTATTTGCCACACCTTGTGGTGTAGGGTCGCTATTGTGCATGCGAAATATTAATTGCAAATCCCATATGCTGCCTGTCTAGAATATTTTATTTTTTTCTCGATCGACAGTTCAGAAGCTAGAAAACAATAAGATGAATATTGTCTGTCAATCATGCAAACAATAATTTATGCACACAAATTAAACATATATATATTGTATTGGTATTTCCAGCAAAGTCAGTGCATAAACCGTAGAAAAACATACAGTACACAACATACATAGATAAGCATGGGGCCGTATGCTCGTGGGCCCCCGGGCAAATTTCTGTCCCGCGTGCCCATGCGTTAAAACGGCACTGAATACACACCTCTCCTACATCCCTCCAATGTTAATGTTAAAGATTTACAAACCACGCTGGACGCAATGTGATCATAATACCTTAGACCCTTTGGGTCTGGTCATGGTGAGGTAAGCGTTGATGCATGTGCGTTTTGCATAAACATGTACTATATATGCACGCGCTACAAAATAGTCCCAAAACTTAATAACGTAAAATAGTTAAAGCATTTGGTTTTGCAGTTTCTAAGAAAAAGATTAAATATTACTATGAAAAGTTATGGACAACAGACGACGGACACTAAATGATAATATTTCTACAATTTTTCTATTGAATGTTGGAACTGTTCCGACAGTGTGATATATATTTTTTCATTTGATTATAGTTTTATTCCTATGAGTGGTTGTGTAGGTATGGGCCACAGTGCACTGCTTTTCCCGGGGGCCCATGATGCTGTTTAGACGGCTCTGCTTCTATTGTTATTATCCAAAAAGCAGTAGAGAGGGTCTACACATGTAAAATGCTACGGTAACGTTGGTGTTTAGATATTTCAGTAGATAAACAATACAAATTAATTTGTGAAGAAGGAAGCTTTTGAAGCACATCTATAAAACATGTATTTAATATAATATAATAATTTATGAGAAAAAAAACAGCCGAGTTGCAATTGTTAAAACAACATATGGTTGTGATCGTCTTCCGTAATTAAAATCGTCAAAATGAAATACAACCGAATTGATATCAAATGGTGACATGTTTCAACCTCCTTTAAAATATATCTTGAAATGCTTTCTCACTTGTACATTACGTTCACGATATTTTATTACAACACTATTTTACTCAAGTGTACAATTTTTTTCTGTTCTAGTTAAAGGACTTTATCAAACAGAATCATACAGTTTACATGTAATGCAGTCAATACGCATTTAAACCACAGAAATATATTTCTATTTGCCACACCTTGTGGTGTAGGGTCGCTATTGTGCATGCGAAATATTAATTGCAAACCCCATATGCTGCCTGTCTAGAATATTTTATTTTTTTCTCGATCGACAGTTCAGAAGCTAGAAAACAATATGATGAATATTGTCTGTCAATCATGCAAACAATAATTTATGCACACAAATTAAACATATATATATTGTATTGGTATTTCCAGCAAAGTCAGTGCATAAACCGTAGAAAAACATACAGTACACGACATACATAGATAAGCATGGGGCCGTATGCTCGTGGGCCCCGGGCAAATTTCTGTCCCGCGTGCCCATGCGTTAAAACGGCACTGAATACACACCTCTCCTACATCCCTCCAATGTTAATGTTAAAGATTTACAAACCACGCTGGACGCAATGTGATCATAATACCTTAGACCCTTTGGGTCTGGTCATGGTGAGGTAAGCGTTGATGCATGTGCGTTTTGCATAAGCATGTACTATATATGCACGCGCTACAAAATAGTCCCAAAACTTAATAACGTAAAATAGTTAAAGCATTTGGTTTTGCAGTTTCTAAGAAAAAGATTAAATATTAATATGAAAAGTTATGGACAACAGACGACGGACACTAAATGATAATATTTCTACAATTTTTCTATTGAATGTTGGAACTGTTCGACAGTGTGATATATAATTTTTCATTTTATTATAGTTTTATTCCTATGAGTGGTTGTGTAGGTATGGGCCACAGTGCACTGCTTTTCCCGGGGGCCCGTGATGCTGTTTAGACGGCTCTGCTTCTATTGTTATTATCCAAAAAGCAGTAGAGAGGGCTTACACATGTAAAATGCTACGGTAACGTTGGTGTTTAGATATTTCAGCAGATAAAAAATACAAATTAATGTGTGAAGAAGGAAGCTTTTGAAGCACATCTATAAAACATGTATTTAATATAATATAATAATTTATGAAAAAAAACCCAGCTGAATTGCAATTGTTAAAAACAAATATGGTTGTGATCGTCTTCGTAATTAAAATCGTCAAAATGAAATACAACCGAATTGATATCAAATGGTGACATGTTTCAACCTCATTTAATATATACCTTGAAATGCTTTCTCACTTGTACATCACGTTCACGATATCTTATTACATCACTATTTCACTCAAGTGTACATTTTTTGTTCTGTTCTAGTTAAGGGACTTTATCAAACAGAATCATACAGTTTACATGTAATGCAGTTAATACGCATTTAAACCACAGAAGAATATTTCTATTTTCCACACCTTGTGGTGTAGGGTCGCTATTTTGCATGCGAAATATTAATTGCAAACCCCATTGACTAGCTATATGCTGCCTGTTTAGAATATTTTATTTTTTACTCGATCGACAGTTCAGAAGCTAGAAAACAATATGATGAATATTGTCTGTCAATCATGCAAACAATAACCTATGCACATGATAGAACGCATATACGGATTCTGATTGCCCCTTTTTGGTATCTTCAAGCTCTTCCCAAGGATATGTTGGATTGTGCCCAAAAATATCTATTCCCTTTCGATCAAACTATTTTACTTCATTTTAGAAGTAGCATCGATAGACCACTGATTAAGCCTACCTCAGTATCCTGGTAGTAATAAATATTTCAGCATCCCGGAAGAAAATATATGAAATCAATAATTGGGGGTTTATGAAAAAAAATTATTTTGGATGAAGTGGTGTTTATTTTATTTCTATGTAATATAACACTTACGTGCCGACATACTATCGTTTTTTACGGCAAAGATTACTTCTCAAACATCATTTAAACGTCATCTAAGCGCTTTTAATATTTGAAGCATTTTCCCGTTGTTTTTCAAGAAATTTAACACATCGTGCACCAAAAAAATACTTTAACAGTATTTGTGTTTTATTTATTTTAATAATCTGGTAAAATATTTTCTGGTGCACGACTACGGAGGTGCTTAATTTCTTAGAAAACCGTCGAAATATCGCGGGCAAAATTCCACGAAATACAGAAAACAAATAACGCTCATGGCGTCACAATGACGTCAAATACGTATCGATTTTGTTGGAAACAAGTTTTAACATCAAAAGTATGATGTCATCTATAAAATAAAACACATCAAATTTTAATCAAGTATTTTCTAAGATAATGATTCATTAAATATGGGGCCATATATGGCACCTATAGTCCCCAGTTCTTTTTATCGCATTGACGCCGGACTGTATGCACTGAGTTTTTCTCCTAGTTTCAATGTACACAAACTGTATTTAAAATAGATACAATTATTTACAGAAACACTTATTTACTGATGAATTTCATTACTTAGTGGCTGAGTAAGCCAGCGTCCACAGTAGTTCCTATGGTATTACTTGAAATGAATCATAAAATGTACAGAGATTGTTTATATATAAGCATAATGGTATCATATATACAATCAGAAGAGAGAAAATATTGATTTTAAGGGTCTGGCCGAGGTTATAAATAAGTTAATATTTAAGAACCTCCACAATCCTCCACCAGCAAAATATTTTGATACAATCATTAACCCTCTATACTCAAAACAACTGCTCAATTTGGTATTGCTGGAAGACTGTGGAGGTATATAAAATAGCTAAAATGTACATTGAATATGTCGTTTATTGTCCATTTTTAGCATTATCCGTCTAATTATGATGTCATTATGACGTCATAACGCACCCAATCTCACGGAAAGATATATTTTTTGAAAATTTGTTTATATAACAATTAAATTAGTAAATTGTTTTTATTCTATGTCAAGCATTATTTTTTAATAAAATGTGGGGCCAATTTTGCACTTTAACGCCTCTCCCTCTTTATTTAAATAAACATTTATTCCAAATACTACAGATTTCCGCTTTCGTTTTTCTGAAGTTTTATCACAGTCCAGTAAACAAATCAAGCGAGCCATTCCCGGTATCTTGAGCGTAGCATTTCGCTTGGTAAATCAAAACAAATGGAAACCAGGTCATAAACATGAAAATGTTCGATTAAAATTGCATTTTATTAACCATTTTTTACGAATAATTTTATCACCATGCTATTGGGAATCCCTCCCCCCCTCCCATTAAATTGGGAAAAAAACAGTCAGAAAATCAATGTAGGTTAGAAAATATTTTCATTTTTAAAATTGCTAGGCAACAGCATCCAATTACAATCAAGAGTCATATATATACTAATTATAGATACAGTAGTGTGTACACCGTAGTCGGGTGGTTAGATGGAAGTTTTGAAAGTCAAAGTATACTTTAAAAAGCCCAGCAGTGTTTCGAGTCCCAAAATATGTATAACACGTTTCTAAGCCTAAAACAGTAAAAGATTAAAGATCATATATCCAAGAACAATAGAATAAACTGTAGATTCTTAAAAATAATCCACTGTTCGAACAATGGTGTACATGACGTCAGAGAAATTTATTATTGGTCAGTTAATGAGTAGCATTAATAATATTTACATGTCCTATTTCACGTGGTACAATGATACATTGGAAGCACATGTCTGTTACTTTGTTTTGATGGTTTGACTTTATATTTTAAGTATACTATTAATATCACTAAATTAATACCAACAATTGAGATTCTGTTAAAAAATCAGTGGTAAAAATCATTTTGTTTATATGTGGTGGATTATTCTAAATTTACCTGTGAAATAAATCTGTACCATTCCTACTGCTATTATTCTCTGGTGACAGGTCTATTTTTCCTGATGTCGGATTTATTTTACTAGTAATTATACCTAGTTATATAAGTGTAATGGACTTATTTACATAGAAAAAAATATCCACCGGACTAGTTTTAAAACCGGACAAAATTTACTGTTACACACACGGCGTAATCAATTGAATGGACATGACTTTCAGTGAAAAATATTTGGTGCAATTTGAAGAAAAATTACCGATTTTTCATGTAAAAAATCAATTAAAGTTAAATGGTCGATCCCTTAAAAGACAGGCGGAAGCACTGGTACATATAGAGAAATCCGAATGTAAGATGATGTTGGCATATTGTGTCTTCCCTCTTGCTGTTAAGAGTACTTTTTTATTTTGTAAGTAAAATATAGTGCTGATATGCGGGTATAACAGTGTGTTAATTGGCACAGGATAAAATGGAGGGTATATATTCAGAAATAATTGCCCTTCCACCGGACCACCTACGATTATATTCTTAAAAAAAACTTCCTCATTAAGAGCCCTGTTCCATTTTTGTCTAATGCATGCATAGGATATGTTATTCCTATAACACAATAAATTGGTTGTCTACCTTTACTGAGAATATAATATATCATATTAGGATACTGCGAGGTTTCCCACAAACTTTTCTACAACGATTTGACATACTTCATATAATACATTTAAAGATTTTAAAATGTTTTATATTTATACTCTATGACACTGACTGGTATGAAATACCTGGTTTTACATTTTTAGAATCTTATCGATAAGATCTACAATGTTACTGGTTACAATCAATGGTCACGTGATGTCTCATTATTGAAGTTTGGCAAGATCACTTCCTGATTATAATATATGAACATCATACGACATGTCTTACTAGGTATGAACAATTTAGAAAAATAATATTATACTTTATATTCATCATTTTCTTTATTCATATTAATCATTTCAATGTAATGGTGTATGATCATGATCAATAAGAAAAATAACCAGAAACATGTCGTTTATGGACACTGGTCAACAGAATCACAGGCGCATGGTGCAAGGATTTCATTTCCTCCTTCCCTTTTCTCTACTACCCCCCTTTTTTTCAAATTTTCATATAAATCTTTCCTAGTTATCAGTCGAAAAACTGTGGACACAGAATACACGTATTATTCATGATGTATGACGTCTACTGATATTGTCAAATGAAGAAAAAACGAATGACTATGAAAATTTTGAAAAAGGAATGATTTATATGAAAATTTTGAAAAAAAAGGGGGTAGTAGAGAAAAGGGGGAGGAGGAAACGAAATCCATGTCCAATGCGCCTGTGAACAGAATGACAGAATGTAGGGAAATAGGTCACGGAAAAAAGTCATGGATGAAAAGTCACAGGAAAAAAATTCACAAGAAAAAAAGTCACAGAAAAAAAAGTCACATATATAGGTATATAAAATGTCATCTTTCAGATAATTAAAGATTTTTCTAAAAATTATTTCAATGCCTTAATCTTTAATTTGTTTATACTGTAATTAATATATTCTTCCTGAATAGGGACCCAGTTGTTTATTTAGTACATGTATTTAATTCATAAATGACTCAGAAACCATAATGATTGAAATGGAAACGGGTAATCTATAAAAAGAAGCCCCTTGATTGCCATAATGTCTAAACACAGATATATATAGGTCATTTTTAATAGTTAAGAATACAATTATGAAAGAAATTGCTGAACATCAACATATGGTGAAACCATACCTGGTGTATTTCATGCCCTAGTCAATTCAGAGCAAAAAGTATGGTTTCTTTCACTTTTTGTATAAAAGGAAAAAGTTAACTTTCACTATCATTAAACCAAAATGGAGATTATACCAAGCAACAGAGGTGGTTCCAAGTGTTACCAGTGGTACATGTATACCAAACATGCTACCAGGAAGACCAATCAGTGGTGGAAGTGTGTTAAACGGTCAAGTACAGGATGCAGAGGACGCCTTAGCACTACACTTCAGAATGAAAATCCATTTCCTGGGTAGCCACACAATGACGCTCCCAGTGATACAAGCATCAAGTACTCAAAAGCCAGAAATGCCATGAAAGATCTGGCGACCAACACCAGAGACAATTTGGTTCTCAATCAAGGTCTTGAATAAATATCAAAACAAAAACAAAACAATCCAAAATAAACACCCAAACAAATAAAGAAAAAAAAACCGTCAAAAACAAAAATAAAAACAAAAATAATTATGAAGTATTCAAGTATTTCATAATTCACAATAAAGTTCTGTGACTTTCTATTCATGATTTTTTTTCCTGGGTATGTACAAAGTCACTCATTATACACACTGACTTTATTTCCGGGGAATAGTAAATGTGGAAAAAATATATTGCGACTTTTTCTTGTGATTTTTTTCCCGTTTACCGGTAAACAGGGTGGTCTCTGTTTTTCGTCTGATTTCAACAAATTACTGAATCTTCTTGAATAAACTTTATCAATGTGTTTTGTATTTAAATAGGAGACATTAGAAAGAAATAATTATGCTATTTATAGAATAAATACAAGTCGATTTGCTCCAGAAAAAAAATATATGTATTAATAGCTACTCAATCATCTATTAGTTTTAGTGATACATGATACATATTTTGAAGTTTGTATGAGAGAAACTTTTAATATGTTTTACTTATGTAGAATTGTCAGGTCATGAACATTAACCTTTTAGGGATTCTCTTACAGATCTTCATAACATTTAATTAATCTTTGTATACTCCCAAATTCCCACAATGGATTCATATGCCATTTTCTCCTTAATATGAACTTTATTTATTTATTGTGTTTATTTATTTATTTATTTATTTATTTATTCATTGTCTTTGTTTATTTGTTTATTGTTATTATTTGATTTTGTGTGTGTGTATTTTCTGTTGTTTTGTTTTCTCACACAACTGTGAGCCAAAATAAGTTCCTGTGAAAAAATTCCCCCAGAAATAATTACCTGTGATATAAGTTCTGGTAGAACATATTTCACAGCGAAATTATATTATATAAGTTCCACTGATGTGAAATTTGTTCCTGTAAATTACCTGGTGAAATAAATTCCAGAGTTGTGAAAAAAAAAGTTTTCTATTGTCTTACCTGGTGAAATAGGTTCCATAGTTGTGAAATAGATTCCACTAATGCATGAAAATCATGAATTGTGTTCATTAGTAAGTCTTACATTTTTTTTTAAATACTTTTCTTTCAAAAATTTACAATTTTTTTCGAAATTAAACCATTATTCTCTAATTTTACACATTTATTACTTTTATAATTAGTTCTCTTTGAATGACTAATCTAAGGTAGTACGGGAGTATAAAATTGTGGCTGCCATCTTTATTCATTGTTGAAATCAAATTTTAGGTATAAATATAAACTGAAGTAAGCAAATTTTAAATATTAAAATCAAATTTATTGATATGAATTTTCATTAAAATAAATGTATATATCTTGTTTCATGCCACAATATTTTTATCTTTTATTTTGTTAAATTTATTAAAATATCTGCAATTAACTAACCTAAATTTCATCAAGCTTGTTGGTTGTGAAATAGATACCAGAACAAATTTCACATAGGCGGAATAAATTTTCCTATCAAATATGTTCCTAGAACTAATTTTTCATTTAAAAAGTTCCAACAGAACAAATTTTCTGTGAAATAGGTTCCGGCGGAACAAATTTCACGCCGGAACAAATATTTTGTTACACAACCACACAGGGATAAAAGTGCCGATGAATTATGACCTGTGGTAACCGCACAGGTAAAATTTAAAAATAACATTAGGAATAACATATTTAAGAAGATTCATTTAGGACCGAATACAAATTAAAACTGAATTCACAAAAATACCCACAAAGCATATATTGTAATATAACTGCGGTGCTCTATCCTTGGAGTAATCTCCACAGAACAACCCGACATGAACTCCCTGATTCGGAGATTCCACAAATAGTACTTTATTGCTTAAAGGTCCAGCGAGCAGTACTTTATATATACGATTTGATGATATTAATAAATTAATGACTGTAGATATATGTATGTTGTAAGAGAGATCTTAAATCATCAGCTGTAAATACTGAACATATGGCAAAATCAGGCGGATTTCCTCATTTACATACACCGCCATGTTAAAATGAAATGGTTTAATGGCATTTTTTTTCCCCAAAGAAAATCCCTATTTTAAAAATAAGTGAACGACATCTTCTACACAGAAAGCAGATGACTCTGCTGCAAGCAATTTACATTTAAGAAATTAACTTTTAGTATATACGATTTATACTGAAATGTTTGTAGTTTTGTGTTAAGTACATTTCTCATGGTGAATTTTATCTAACAAGGTCCAGTTTGTGGGTTTGAATCCCACTCAGGTGAGGTACACAACATTATGTGATAAAGTGACTTGCGGCAGGTCGGTGGTTTTCTTCGGGTACTCCGTTTCCTCCACCAATAAAACTGACCGCCATGATATAACTGAAATATTGTTGAAAGAGGCGTCAATCCCATTAAATCTAAGCCTAAGCCAAATACTGTTTCCATACTTCCTTTTAATATGATTTGCTCAACTTTCACTTGTCGACATCCTGCGTCGCAGCTGCAAGTGATAAAGTTTACCAGTTGCTTGCCCATGGTTGGTGGTTCTCTCCGGGTATTCCGGCTTCTTCCAACACTAAAACTGGTCGTCATGATATAGCTGAAATATTGCTGAAAGTGGCGTTAAAACACCAAAAATCAAATCAAACCGGCATCCTGCGGACGCATCATGCTACGCTCGTCATTGCCCTTTTTTTTATATATATATAGCTGACAAAGATGTGTTGGGGTCAACCTGAACTCGCTGATGTCATTTTTCCCAAAATTCCACTTGTGCAAATGAACACATTGATATTAAACACACAAATGTATATACTTCACAAGGCCTTATGTCAACAATAATGATTTGACTTGTTTCTGAAATAAACGTTTAAAAAATTAATCTGAAAACGTAGATAATGGTATCTTGAATAATTATATACTGTTTCTTTTATAAATATACATGTATGTCTAAATGGGGTGGGCGAATTTGTACATGTTGAGGCCATTTACCCCAAATTATCACTTCTCAAAGCACAAACATTTATAGATGCTTCACAATGCCCTACCTCACCAATAATGATCTGACTTGTTTCTGAAATAAACGTTTAAAAATATATCTGAAGCCGTACAAAATGTTAACTCCAATAATTATATACTATTCATGGAATGTCGTTCATCTACCTTCAAAAGCCCAACTGGTTTGTAGACAAAAATAAACTACAAACCACCAAACAGGTGTTGAATACACTTGTCGGAATCAAGGTAAAATACTACTTATACCTCATGCAAATTTCAGGGGTTTAAATTTCCAGCTCTTTAATTGATTAATATTCCATTTTTTTTATGTTTAGTCTTTCAGGTAGACCATTTTAACCTTGACGAGCAAGTTGTCTCGTAATGGCAACTAAGGCAGAGACCAATGATATATACTGCGATATATGTCAGGGCAGACACATTACAAAGCAGGCGGAGGAATATTGCCTCCGGTGTGAAGAGGCACTTTGTATTGATTGTATTGATCACCATAAATTATCTAAAGCAACAAAAACTCACCAAACGATACCAATCAACGAGTATACAAATTTACCCATCTTTATTCAGCAAATTAAACAGTACTGTTATGATCATGGCGATATTTCTGAGTTCCATTGTCCGAAACATGACGTTGTTTGTTGTAAAAGATGTATTACCTCCAGTCATAGAGAATGTAAAGACATTATTATTATTGAGGATTTACTTGAAACCTCCGTATCGTCAACGGCATTAGATAATCTTGAGCAAACTCTACAAGATGTAGGATCCAACCTAGAAATCGTCATAGCTGATAGACAAAAGAATCTTGTTGAACTTAAAAAACAAAAAAATAACATTTCAAGAAAAGTGAAAGAAAAACGAGAAGAAATCATTAATTTCTTAGACAAGCTTGAACGACAAATGTTGGACAATATTTCAGCAATTGAAAGCAAGACTAGACAACAAATTGAAAAACTCATTAAAGAATTGAGTGTAAAACAACAGGAAGTAAAAACACTAAAGAAAGATATTGAGTTGACGAAAAAATATGCATCCAGTGTCCAGATATTCATGGGTACCAGACAACTTCAGGAACCTGTATCATCACTTGAGAAATACATACAAGGAGCGTATGACAACGGTAGCTTTAATCAGACGGAGATAGAATTTAAAATGAACGAACAATTAAAAACCATTACAAAAGATATAAACGAATTTGGAAGGATATCACAGAAAGGTGTTCAGACACACGTAACATTAAATTGGCAACAGGAAAAGGCAGCTCAAATTTTAACTCTAAAAGAAAGAACAATTGATGACGTTGTCCTGATGAAAGTACAACAGATTGAACTGAGTGGAAATAATATACAGGGATGTACAATAATGAAAGACGGAAATACATTGTTTATTGACTGCAACAGTGGACAAGTACTGAAATATGACAGTAATGGACAACTAATATCTAAGCTTAAAGTGAGTTCTGCGGTCTTTGATATTACAGCTATTGATAACAGTAATGTAGTTGTTTCAGGTGGTGGTAGGGGACATAAAATACATTTAATAGACGTCGATCGTTTACAGTTAACAAGAAGTATAGATACTGGTGACTTCACGTATGGTATGACATGTCATGGTGGATCATTAATATGTTGTACAGCAAGTAACGGAATAAGAAGCTTTAACATGTCTACTAGAAAATCTATAAACATAATACCAGAATTAATGGGGGAGTTAAGGAACACATACATTACATCAGCCAACAATTATATCTACCACTCCAATTACAAAACTAATTCTGTGGTATGCTATGATTTCAATGGGGACCAGAAATGGTGTTATAGTAACGATTTATTGAAGGATCCACAAGGTATAGCAGTTGACTCTAATTCAAACATGTATGTAGCTGGATTTAAGTCTAACAATGTGGTAGTTATATCCCCAGATGGTAAACGAGCCAAGCAGTTACTTGGTATTAGTGACGGTATTAACAGTCCTCGTGGTATTTGTTATGACAAAGATCGGAATCATTTACTTGTGGTAAACGATAGAGGTTCAACCAATCTGTACGAAGTTTCTTAAATCAGAACTTAACATTACAATCTGTGGTGATGATTTAGTTACTGTGTTGACTCAATAAACTTTCAGTGTTAGTATTATTGACGTGAGATAAGCTATGACGAACATTAAAACGCACATCTAACGCATGGTAATACAATGAGACATTAAGTTAATATTACACTTTGTGTATGTTTAAGATATTACAACTATATTTATGGTGGTAAATTAAATGTCAAACGTGAACACTGACTAAACTTAGTAGATACAGATAATTGTAAAATTTGTAAGAATCATAAAAAAAATGCTTACTTTTTTTTTATTTTATTGTTTATAATGAAGATGTTTGTTGTATCTATTTTACATTTTTCTCTTTGGTGGTACACTAACATCCAGTAATATCTCATTTAGAGAGGTCGTCGTGGTCGTGGTAGTATGACATTGGATCTACATCTACCTATGCAGTCATTCACCACTATTGTAATTTTCTCTGGGTACCCCTGTTTTCCCCACCAATAACACTGACCGCTACGATATAGCTGAAATATTGTTGAAAGTGGCGTTAAACACCATAACTCATGCACATCTTGTTGATGGTCATGTCAAGTAAGCATTCATTCATCTTTGGCAGCACCTCTAGGCGAATGCTTGGTTTTATGAAGTAAGTTAAACGTTGATTGGTTGGAAATATAGAGCCTGGCGAGATTTTGTTGCATATCAGTGTTGTATCGCAAATAAAATATATACAACGAACATATACTTTTCTTAAATTGCAATAAATGCCTACTGACATGAAATACGACTCCCACCAATAGATAAAACCTTGTGTGATACTTCGTGTAATTAATTTACAGAGCATCGTTGATTTTCTCCATGTACTAGGGTTTCCTCCAACATGAAACTTAAATTTCTCCATAAAATGAAGTAAAATTTAACAGAAGTCGACAATGCAACAAATTGAAACAACACAAATTACTCGACAGTCAAACATTAAATAGTAATGGTTGACAATATATAGCCGACATTAACAACACGAACCACTCCTCTTTCCAACCTCAAGCGGTATTTGTCGATTATGTGACAAACTACAGCACGAACAACTGTTGAAGTTGAGGTCGACAATGTCACAAACCACAAAATGAACCACTCCTCCGTCAAATCTCAAGCAGCCGTTGTCGACAAAATGATCAAGCCCAACGACATGAACTATTTCAAATAGTGATCGTTGACAATATAGCAAAACACAACGATATGAATCACTCCTCTGTCAAATCCGAGGCAGTAGCTGTCGACTATATGACCAACCACAACAGCTGGGATCAATCCTAAAATCTAAGAGGGTCGCCGTATCATGACAAAGACCTATAAGGAAAATAAATAACACAATTCCTATAAACTATTAATTTGAAAGAGTGAGTCATTGCTGTTTAGCGCCCTGTAAACTATGTCTCAGCTATATCATTGTCGGAACAGGATTCCTTTTTAGTTCACCTTGCCAAAGGCAAAGTGAGTTTTTGCCATCACTTGGTGTCCGTCGTCCGTCGTCCGTTAACTTTTTGCATTTTAATCTTCTCCTCCGAAACATCTCACCCAAATAAACTGAAACTTGGTAGGAAGCATCTATGGAAGGTCCTTTATAACGATTGCTCATTTTGTCCCGATCCATTAACAAACATGGCCGCCACAGACAATTCTTGTTTCTGATTGGCCGATTTTTTTAAATCTCCGAAACCGCTTGGTCAAATGAATCGAAACTTGGAAGGAAGCATCTATGGAAGGTCCTCTATAAAGATTGCTCAGTTCATCCCGATCCGTTAACAAACATGGCCGCCAAAGGCAATTATTGTTTCTGATTGGCCGATTTTTAAAAATCTTCTCCGAAACCGCTTGGCCAAATGAACCGAAACTTGGTAGGAAGCAGCTATGGAAGGTCCTCTATAAATATTACTCATCTTGTCCCGATCCGTTAACAAACATGACCGCCACAGGAAATTCTTGTTTCTGATTGGTTCATTTCTATAGAAAAAAAAGCCTCTCCATTGTAGTAACCTGTTAAAAGGGAGATAACTCTTCCATTAAACTGTTAAAAGAAAGATAACTTGCCATTATCTCCCTTAGAAATTAACAAATACTGATATAGTGTAACATGTTTATACTATACATTACATGTAGGTATTTACATTTTAAAATTCTTTTTAGCTCACCGTGTCAAAGGCAATGTGGGCTTTTGGCATCACTTGGCGTCCGTCGTTTGTTGTCTGTCATCTGTTAACTTTCCACATTTTAAATCTTCTCCTCTGAAACCCATCAGCCAAATGAACTGAAACTTAGTAGGAAGCATCTATGGAAGGTCCTCTCTGAAGAGTGCACATTTTGTTATGATCCATTACCAAACATGGCCCTCTACAGGCAATTCTTGTTTCTGATTGGCCATTTTTGTTAAATCTCCTCCTCTGAAACCGCTTGGCCAAATTAACCGAAACATGGCAGGCATCATCTATGGAATGTCCTCTATGAAGACTGCTCATTTCGTCCCGATCGGTTAACAAACATGGCCAACACAGGCAATTCTTGTTTCTGATTGGTCGATATCTAAAAAATCTTCTCCTCTGAAACTGCCTAGCCCAATGAACCGAATCTTGGTAGGAAGCATCTACATGTATGGAAGGTTGTGTATTAAGTTTCCTCAAAGCAGAATGAAAGGTGAGCGACACAGCCTCAGTCCACTGAGCCTCTAGTTTATTATATGATGAAGTATTCTTCAAATAGAAATTACAAGTAGAAGACAACATACAGGAATGCAAATATTGAGCAGTATCACTCTCTCAAAAAGAGATGGGGAGTCGTTAACGGTTTCTGGTCCACAAGGGACAAAATACAGTGACACATTCAAGATGGAGTATACAAGGACGACCGTAAAACTTGTGTAGTGATGTCTTCAACTGTATCAATGAAAACAATCAGTTCAGTATCTTCCTTTTCGGCAATAACCGTCTATAAAGGAACTCATAATAAGAACAACAAACTATGTAATGCTTTGTCAACTGAGAGATATATACTCCATCTTCATGTACTGCTGAAATGTTACAACATATTATCTCTACCACAGGGCAAGTTTAACATAGAACTCTTTTTGTGAAAAATGGCTCGATATTATTCTTCTCTGAAACTACTGAACTATTTGAATGCAGACGTGGATTGTATGCTACATTGCATATTACATAAAGCTACAGTAAACAATGTTTTTATCCAAATACAAAATCTACAGTGGCCAGCACCGCAGTACAATAAAATAAAATATGACCATGTTGGGGAACTGCGTAATTATGTTTTTTTTATTCTGAGAAACTAGAAACTATTGAAATGAGAATGAATAATCATTGGATTGCCATTTACAAAGTTTTATGTTTTAACAATATATGTTCATTGTCACATTATATGTTTAAAATTTATTGATAACAATGTGATTTGCAATGTCCTATATTATAACCTTGAAAAAATGTCAGTTATCTATATTTAACGATATGTTTTATCTTGACAATAACAGTACAAGTTTTAGAGTTGCTATGTTTTAGGTTCACATTTAAAGATGTATGTTATTATTAAATGTTTACAATTCATAAATTTATAACTGTAATCAAATAAAAAAAAACAAGACATACCACACCTTCAGAACAGTTCTAAAATATAGTGAAAAAAATGAGTAGAAACAAATGGATTATTGATACACCTAGGACACATATCGATGACAGCTCACTTTCCTGGTACTTCAATGAAACATGGCTGGGTTAATAAACGTTGGAGAATACCAAAGAACCCTACCAAACAAAAAACGGACATGAACACAGGTGCTCGCGAAGGGTATTGTCCAATCAGATAATAACTACAGGCGTATATTTGGTTTTATAACGTATGCTCATCATTGATTGGTAGGTTGAACATATAAACCTTAACCTTTCACCACACGATATCTTGTTCCATGTCAGTGCTTTATTGCAAACAAACAAGAATTATTGAATTGCAATAAATGCCTATCGCCATTAACAACTGCCTCTGGCAACCGATATAGCTTATGTGATACTTTTTTTTATTGATTTACAAAACATCGTCGATTTTCTCCTGGTACTCCGGTCTACTACAACATAAAACTTTCTCCATAGAATGAGGTTACGCTAAGCAGTAGTCGATAATACAATTCGAAACAACACACATTAATAACTCCACAGTCAAACATTAAACAATATAACAATATAACCAACCACAACAACAGGCACTATTAATCCGTCAACCTTAAGTAGTAGCTATCTACGCTACAATCAATCACAACAACACGCACTACTACTCCGTCAACCTTAAGTAGTAGCTATCGACACTACAATCAATCACAACAACAGGCACTACTACTCCGTCAACCTTAAGTAGTAGATATCAACACTACAATCAATCACAACAACATGCACTACTACTCCGTCAACATTAAGTAGTAGCTATCGACACTACAATCAATCACAACAACAGGCACTATTACTCCGTCAACCTTAAGTAGTAGCTATCGACACTACAATCAGCCACAACAACAGGCACTACTACTCCGTCAACCTTAAGTAGTAGATATCGACACTACAATCAGCCACAACAACAGGCACTACTACTCCGTAAACCTTAAGTAATAGCTATCGACACTACAATCAGCCACAACAACAGGCACTATTAATCCGTCAACCTTAAGTAGTAGCTATCGACACTACAATCAACCACAATAACAGGCACTACTACTCCGTCAACCTTAAGTAGTAGCTATCGACACTACAATCAACCACAACAACAGACACTACTACTCCGTCAACCTTAAGTAGTAGATATCGACACTACAATCAATCAAACAACAGGCACTACTACTCCGTCAACCTTAAGTAGTAGATATCGACACTACAATCAATCACAACAACAGACACTACTACTCCGTCAACCTTAAGTAGTAGATATCGACACTACAATCAATCACAACAGGCACTACTACTCCGTCAACCTTAAGTAGTAGATATCGACACTACAATCAACCACAACAACAGGCACTACTACTCCGTCAACCTTAAGTAGTAGCTATCGACACTACAATCAATCACAACAACAGACACTACTACTCCGTCAACCTTAAGTAGTAGCTATCGACACTACATCAATCACAACAACAGGCACTACTACTCCGTCAACCTTAAGTAGTAGATATCGACACTACAATCAACCACAACAACAGGCACTACTACTAAGTCAACCTTAAGTAGTAGATATCGACACTACAATCAACCACAACAACAGACACTACTACTCCGTCAATCTTAAGTAGTAGCTATCGACACTACAATCAATCACAACAACAGGCACTACTACTCCGTCAACCTTAAGTAGTAGATATCGACACTACAATCAATCACAACAACAGACACTACTACTCCGTCAACCTTAAGTAGTAGCTATCGACACTACAATCAATCACAACAACAGGCACTACTACTCCGTCAACCTTAAGTAGTAGCTATCGACACTACAATCAACCACAACAACAGACACTACTACTCCGTCAATCTTAAGTAGTAGCTATCGACACTACAATCAATCACAACAACAGGCACTACTACTCCGTCAACCTTAAGTAGTAGATATCAACACTACAATCAATCACAACAACAGGCACTACTACTCCGTCAACCTTAAGTAGTAGCTATCGACACTACAATCAATCACAACAACAGGCACTACTACTCCGTCAACCTTAAGTAGTAGATATCGACACTACAATCAATCACAACAACAGACACTACTACTCCGTCAACCTTAAGTAGTAGCTATCAACACTACAATCAATCACAACAACAGGCACTACTACTCCGTCAACCTTAAGTAGTAGCTATCGACACTACAATCAATCACAACAACAGACACTACTACTCCGTCAACCTTAAGTAGTAGATATCTACACTACAATCAACCACAACAACAGGCACTACTTCTCCGTCAACCTTAAGTAGTAGATATCGATACTACAATCAATCACAACAACAGGCACTACTACTCCGTCAACCTTAAGTAGTAGCTATCGACACTACAATCAACCACAACAACAGGCACTACTACTCCGTCAACCTTAAGTAGTAGCTATCGACACTACAATCAATCACAACAACAGGCACTACTACTCCGTCAACCTTAAGTAGTAGCTATCGACACTACAATCAATCACAACAACAGGCACTACTACTCCGTCAACCTTAAGTAGTAGCTATCGACACTACAATCAGCCACAACAACAGGCACTACTACTCCGTCAACCTTAAGTAGTAGATATCGACACTACAATCAATCACAACAACAGGCACTACTACTCCGTCAACCTTAAGTAGTAGATATCGACACTACAATCAATCACAACAACAGGCACTACTACTCCGTCAACCTTAAGTAGTAGCTATCGACACTACAATCAATCACAACAACAGGCACTACTACTCCGTCAACCTTAAGTAGTAGATATCGACACTACAATCAATCACAACAACAGACACTACTACTCCGTCAACCTTAAGTAGTAGCTATCGACACTACAATCAATCACAACAACAGGCACTACTACTCTGTCAACCTTAAGTAGTAGCTATCGACACTACAATCAACCACAACAACAGACACTACTACTCCGTCAATCTTAAGTAGTAGCTATCGACACTACAATCAATCACAACAACAGGCACTACTACTCCGTCAACCTTAAGTAGTAGATATCAACACTACAATCAATCACAACAACAGGCACTACTACTCCGTCAACCTTAAGTAGTAGCTATCTACACTACAATCAATCATAACAGACACTACTACTCCGTCAACCTTAAGTAGTAGATATCGACACTACAATCAATCACAACAACAGGCACTATTAATCCGTCAACCTTAAGTAGTAGATATCGACACTACAATCAATCAAACAACAGGCACTACTACTCCGTCAACCTTAAGTAGTAGATATCGACACTACAATCAATCACAACAACAGACACTACTACTCCGTCAACCTTAAGTAGTAGCTATCGACACTACAATCAATCACAACAACAGGCACTACTACTCCGTCAACCTTAAGTAGTAGCTATCGACACTACAATCAACCACAACAACAGACACTACTACTCCGTCAATCTTAAGTAGTAGCTATCGACACTACAATCAATCACAACAACAGGCACTACTACTCCGTCAACCTTAAGTAGTAGATATCAACACTACAATCAATCACAACAACAGGCACTACTACTCCGTCAACCTTAAGTAGTAGCTATCTACACTACAATCAATCATAACAGACACTACTACTCCGTCAACCTTAAGTAGTAGATATCGACACTACAATCAATCACAACAACAGGCACTATTAATCCGTCAACCTGAAGTAGTAGATATCGACACTACAATCAATCAAACAACAGGCACTACTACTCCGTCAACCTTAAGTAGTAGATATCGACACTACAATCAATCACAACAACAGGCACTACTACTCCGTCAACCTTAAGTAGTAGATATCGACACTACAATCAACCACAACAACAGGCACTACTACTCCGTCAACCTGAAGTAGTAGATATCGACACTACAAACAATCACAACAACAGGCACTACTACTCGTCAACCTGAAGTAGTAGATATCGACACTACAATCAATCACAACAACAGGCACTACTACTCCGTCAACCTTAAGTAGTAGATATCGACACTACAATTTATCACAACAGGCACTACTACTCCGTCAACCTTAAGTAGTAGATATCGACACTACAATCAACCACAACAACAGGCACTACTACTCCGTCAACCTTAAGTAGTAGCTATCGACACTACAATCAATCACAACAACAGACACTACTACTCCGTCAACCTTAAGTAGTAGCTATCGACACTACATCAATCACAACAACAGGCACTACTACTCCGTCAACCTTAAGTAGTAGATATCGACACTACAATCAACCACAACAACAGGCACTACTACTAAGTCAACCTTAAGTAGTAGATATCGACACTACAATCAACCACAACAACAGACACTACTACTCCGTCAATCTTAAGTAGTAGCTATCGACACTACAATCAATCACAACAACAGGCACTACTACTCCGTCAACCTTAAGTAGTAGATATCGACACTACAATCAATCACAACAACAGACACTACTACTCCGTCAACCTTAAGTAGTAGATATCGACACTACAATCAATCACAACAACAGGCACTACTACTCCGTCAACCTTAAGTAGTAGCTATCGACACTACAATCAACCACAACAACAGACACTACTACTCCGTCAATCTTAAGTAGTAGCTATCGACACTACAATCAATCACAACAACAGACACTACTACTCCGTCAACCTTAAGTAGTAGATATCTACACTACAATCAACCACAACAACAGGCACTACTTCTCCGTCAACCTTAAGTAGTAGATATCGATACTACAATCAATCACAACAACAGGCACTACTACTCCGTCAACCTTAAGTAGTAGCTATCGACACTACAATCAACCACAACAACAGGCACTACTACTCCGTCAACCTTAAGTAGTAGCTATCGACACTACAATCAATCACAACAACAGGCACTACTACTCCGTCAACCTTAAGTAGTAGCTATCGACACTACAATCAGCCACAACAACAGGCACTACTACTCCGTCAACCTTAAGTAGTAGATATCGACACTACAATCAATCACCACAACAGGCACTACTACTCCGTCAACCTTAAGTAGTAGCTATCGACACTACAATCAGCCACAACAACAGGCACTACTACTCCGTCAACCTTAAGTAGTAGATATCGACACTACAATCAATCACAACAACAGGCACTACTACTCCGTCAACCTTAAGTAGTAGATATCGACACTACAATCAATCACAACAACAGGCACTACTACTCCGTCAACCTTAAGTAGTAGCTATCGACACTACAATCAATCACAACAACAGGCACTACTACTCCGTCAACCTTAAGTAGTAGATATCGACACTACAATCAATCACAACAACAGACACTACTACTCCGTCAACCTTAAGTAGTAGCTATCGACACTACAATCAATCACAACAACAGGCACTACTACTCCGTCAACCTTAAGTAGTAGCTATCGACACTACAATCAACCACAACAACAGACACTACTACTCCGTCAATCTTAAGTAGTAGCTATCGACACTACAATCAATCACAACAACAGGCACTACTACTCCGTCAACCTTAAGTAGTAGATATCAACACTACAATCAATCACAACAACAGGCACTACCACTCCGTCAACCTTAAGTAGTAGCTATCTACACTACAATCAATCATAACAGACACTACTACTCCGTCAACCTTAAGTAGTAGCTATCGACACTACAATCAATCACAACAACAGGCACTACTACTCCGTCAACCTTAAGTAGTAGCTATCGACACTACAATCAATCACAACAACAGGCACTACTACTCCGTCAACCTTAAGTAGTAGCTATCTACAATACAATCAACCACAACAACAGACACTACTACTCCGTCAACCTTAAGTAGTAGATATCGATACTACAATCAATCACAACAACAGGCACTACTACTCCGTCAACCTTAAGTAGTAGCTATCGACACTACAATCAATCACAACAACAGGCACTACTACTCCGTCAACCTTAAGTAGTAGATATCTACACTACAATCAATCACAACAACAGGCACTACTACTCCGTCAACCTTAAGTAGTAGATATCTACACTACAATCAACCACAACAACAGACACTACTACTCCGTCAACCTTAAGTAGTAGATATCTACACTACAATCAATCACAACAACAGGCACTACTACTCCGTCAACCTTAAGTAGTAGATATCGATACTACAATCAATCACAACAACAGGCACTACTACTCCGTCAACCTTAAGTAGTAGCTATCGACACTACAATCAATCACAACAACCGGCACTACTACTCCGTCAACCTTAAGTAGTAGCTATCGACACTACAATCAATCACAACAACAGGCACTACTACTCCGTCAACCTTAAGTAGTAGCTATCGACACTACAATCAATCACAACAACAGGCACTACTACTCCGTCAACCTTAAGTAGTAGCTATCTACAATACAATCAACCACAACAACAGACACTACTACTCCGTCAACCTTAAGTAGTAGATATCGATACTACAATCAATCACAATAACAGGCACTACTACTCCGTCAACCTTAAGTAGTAGCTATCTACACTACAATCAACCACAACAACAGGCACTACTACTCCGTCAACCTTAAGTAGTAGCTATCGACACTACAATCAATCACAACAACAGGCACTACTACTCCGTCAACCTTAAGTAGTAGCTATCGACACTACAATCAGCCACAACAACAGGCACTACTCCTCCGTCAACCTTAAGTAGTAGCTATCAACACTACAATCAATCACAACAACAGGCATTACTACTCCGTCAACCTTAAGTAGTAGCTATCGACACTACAATCAATCACAACAACAGGCACTACAACTCCGTCAACCTTAAGTAGTAGCTATCGACGCTACAATCAATCACAACAACAGGCACTACTACTCCGTCAACCTTAAGTAGTAGCTATCGATACTACAATCAGCCACAACAACAGGCACTACTACTCCGTCAACCTTAAGTAGTAGATATCGACACTACAATCAATCACAACAACAGGCACTACTACTCCGTCAACCTTAAGTAGTAGATATCGACACTACAATCAATCACAACAACAGGCACTACTACTCCGTCAACCTTAAGTAGTAGCTATCGACACTACAATCAATCACAACAACAGGCACTACTACTCCGTCAACCTTAAGTAGTAGATATCGACACTACAATCAATCACAACAACAGACACTACTACTCCGTCAACCTTAAGTAGTAGCTATCGACACTACAATCAATCACAACAACAGGCACTACTACTCCGTCAACCTTAAGTAGTAGCTATCGACACTACAATCAACCACAACAACAGACACTACTACTCCGTCAATCTTAAGTAGTAGCTATCGACACTACAATCAATCACAACAACAGGCACTACTACTCCGTCAACCTTAAGTAGTAGATATCAACACTACAATCAATCACAACAACAGGCACTACTACTCCGTCACCCTTAAGTAGTAGCTATCTACACTACAATCAATCATAACAGACACTACTACTCCGTCAACCTTAAGTAGTAGCTATCGACACTACAATCAATCACAACAACAGGCACTACTACTCCGTCAACCTTAAGTAGTAGCTATCGACACTACAATCAATCACAACAACAGGCACTACTACTCCGTCAACCTTAAGTAGTAGATATCTACACTACAATCAATCACAACAACAGGCACTACTACTCCGTCAACCTTAAGTAGTAGATATCTACACTACAATCAATCACAACAACCGGCACTACTACTCCGTCAACCTTAAGTAGTAGCTATCGACACTACAATCAATCACAACAACAGGCATTACTACTCCGTCAACCTTAAGTAGAAGATATCGACACTACAATCAATCACAACAACAGGCACTACTACTCCGTCAACCTTAAGTAGTAGCTATCGACACTACAATCAATCACAACAACAGGCACTACTACTCCGTCAACCTTAAGTAGTAGATATCAACACTACAATCAATCACAACAACAGGCACTACTACTCCGTCAACCTTAAGTAGTAGCTATCGACACTACAATCAATCACAACAACAGGCACTATTACTCCGTCAACCTTAAGTAGTAGCTATCGACACTACAATCAGCCACAACAACAGGCACTACTACTCCGTCAACCTTAAGTAGTAGATATCGACACTACAATCAATCACAACAACAGGCACTATTACTCCGTCAACCTTAAGTAGTAGCTATCGACACTACAATCAGCCACAACAACAGGCACTACTACTCCGTAAACCTTAAGTAGTAGCTATCGACACTACAATCAGCCACAACAACAGGCACTATTAATCCGTCAACCTTAAGTAGTAGCTATCGACACTACAATCAACCACAACAACAGGCACTACTACTCCGTCAACCTTAAGTAGTAGCTATCGACACTACAATCAACCACAACAACAGACACTACTACTCCGTCAACCTTAAGTAGTAGATATCGACACTACAATCAATCAAACAACAGGCACTACTACTCCGTCAACCTTAAGTAGTAGATATCGACACTACAATCAATCACAACAACAGACACTACTACTCCGTCAACCTTAAGTAGTAGATATCGACACTACAATCAATCACAACAGGCACTACTACTCCGTCAACCTTAAGTAGTAGATATCGACACTACAATCAACCACAACAACAGGCACTACTACTCCGTCAACCTTAAGTAGTAGCTATCGACACTACAATCAATCACAACAACAGACACTACTACTCCGTCAACCTTAAGTAGTAGCTATCGACACTACATCAATCACAACAACAGGCACTACTACTCCGTCAACCTTAAGTAGTAGATATCGACACTACAATCAACCACAACAACAGGCACTACTACTAAGTCAACCTTAAGTAGTAGATATCGACACTACAATCAACCACAACAACAGACACTACTACTCCGTCAATCTTAAGTAGTAGCTATCGACACTACAATCAATCACAACAACAGGCACTACTACTCCGTCAACCTTAAGTAGTAGATATCGATACTACAATCAATCACAACAACAGACACTACTACTCCGTCAACCTTAAGTAGTAGCTATCGACACTACAATCAATCACAACAACAGGCACTACTACTCCGTCAACCTTAAGTAGTAGCTATCGACACTACAATCAACCACAACAACAGACACTACTACTCCGTCAATCTTAAGTAGTAGCTATCGACACTACAATCAATCACAACAACAGGCACTACTACTCCGTCAACCTTAAGTAGTAGATATCAACACTACAATCAATCACAACAACAGACACTACTACTCCGTCAACCTTAAGTAGTAGATATCTACACTACAATCAACCACAACAACAGGCACTACTTCTCCGTCAACCTTAAGTAGTAGATATCGATACTACAATCAATCACAACAACAGGCACTACTACTCCGTCAACCTTAAGTAGTAGCTATCGACACTACAATCAACCACAACAACAGGCACTACTACTCCGTCAACCTTAAGTAGTAGCTATCGACACTACAATCAATCACAACAACAGGCACTACTACTCCGTCAACCTTAAGTAGTAGCTATCGACACTACAATCAGCCACAACAACAGGCACTACTACTCCGTCAACCTTAAGTAGTAGATATTGACACTACAATCAATCACCACAACAGGCACTACTACTCCGTCAACCTTAAGTAGTAGCTATCGACACTACAATCAGCCACAACAACAGGCACTACTACTCCGTCAACCTTAAGTAGTAGATATCGACACTACAATCAATCACAACAACAGGCACTACTACTCCGTCAACCTTAAGTAGTAGATATCGACACTACAATCAATCACAACAACAGGCACTACTACTCCGTCAACCTTAAGTAGTAGCTATCGACACTACAATCAATCACAACAACAGGCACTACTACTCCGTCAACCTTAAGTAGTAGATATCGACACTACAATCAATCACAACAACAGACACTACTACTCCGTCAACCTTAAGTAGTAGCTATCGACACTACAATCAATCACAACAACAGGCACTACTACTCCGTCAACCTTAAGTAGTAGCTATCGACACTACAATCAACCACAACAACAGACACTACTACTCCGTCAATCTTAAGTAGTAGATATCGACACTACAATCAATCACAACAACAGGCACTACTACTCCGTCAACCTTAAGTAGTAGATATCAACACTACAATCAATCACAACAACAGGCACTACTACTCCGTCAACCTTAAGTAGTAGCTATCTACACTACAATCAATCATAACAGACACTACTACTCCGTCAACCTTAAGTAGTAGATATCGACACTACAATCAATCACAACAACAGGCACTATTAATCCGTCAACCTTAAGTAGTAGATATCGACACTACAATCAATCAAACAACAGGCACTACTACTCCGTCAACCTTAAGTAGTAGATATCGACACTACAATCAATCACAACAACAGACACTACTACTCCGTCAACCTTAAGTAGTAGATATCGAAACTACAATCAATCACAACATGCACTACTACTCCGTCAACCTTAAGTAGTAGATATCGACACTACAATCAACCACAACAACAGGCACTACTACTCCGTCAACCCTAAGTAGTAGCTATCGACACTACAATCAATCACAACAACAGACACTACTACTCCGTCAACCTTAAGTAGTAGCTATCGACACTACATCAATCACAACAACAGGCACTACTACTCCGTCAACCTTAAGTAGTAGACATCGACACTACAATCAACCACAACAACAGGCACTACTACTAAGTCAACCTTAAGTAGTAGATATCGACACTACAATCAACCACAACAACAGACACTACTACTCCGTCAATCTTAAGTAGTAGCTATCGACACTACAATCAATCACAACAACAGGCACTACTACTCCGTCAACCTTAAGTAGTAGATATCGACACTACAATCAATCACAACAACAGACACTACTACTCCGTCAACCTTAAGTAGTAGCTATCGACACTACAATCAATCACAACAACAGGCACTACTACTCCGTCAACCTTAAGTAGTAGCTATCGACACTACAATCAACCACAACAACAGACACTACTACTCCGTCAATCTTAAGTAGTAGCTATCGACACTACAATCAATCACAACAACAGACACTACTACTCCGTCAACCTTAAGTAGTAGATATCTACACTACAATCAACCACAACAACAGGCACTACTTCTCCGTCAACCTTAAGTAGTAGATATCGATACTACAATCAATCACAACAACAGGCACTACTACTCTGTCAACCTTAAGTAGTAGCTATCGACACTACAATCAACCACAACAACAGGCACTACTACTCCGTCAACCTTAAGTAGTAGCTATCGACACTACAATCAATCACAACAACAGGCACTACTACTCCGTCAACCTTAAGTAGTAGCTATCGACACTACAATCAGCCACAACAACAGGCACTACTACTCCGTCAACCTTAAGTAGTAGATATCGACACTACAATCAATCACCACAACAGGCACTACTACTCCGTCAACCTTAAGTAGTAGCTATCGACACTACAATCAGCCACAACAACAGGCACTACTACTCCGTCAACCTTAAGTAGTAGATATCGACACTACAATCAATCACAACAACAGGCACTACTACTCCGTCAACCTTAAGTAGTAGATATCGACACTACAATCAATCACAACAACAGGCACTACTACTCCGTCAACCTTAAGTAGTAGCTATCGACACTACAATCAATCACAACAACAGGCACTACTACTCCGTCAACCTTAAGTAGTAGATATCGACACTACAATCAATCACAACAACAGACACTACTACTCCGTCAACCTTAAGTAGTAGCTATCGACACTACAATCAATCACAACAACAGGCACTACTACTCCGTCAACCTTAAGTAGTAGCTATCGACACTACAATCAATCACAACAACAGGCACTACTACTCCGTCAACCTTAAGTAGTAGCTATCGACACTACAATCAATCACAACAACAGGCACTACTACTCCGTCAACCTTAAGTAGTAGCTATCGATACTACAATCAGCCACAACAACAGGCACTACTACTCCGTCAACCTTAAGTAGTAGATATCGACACTACAATCAATCACAACAACAGGCACTACTACTCCGTCAACCTTAAGTAGTAGATATCGACACTACAATCAATCACAACAACAGGCACTACTACTCCGTCAAGCTTAAGTAGTAGCTATCGACACTACAATCAATCACAACAACAGGCACTACTACTCCGTCAACCTTAAGTAGTAGCTATCGACACTACAATCAATCACAACAACAGGCACTACTACTCCGTCAACCTTAAGTAGTAGCTATCGACACTACAATCAATCACAACAACAGGCACTACTACTCCGTCAACCTTAAGTAGTAGCTATCGATACTACAATCAGCCACAACAACAGGCACTACTACTCCGTCAACCTTAAGTAGTAGATATCGACACTACAATCAATCACAACAACAGGCACTACTACTCCGTCAACCTTAAGTAGTAGCTATCGACACTACAATCAATCACAACAACAGACACTACTACTCCGTCAACCTTAAGTAGTAGCTATCGACACTACAATCAATCACAACAACAGACACTACTACTAAGTCAACCTTAAGTAGTAGCTATCGACACTACAATCAATCACAACAACAGACACTACTACTCCGTCAACCTTAAGTAGTAGCTATCTACACTACAATCAATCACAACAACAGACACTACTACTCCGTCAACCTTAAGTAGTAGATATCGACACTACAATCAATCACAACAACAGGCACTACTACTCCGTCAACCTTAAGTAGTAGCTATCGACACTACAATCAACCACAACAACAGGCACTACTACTCCGTCAACCTTAAGTAGTAGTTATCGACACTACAATCAATCACAACAACAGACACTACTACTCCGTCAACCTTAAGTAGTAGATATCGACACTACAATTAATCACAACAACAGGCACTACTACTCCGTCAACCTTAAGTAGTAGATATCGACACTACAATCAATCACAACAACAGACACTACTACTCCGTCAACGCTAAGTAGTAGCTATCGACACTACAATCAATCACAACAATAGACACTACTACTCCGTCAACATTAAGTAGTAGATATCGACACTACAATTAATCACAACAGACACTACTACTCCGTCAACCTTAAGTAGTAGCTATCGACACTACAATCAATCACAACAACAGACACTACTACTCCTTCAACCTTAAGTAGTAGCTATCGACACTACAATCAATCACAACAACAGACACTACTACTCCGTCAACCTTAAGTAGTAGATATCGACACTACAATCAATCACAACAACAGGCACTACTACTCCGTCAACCTTAAGTAGTAGATATCAACACTACAATCAATCACAACAACAGGCACTACTACTCCGTCAACCTTAAGTAGTAGATATCGACACTACAATCAATCACAACAACAGACACTACTACTCCGTCAACCTTAAGTAGTAGCTATCGACACTACAATCAATCACAACAACAGGCACTACTACTCCGTCAACCTTAAGTAGTAGATATCGACACTATAATCAATCACAACAACAGGCACTACTACTCCGTCAACCTTAAGTAGTAGATATCGACACTACAATCAATCACAACAACAGGCACTACTACTCCGTCAACGTTAAGTAGTAGATATCGACACTACAATTAATCACAACAGACACTACTACTCCGTCAACCTTAAGTAGTAGCTATCGACACTACAATCAATCACAACAACAGACACTACTACTCCGTCAACCTTAAGTAGTAGCTATCGACACTACAATCAATCACAACAACAGGCACTACTACTCCGTCAACCTTAAGTAGTAGCTATCGACACTACAATCAATCACAACAACAGGCACTACTACTCCGTCAACCTTAAGTAGTAGATATCAACACTACAATCAATCACAACAACAAACACTACTACTCCGTCAACGTTAAGTAGTAGCTATCGACACTACAATCAATCACAACAACAGACACTACTACTCCGTCAACGTTAAGTAGTAGCTATCGACACTACAATCAATCACAACAACAGACACTACTACTCCGTCAACCTTAACTAGTAGCTATCGATACTACAATCAATCACAACAACAGACACTACTACTCCGTCAACCTTAAGTAATAGCTATCGACACTACAATCAATCACAACAACAAACACTACTACTCCGTCAACGTTAAGTAGTAGCTATCGACACTACAATCAATCACAACAACAGACACTACTACTCCGTCAACGTTAAGTAGTAGCTATCGACACTACAATCAATCACAACAACAGACACTACTACTTCGTCAACCTTAACTAGTAGCTATCGATACTACAATCAATCACAACAACAGACACTACTACTCCGTCAACCTTAAGTAGTAGCTATCGACACTACAATCAACCACAACAACAGGCACTACTACTCCGTCAACCTTAAGTAGTAGCTATCGACACTACAATCAATCACAACAACAGGCACTACTACTCCGTCAACCTTAAGTAGTAGCTATCGACACTACAATCAGCCACAACAACAGGCACTACTACTCCGTCAACCTTAAGTAGTAGATATCGACACTACAATCAATCACCACAACAGGCACTACTACTCCGTCAACCTTAAGTAGTAGCTATCGACACTACAATCAGCCACAACAACAGGCACTACTACTCCGTCAACCTTAAGTAGTAGATATCGACACTACAATCAATCACAACAACAGGCACTACTACTCCGTCAACCTTAAGTAGTAGATATCGACACTACAATCAATCACAACAACAGGCACTACTACTCCGTCAACCTTAAGTAGTAGATATCGACACTACAATCAATCACAACAACAGGCACTACTACTCCGTCAACCTTAAGTAGTAGATATCGACACTACAATCAATCACAACAACAGACACTACTACTCCGTCAACCTTAAGTAGTAGCTATCGACACTACAATCAATCACAACAACAGGCACTACTACTCCGTCAACCTTAAGTAGTAGCTATCGACACTACAATCAACCACAACAACAGACACTACTACTCCGTCAATCTTAAGTAGTAGATATCGACACTACAATCAATCACAACAACAGGCACTACTACTCCGTCAACCTTAAGTAGTAGATATCAACACTACAATCAATCACAACAACAGGCACTACTACTCCGTCAACCTTAAGTAGTAGCTATCTACACTACAATCAATCATAACAGACACTACTACTCCGTCAACCTTAAGTAGTAGATATCGACACTACAATCAATCACAACAACAGGCACTATTAATCCGTCAACCTTAAGTAGTAGATATCGACACTACAATCAATCAAACAACAGGCACTACTACTCCGTCAACCTTAAGTAGTAGATATCGACACTACAATCAATCACAACAACAGACACTACTACTCCGTCAACCTTAAGTAGTAGATATCGACACTACAATCAATCACAACATGCACTACTACTCCGTCAACCTTAAGTAGTAGATATCGACACTACATCAATCACAACAACAGGCACTACTACTCCGTCAACCTTAAGTAGTAGACATCGACACTACAATCAACCACAACAACAGGCACTACTACTAAGTCAACCTTAAGTAGTAGATATCGACACTACAATCAACCACAACAACAGACACTACTACTCCGTCAATCTTAAGTAGTAGCTATCGACACTACAATCAATCACAACAACAGGCACTACTACTCCGTCAACCTTAAGTAGTAGATATCGACACTACAATCAATCACAACAACAGACACTACTACTCCGTCAACCTTAAGTAGTAGCTATCGACACTACAATCAATCACAACAACAGGCACTACTACTCCGTCAACCTTAAGTAGTAGCTATCGACACTACAATCAACCACAACAACAGACACTACTACTCCGTCAATCTTAAGTAGTAGCTATCGACACTACAATCAATCACAACAACAGACACTACTACTCCGTCAACCTTAAGTAGTAGATATCTACACTACAATCAACCACAACAACAGGCACTACTTCTCCGTCAACCTTAAGTAGTAGATATCGATACTACAATCAATCACAACAACAGGCACTACTACTCCGTCAACCTTAAGTAGTAGCTATCGACACTACAATCAACCACAACAACAGGCACTACTACTCCGTCAACCTTAAGTAGTAGCTATCGACACTACAATCAATCACAACAACAGGCACTACTACTCCGTCAACCTTAAGTAGTAGCTATCGACACTACAATCAGCCACAACAACAGGCACTACTACTCCGTCAACCTTAAGTAGTAGATATCGACACTACAATCAATCACCACAACAGGCACTACTACTCCGTCAACCTTAAGTAGTAGCTATCGACACTACAATCAGCCACAACAACAGGCACTACTACTCCGTCAACCTTAAGTAGTAGATATCGACACTACAATCAATCACAACAACAGGCACTACTACTCCGTCAACCTTAAGTAGTAGATATCGACACTACAATCAATCACAACAACAGGCACTACTACTCCGTCAACCTTAAGTAGTAGTTATCGACACTACAATCAATCACAACAACAGGCACTACTACTCCGTCAACCTTAAGTAGTAGATATCGACACTACAATCAATCACAACAACAGACACTACTACTCCGTCAACCTTAAGTAGTAGCTATCGACACTACAATCAATCACAACAACAGGCACTACTACTCCGTCAACCTTAAGTAGTAGCTATCGATACTACAATCAGCCACAACAACAGGCACTACTACTCCGTCAACCTTAAGTAGTAGATATCGACACTACAATCAATCACAACAACAGGCACTACTACTCCGTCAACCTTAAGTAGTAGCTATCGACACTACAATCAATCACAACAACAGGCACTACTACTCCGTCAACCTTAAGTAGTAGCTATCGACACTACAATCAATCACAACAACAGGCACTACTACTCCGTCAACCTTAAGTAGTAGCTATCGACACTACAATCAATCACAACAACAGGCACTACTACTCCGTCAACCTTAAGTAGTAGCTATCGATACTACAATCAGCCACAACAACAGGCACTACTACTCCGTCAACCTTAAGTAGTAGATATCGACACTACAATCAATCACAACAACAGGCACTACTACTCCGTCAACCTTAAGTAGTAGCTATCGACACTACAATCAATCACAACAACAGACACTACTACTCCGTCAACCTTAAGTAGTAGCTATCGACACTACAATCAATCACAACAACAGACACTACTACTCCGTCAACCTTAAGTAGTAGCTATCGACACTACAATCAATCACAACAACAGACACTACTACTCCGTCAACCTTAAGTAGTAGCTATCTACACTACAATCAATCACAACAACAGACACTACTACTCCGTCAACCTTAAGTAGTAGATATCGACACTACAATCAATCACAACAACAGGCACTACTACTCCGTCAACCTTAAGTAGTAGCTATCGACACTACAATCAACCACAACAACAGGCACTACTACTCCGTCAACCTTAAGTAGTAGTTATCGACACTACAATCAATCACAACAACAGACACTACTACTCCGTCAACCTTAAGTAGTAGATATCGACACTACAATTAATCACAACAACAGGCACTACTACTCCGTCAACCTTAAGTAGTAGATATCGACACTACAATCAATCACAACAACAGACACTACTACTCCGTCAACGCTAAGTAGTAGCTATCGACACTACAATCAATCACAACAACAGACACTACTACTCCGTCAACGTTAAGTAGTAGATATCGACACTACAATTAATCACAACAGACACTACTACTCCGTCAACCTTAAGTAGTAGCTATCGACACTACAATCAATCACAACAACAGACACTACTACTCCTTCAACCTTAAGTAGTAGCTATCGACACTACAATCAATCACAACAACAGACACTACTACTCCGTCAACCTTAAGTAGTAGATATCGACACCACAATCAATCACAACAACAGGCACTACTACTCCGTCAACCTTAAGTAGTAGATATCAACACTACAATCAATCACAACAACAGGCACTACTACTCCGTCAACCTTAAGTAGTAGATATCGACACTACAATCAATCACAACAACAGACACTACTACTCCGTCAACCTTAAGTAGTAGCTATCGACACTACAATCAATCACAACAACAGGCACTACTACTCCGTCAACCTTAAGTAGTAGATATCGACACTATAATCAATCACAACAACAGGCACTACTACTCCGTCAACCTTAAGTAGTAGATATCGACACTACAATCAATCACAACAACAGACACTACTACTCCGTCAACGTTAAGTAGTAGATATCGACACTACAATTAATCACAACAGACACTACTACTCCGTCAACCTTAAGTAGTAGCTATCGACACTACAATCAATCACAACAACAGACACTACTACTCCGTCAACCTTAAGTAGTAGCTATCGACACTACAATCAATCACAACAACAGGCACTACTACTCCGTCAACCTTAAGTAGTAGCTATCGACACTACAATCAATCACAACAACAGGCACTACTACTCCGTCAACCTTAAGTAGTAGATATCAACACTACAATCAATCACAACAACAAACACTACTACTCCGTCAACGTTAAGTAGTAGCTATCGACACTACAATCAATCACAACAACAGACACTACTACTCCGTCAACGTTAAGTAGTAGCTATCGACACTACAATCAATCACAACAACAGACACTACTACTCCGTCAACCTTAACTAGTAGCTATCGATACTACAATCAATCACAACAACAGACACTACTACTCCGTCAACCTTAAGTAATAGCTATCGACACTACAATCAATCACAACAACAAACACTACTACTCCGTCAACGTTAAGTAGTAGCTATCGACACTACAATCAATCACAACAACAGACACTACTACTCGGTCAACCTTAAGTAGTAGATATCGACACTACAATCAATCACAACAACAGGCACTACTTCTCCGTCAACCTTAAGTAGTAGATATCAACACTACAATCAATCACAACAACAGGCACTACTACTCCGTCAACCTTAAGTAGTAGCTATCGACACTACAATCAATCACAACAACAGACACTACTACTCCGTCAACCTTAAGTAGTAGCTATCGACACTACAATCAATCACAACAACAGGCACTACTACTCCGTCAACCTTAAGTAGTAGCTATCGACACTACAATCAATCACAACAACAGGCACTACTACTCCGTCAACCTTAAGTAGTAGCTATCGACACTACAATCAATCACAACAACAGACACTACTACTCTGTCAACCTTAAGTAGTAGCTATCGACACTACAATCAATCACAACAACAGGCACTACTTCTCCGTCAACCTTAAGTAGTAGATATCAACACTACAATCAATCACAACAACAGACACTACTACTCCGTCAACCTTAAGTAGTAGCTATCGACACTACAATCAATCACAACAACAGGCACTACTACTCCGTCAACCTTAAGTAGTAGCTATCTACACTACAATCAACCACAACAAAAGGCACTACTACTCCGTCAACCTTAAGTAGTAGCTATCGACACTAAAATCAATCACAACAACAGGCATTACTACTCAGTCAACCTTAAGTAGTAGCTATCGACACTACAATCAATCACAACAACAGGCACTACTACTCCGTCAACCTTAAGTAGTAGATATCAACACTACAATCAATCACAACAACAGACACTACTACTCCGTCAACCTTAAGTAGTAGATATCGACACTACAATCAATCACAACAACAGGCACTACTACTCCGTCAACCTTAAGTAGTAGCTATCGACACTACAATCAATCACAACAACAGGCACTACTACTCCGTCAACCTTAAGTAGTAGATATCAACACTACAATCAATCACAACAACAGACACTACTACTCCTTCAAGCTTAAGTAGTAGATATCGACACTACAATCAATCACAACAACAGACACTACTACTCCGTCAACTTAAAGTAGTAGATATCAACACTACAATCAATCACAACAACAGACACTACTACTCCGTCAAGCTTAAGTAGTAGATATCAACACTACAATCAACAACAACAACAGGCACTACTACTTCGTCAACTTTAAGTAGTAGATATCAACACTACAATCAATCACAACAACAGGCACTACTACTCTGTCAACCTTAAGTAGTAGATATCGACACTACAATCAACCACAACAACAGGCACTACTACTCCGTCAACTTTAAGTAGTAGATATCAACACTACAATCAACAACAACAACAGGCACTACTACTCCGTCAACCTTAAGTAGTAGATATCGACAATACAATCAATCACAACAACAGGCACTACTACTCCGTCAACCTTAAGTAGTAGATATCGACAATACAATCAATCACAACAACAGGCACTACTACTTCGTCAACTTTGAGTAGTAGATATCGACACTACAATCAATCACAACAACAGGCACTACTACTCCGTCAACCTTAAGTAGTAGATATCGACACTACAATCAATCACAACAACAGGCACTACTTCTCCGTCAACCTTAAGTAATAGATATCGACACTACAATCAACCACAACAACAGACACTACTTATCCGTCAACCTTAAGTAGTAGCTATCGACACTACAATCAATCACAACAACAGGCACTACTACTCCGTCAACCTTAAGTAGTAGCTATCGACACTACAATCAACCACAACAACAGACACTACTTCTCCGTCAACCTTAAGTAGTAGCTATCGACAATACAATCAATCACAACAACAGGCACTACTACTCTGTCAACCTTAAGTAGTAGCTATCTACACTACAATCAATCACAACATGAATCACTCTTCTGTTAAACCTCTAACAGTAGTTGTCGAAAAATATCAAACAAGAACGACATGACCCTCTCTTCTGTCAAACATCAAACAGTAACTCTTGACAATATGACAAATCACAACGACATGAAGCTCTCTTCTTTCAAACCTCAAACTGTAGTTGCCGACAATAACAACTTTAAACAATAGTTGTCGAACATATAACAAACAAGAACGATATGAACAACTCATCTGTCAAACCTCCAACGGTAATGGTAGAAAATATCATAATATGGCTAAACTCGACAACGGGAATCACTCCTCTGTCAAACCCCAAACTAGTTGTTGACAACACGAATAAATCTTAAAATATAAGATGGCCACCGTGACATGACAAAGACACAACAGGAAAATAAATGAAATATTTCCCATTAATTAAAGACTTGATAATGTGAGTGATTGTTGTTTAACGCCAATTGAGCAATGTCTCAGCTATATCATGGATAGAACAAGTTACTCTTTATTGGTGATGCCGTCTAAAAGGCTAAAAGGAAAAGTACAAAAAGACACAGCACATACAAATACAGATTTAGCCACGCGAATCTGTGCTCAGGAAAAGTTAGTACAGCGTAGTTCCTGCCTCATTACTGTTACATACTAGGTCATGAAGTAGAACAGGACGAGATTGTGATTATAACACAATGAGAAAACTGAAATCATCTCTTTTGTCGTAAAGTTTCGTTCCTAATCGCTCCTCGCTGTCAATTTCGAGGTGTTGACCACGGTATGAAGCAGACCTATATGTATCTGTGATATCTTTTATTTCAAGTTCGTGGGATAGATGCGATCAACAAAATCACCAAACCTAGAATTGGTTAGTGAAAGTAAATTATCTATATCGCGGAATGTGAAATTAAAGGATTGTGCTAGCTTCTTTCCGTTTTTCTTGAGAAGCCCCTGTATGAAGTCTGTTCCATACGAATAAAGCAACAAGTCGGCGAGAAGATGTTTGAACAGTTTGTAGCCATAGGTAGCGACTGTGTGTTGAAAAACATGTCCATCTAACATAGCAAATATGTTGTCAATCAAAAACTCGAGCATGTTGATGATATCAGTTTGAGAGAACTTTTTGGTAGAATCAGAGTTTTTACAAAATAAGATCTGTCCCTTCCTAGCACAAGATATTTGTATCTACGTTGGTTATTTTATATGAAACACAGTTGGACCAACTCCTTTAGTCTGTCTTTCAGCTTAAAGTGAATAAATTAGTTTTACTCCAATTCTAAAAATCATATTGAGCAAATTTAGTACATTAATGATCCTTATAAACGTTTTCATTTTTTGTGTGAATCGAAAATTCAGCATGTCCGGCACACGTGGAACAAGTCTAAAATATCTATTGTGGGAAATTATTCTAATATTATCATTTCATGAAACCACTGCACCATCTATAATATTCACATGTGGAACAAGAACTTCCTACCTTGTCGGAGAACATGATTTCCCCCCCCCCCCCCCCCCGACACAGTTTTACTACTGTGGTATCTTTTTTGTATAGTCCCCGACACAGTTTTTCTCTCTTGATTACTACTGTGGTATCTTTTTTGTATTGTCCATGACACAGTTTTTCTCTCTTGGTTACTCCAGTGGTATCTTTTTTGTATAGTCTCCGACACAGTTTTTCTCTCTTGATTACTACTGTGGTATCTTTTTTGTATTGTCCATGACACAGTTTTTCTCTCTTGATTACTCCAGTGGTATCTTTTTTGTATTGTCCATGACACAGTTTTTCTCTCTTGGTTACTCCAGTGGTATCTTTTTTGTATTGTCCCTGACACAGTTTTTCTCTTTTGATTACTCCAGTGGTATCTTTTTTGTATTGTCCCTGACACAGTTTTTCTCTCTTGATTACTCCAGTGGTATCTTTTTTGTATTGTCCCTGACACAGTTTTTCTCTCTTGATTACTACTGTGGTATCTTCACACTTTTCTTTTGATGATACCATATAAAGTGTAGCACATTTATTACTCAGAATATACTCGTTTATAGAACCTACACTGAATATGAGTAGTCAATAGATAGTCTCTTACAAAGCAGTAATTTTAATGCTATTTCTTTCTATAACTACTGTCACTGAACAGTTGAAAAGGCAAACTTGACAATAGAGGAAACATTGCACAATCTGTGCTTTTTGTGTCAGTCATCAATCTAATATGGCAGTCATTGCAGGAATCTATGAACATAAGCAAATTATTGTTCCTCTAGAAACTAGAAACTTAAACCCAAAATGTATTTTTTTCTTGTTGAATATAATATATATATGTACAGCCAAATACAATAATTTAATTTCAATAAAAAGATTGTCATGGTTACGTCTATTATTTACAGCTATAGCTGTTCAATTCCCCAGATTCGTACAACCAAGGGGGGTATTTTTTTTAAATTAGAAAATAGACCGAACTGAAACTGCAAATAAATAATTATTAGATATTGTCTTGCAAAGTTTTATTTCTTTGTGGTTCTCCATCATGTCGATCAATGTCAATGATCAAATTTTATATCTTAAAACTTATTGATAAAAATATTGATTTGGTACAATAAATTGATTACTAATCTAGTCATATGTTGTCCTATTTTATGTACTTGTAAGGAGAAGATCAGTTATCATATTACAGTATATATGTCTCTATCTGTGAGGTGATTGTATCTACTAGAACAAAAGACCTGGGGAGTAACTACATAGTATATGTATATATATGTAATGATGTCTGTTATCATATTACAGTGTATATGTCTCTATCTGTGAGGTGATTGTATCTACTAGAACAAAAGACCGGGGAGTAACTACATAATATATGTATATATATGTAATGATGTCTGTTATCATATTACAGTGTATATGTCTCTATCTGTGAGGTGATTGTATCTACTAGAACAAAAGACCTGGGAGTAGCTACATACTATATGTATATGTAGTCATGTCTGTTATCATATTACAGTATATATGTCTCTATCTGTGAGATGATTGTATCTACTAGAACAAAAGACCTGGGAGTAGCTACATAATATATGTATATGTAATATGTATTAATGACAATTATAAGTAACATGTCTTGAAAGAGGCAGGAACTGCTTACCCTTAGCGAGCATCTAGGTTCACCTATCCCTCGGTTTTTGGTGGGGTCCATGTTACTCATATTTTTAGTTGTCTGTGTTTTGTTTGTCTTTGTCCTGTGTCTTGCATGTCCAATACTGCTTATGTCTCTGGATTGTCCATTGTTGATATTACACGTGTTGTATGTTTAAGATAGTACAACTTTATTTATGGTGGTAAATTAAATGTCAAACGTGAACACTGACTAAACTTAATAGATGCAGATCATTGTAAAATTTGTAAGAATTAAAAAAAAATGTTGATTTTTTTTTTTGTATATACTGAAGATGTTTATTGCATCTTACTATAATTTTGTGTTGGTACTCTAACATACATCAACATCTTGTGTAGAGGGGCCGTCGTGATCGTGGTAGTATAGTAGTTGGATTGACTACTACGTGTGCAATCAGTACCTATCATCACTACCGTTGCGAGTTTGAATCACGCTGAGGCGAGGGGTGCTTGATATAACATTCTTGTGGAAAAGTTTGTCAGTGACTTGCACAGGTCGGTAGTTCTCTCTGTGTACTCCGGTTTCCTTCACCAATAAAACCGTTGAAAATGACGCTAAACACCACACTCCTAACCCATCTCTTTAATGGTCATGTCAAGTAATATTTCATTCATCTTTAACCCCCAATAATGTGGAAGAGAGTTTAATATATTATCCAATCGGACAACAACTCTAGGGGTATATTTGGTTATAATAAGTAAACTAGTCCTTGGCTGGTTGAAAATATAGATCCTGATATGTCGCCAAACGAGATTTTGTTAGATTTCAGTCTTGGATCGCAACCGAAATAAAAAAATATACAACAAACATCTAATGTTTATTTAAATACCGTATATGTCTACCGACACTAACTACGACTTATGCCAACGGATTAAACCTTATATGATTCTTTGTGACATTGATTTACCATGTATCGTCGATTTTTCTGCTGGTACTCGGGGTTCTTACAGCATAGAACAACGATATAGCTGAAATATTGTTAAATGTGGCAGTCGAAAAGAGAAATATCTCGGGAGTGTAACGATATAATTGGGTCAGCGAAAGGATCACAAATAAGCGAAAAATATTGAGGCGAAATGGGGAAGGGGTAAAGGGCAGATGTTTACCTTGAAGTAAGGAAGAGGAGGGGGCATATATTTTTTGAATGAAACAAGTGCCTGTGGATTAATCACCTTGACCGCCTCGAATTTTAAAATTACCGTATTTGTCCTATTAGAATCGAAATAATTCATGCCGGCCATACTTTATTGTTATTCAAATATGGGTAGACATTATATTCATGAGATTTAACCCCTCGCTATATGGGTAGGCATTATATTCATGAGATTTAACCCCTGGCTAACGCTTGGGGTTAAATATTCATGAATATAATGCCTACCCATATTTGAATAACAATAAAGTATGGCCGGTGTTATAGAGCCATTTTTCCCCCGTAGTCAGTCCCCCCCCCCCCCCCCCCCCCCCCCCCCCCCCCGAAAAATGGCTAGGGGGAAAAACTACTATAGGAGCGTTATAGAGCCATTTTTCCCCCATAGCCAATTATCCCCCACGGAAAAATGACTATATAGTAGGATTTCCTCCCGGAAAAATGGCTATATAGTGGGATTCCACCCCTCCCCCCGGAAGAATGGCTATATAGTACATGGACGCCGAGGATACTTCAATAAATTTTCTCAACGTCGTTGAGGCGAACTAAAAAAATATTGAACAGTCCTTTTTTGGTGCTTCAACAGCCCTTTTAAGGGCTAAGAATTATTTAGACCAAGTCACCACCAGTTCCTTTCCTGAAAATTATATATACGTTCACCAAGGAATCCAGTGTTCCAGAGCCGACCATGCAGGCCTATTTATGTCACATTTTTTTAAAACATGGTCTTGTGTAAAAAATAAATCACGTTTGAAGTTATTCACGTAATTTGTTACTTTACCTTAAAATTCGAAATAACTTCATTGAAAAAAACAGGCTCTGTGTTAAAATTCTGAGACACTGTTTTAAGCTTTCTACTAGCTCTTCAGATTGCAAGAAAAATATTTACACTACCTAGCTAAGTTCAAATATATGAATGTTCAATTGAATTTTGCTCAATGAGTTAGGTCGTTGGATCTAACAACTCATACAAGCCTATCACCAATACGGCGTAGGTTCGCGCCCGGCTTTGTAAATTACAAAAAGGGTGCACTCGACTCGCAGCCGCAAGTGATAAAGCTTACCAGTTGCTTGCCCATGGTCGGTGGTTTTCTCCGGGTACTTCGGCTTCCTCCACCACTAAAACTGGTCGCCATGATATTGCTGAAATATTGTTGAAAGTGGCGTTAAAACACCAAAAATCAAATCAATCAATCAATCAATCAATCAATTGAATTTTCAATTTTTCTACCAAATAAGTTCATGCAATATTTTGACCTCCAATAATTTGTGACAAAAACAAGTAGAAGTGAAGATGTTGCTTTTTTCTATAAATTGCGCCCAACCTGTATAATAATATACAAACTATTAGGCAAGATATGAAAGTTCAAAGCAGGTTTGTCAGAGGTCGACAAATATTTGTATTGTTCTACCTTGGTGTACAGCCAACGATGAGAGATGACACCCAGAAATATGTTCAATTTACATGCAATATAATAACTTGCACAATGAAATCACATTATGGAATGGGTTTGGCTTTTATCACATGACGAAAGATAATATTCGCTTTATTTGCAATTAACAAGTCTACATTTACAATATCAGCAAAGCATACATGTACAAATAAGCTTAATACATGTTTATGTAAAAGATTGACACCTTATTTAGAAATGTAAATTTACTTGTAAGTATATTCACAATAACCGTTCATTGTCATTCAATTTGATGATATTTGTTATTCATAATTTAAATTCTTGAGTGTTTTTTTTCAGTGATTTGATGTTATAATATAATATAGATGAAATGACAGACAGACGGACGGACGGATGGACATACTGATCACTGTAGGGTGCCGCCATTTTGATGATAGGACCCAAAAAAAAATAACGTATGTACAATTATATCTTTAGATTTATCAACTAACAGAAATCTTACAAATTAGCGTATGTACAATTACGGGGTATATTGATTTTCTATATTTGATGGAAAATGGAATATTTCAGTCTAATAATGCAATCTTAATTCTCACCGAAAATTGTTTCCTCTTTTATCAATGAGTGAGTGAGTGACAGACATGGGGTAATTGTAATTTGTAATCGTAATCGGTTGTAATCGATTACATTTTTCATGTAATCGAATGTAATCTGTAATCGGACATTTTTTAGATTACATGTAATGTAATGTAATTGACCCTGTAATCATGGGTACTTTCTCATTACATTTAGATTACTTTTCATCATTTTGACTTATTTTGTCTTCACTGAAACATATATCTCCTTAGATATTTAATGTATGATTTATGTAAATGAATTTTCTTCATGAAATTTATTAAGCAAATAATGTAGATATTATTATATGCTTAATTGCAATCAAAACTATCACAGCTACAAAAAATATTAATTATAAATTATGACTTCAAAGACTTGATATCCAAACAAATAATATCTCAATTTCAATTTCTTTAGAGTTTCAAAAATTCAGTGAAAACAGTTTGTCGGCTTGTGTAAAACACAACAAGCTCTAAAATTTTTAATTATCTGACACAACTTTCAAGATTTCATATATGAAATTGCTTCTATGATAGACTATCGCCATGTCCTCATGATTCGCATAAGATAAAGAAATATTTTATATAAACCAAAACATAGGTATCTCATGAAGATTTCTTATACAAGATTAAAAATTTCAATAAAGATATTATATAAAAAGCAAAATGTAAATTATAATTTTCAGAAACATTTATTTATTATGCTCGTACATACATGTATATTACAAATTAACTGATAAATAGCAAGTTGTAATATTTGTAAAATTTTTGATTTTTTTTTTTAAAGAATATTCTAATGTGGCTTGTATCTGATATTCAGATATATGTGATATTTCTGCTTTTTATTTTGGTGCTGATTTTCCTTTTATTATTGGATTATATGATAATGTTTTCATTACTTGTGGGTTACTATGCAACTTGTAATGGATATTTTATTAAACCTATTTACATAAATTAAGGATTTAGTTTTCATATTTAGACTGAGAAATTATGTACATTTTTAAGCAAGTTTTTAGAATCAGAATGATTTTTTTTTTTTTTTTTTTGTCTTCTGGATTATATATCAAAGACAAACATTCAAATGGTGTGAAAATTAGTAATGGTGATTGTTACATAATTTGGTGTCATAAATAATACCTTAATTACAAATTTTATCAGGCAACTGCTAGTTTATTATTCCCAATAGACTTTCACAAGATGTTTGAAATTATTTGATATATATTATTAAAATGTGCAAATGTATGTTATAATATTTACTAATAGTATAAGATGGAATCAATATTGGTCATATATAAGAGAAGACATATTTTATGAATAATAGGAAAATGAGAATTGCTGTTTATAATTTACAATGTACTGTTTGTTATTGCATGTAATGATCACATTACAACTGAATTGTAATTCATAGTTCTGATTAAGAAATAAATTAAAACATATAAGAGATATTGGACAGATGCACACGAGACAAAATAACATAAAACACTAATGTATTGGTTGTCATGACATTACATGTAATCAGTAGTGTAATCGATTACATTTACAAAGTGATTGTAATTTAATCGATTACATTTGAAAATTGATGTAATCGTAATGTAATGTAATCATGAAAACTGCAAAGAAATTGTAATGTAATCGATTACATTTGAAGGTAATTGACCCCAAGTCTGGTGAGTGAGTGACTAGAACTTCACTTAACGCAATTTCTGAAAAAAATAACGTATGTACAATTATATCTTTAGATGTAAATATAAACTAGATGGTCCCAGGAGCCTGAATCGCTCACCTGGCAAAACAACACCTTATGACCCTTATGCAAAATGTAATTTCCACAGATGGGTTTTTTGGGCTTTAAGGGTATGCATATGGAATATGCACTTAGGAAATATCTAGACGGATTGACAAAGAAAAAGTATGGAAATTAGGTGATAACTGTATCCACCAAACAAACGAATATAAATATCTGGGAGTATATATAACAAGAACTCTGAAATCAAACTATCATGTCCAAACGTATATCAAAGATAATATGGATAACAAAATTAATTTCATGTCCCGTATTCTTGCTGAACACGGCAATCTTAATCGTGTTGAGTTCGGAGACGCGTTATGGCATTCAGGTCTCCGACCTTCAAGTTCACATTGTTGTGGAGCTTGGCTTACATCCTCTAAAGAAAACGAAGATTTGTTAAGTAGCATACAATTTCGAGCGGCGAAGATCATAATGAAAACAAAGGTGAATATGTCTAAAGCGGCTCTTCTTATCGAGCTTGGGTGGGAACCTATCAATGATTTTTTTAATAGACAGAGAGCCTCATATTTTTCTTATATAAATAACTTACCAAATAAAAGACTCTGCAAGATAGTTGTTGATGAGATGCATGCTCTTTCCGCTCATGCTTGGGACTACTTACCTGCTTTGCAAACCGTATTTGAATCAGTAGGACGTGACTATTTGTATCATGTAAACGACTTTAACAAAGAAAGGTTTAATGCTTTTATGGGTCAGTTCTCCTCCACAAAACTAAGAAATGAAATCATGAGTAAAAGTTCTCTCCGTGACTATATTACATTCTATAGACACAAAGGGAAGCAACCCTATCTCGAAGATACGAGAGATTTTGAGGGATCTAGACTTAAACTTCTTTGTCGAACCAATTCGCTGTGCTTAAATAATTTGTTAAACAAAATGAGTTTAAAAAACAGTAACAAATGCTCTCTATGTGACTGTAATGTAGTAGAAGATTTATGTCATTTCCTCTTGTTATGTCCTGCATTAGAAAAATAAGAAGGCCTCTTTTAAATGATATCTCGTTTAACACTGTGGAACTTGATTTTGTGGACCTACCTAATTATATAAAAATTAAATTGTTGATTGGAGATTGTGGTTTTTATATAAATGAAATTGAAGGCATGTATATAGATGTAATTGGAAGAAATCTTTTAAAGAAGTTATACCATGAAAGAAATATCAAATCAAATGTTTTATGACTTAACTTGATGTTTCTTTTTTCTATTATTTTTATAGATATCACTTGTTTTATTCATCATGTATGTTTGTATTCAACTATTGTCTGTATTTTACTTTAAAACATGTTTTATACATTATGTAGACTTTTTTAGTTTTATGTATATGATGACTTTTTATGTATTGCCAAATATATAATATACCTATATTGAAATTCTAATTTCACACTATGAACATTTTATTCTACATATTTTCGCTTTTATACAATGTGTCATTTGTAAATATAACTTTGTATCTAATGAACGCAGCCACTGTTACCCCGGTAGTGGTTGCCCCCGTTGTAAAGGAGTAGATTTCCAAATAATATATATATGCATATAATATGAGAATTAGAAGTATTCAGAAAATAATGTTTCGTATGTGTCAAGATATGCATCATTGATGAAACTATTTTTTTTGACGAAAGGTGTTTTCGAAGAGGTTCGCACCGCTAGACTTTTTTTCCAATCCGTTAAATTCTTTTACATTTTTGGTATGAGATGAATTGAATAATGCATTTGATTATTGACCAATCGTAGTTGACGATACTTGCAAATATGGTGTTTTCAAAGAGGTTCGCATTGTGAAATTTTTCAATCCGTTTGTAACGCAAGGAAAAAGCGTTGTGTACTTGGACAAAATTTGACGGGATATGCATTTAAATGTACCCTGTACCCGAATATATGCAATAAGGCCCCTAAGAACTATACCCAAATCTATGCAGTTATGAAATTAGTACCTAAATGTGCATATTTGTCACGGACTGAAATAAGATTAACTAGGGTGACTATAGTATGTTTGGTTTTTGAAAGGCGAAACTAAAACGCGAATGCACCTTCCCTAGCTCAGGGTTTCGCCGATTTTCCAACTAGGAATATCGGGCTTCCGGGGGGGGGGGAAATTCTACTATATAGCCACTTTTCCCATTGTCGAAAACTGTGGGGGGGAAGGGGGGATGGCTATGTTCAATTATATAGTCATTTTTCCGGGGGGAAATGGCTATATAGTTAGTTTTCCAGGGGGGGGGGGAATGGCTAGGGGGGAAAACTACTATAGGACACCGACATGAATTATTTCTTAATTTAAACACCTGTAATTACAATAAGCTTTTCTTAGATCATCTGGCAGGTGTACAAGATAACTTTCAAACTGATGAAGGCATTTAAAGATCCTATAATTTAAACATTTTGTCGATGTAAATACACTCTCAGACCAAGACTGTTTAAACTGATCGCATAATCTTTGTTTAACAATTTTTGACAATATGACATTTTTAGGTACATTTTGTGTCGACCAATATTCTGACAAACCACAATCATTTAATAATTTCTCAATACAACATACTCATTTCGAGTGAAATAAATGCTGAATATGCATATTATACAATAATTTATACAAAACTGCAGCTATTTTATCTTGCCTATTACAAACAATTCGTTGCCAAAAAGCAATCATTCTGCATTTAATAAAAAAAAATATCTATTGGATAACGACCTAATTCACCATATAAAATACAATTTGGTGTACTTTTTTTCAAACCTAGCAATATTTTATAGAACTGTAGACAAAATGATTCAAGTATATTATTTTTCTCGAAGCCCCAGACTTCACAACCATACATAACAACAGGTAATACTATAGTATCAAATAACTCTAACTGTATATCAACTGGCAAATTTAAATTTCTACATTTCTTCAAAATACTGTACGTTGCTTTCCTACCTTGGCCAACTAACTTAGACTGGTTTTTACAGAAAGAACCGTTAGACATAAAAACAGTACCAAGATAAGTAAATTCATCTTCAATGTTAATATTTTCCACATTAAAAGTATAAACAGGGTTTACATCAAGATTACTACTACGTTTTTTAAAAATTACAATTTTCGTTTTTGATGCATTTACCTCTAATTTCCATGGTTTACAATATAGGTACATTGTATTTAATGCAGCTTGAAGTTCAACATGAGATTCAGCTAAAATAATTGTGTCATCTGCATATAATAACTGATATAATTTCAAATAAACAGAAATATCTTCGGTATCAAGAAAAATATGAGCAGCATTATAAACATTTGTCAACCCATTTTTTTCAGCAGCATTGGGAATCAGAACATTTTTTTAGAAAAAAAACCATAACCCCCCGCCCTCTGGAAGTTAAATGGTCCGTCCCTAAATCATTTAAGAATAAAGAGAAAAGTACAGTTGATAAGTTTTCCCCTTGTCTAACACCAACATTACTGTAAAAATGATCAGACAATTTTGTACCAAGACGGACACATGATTTGACACTTTCATACATATTATGAATTATTTTGAACATTTTCCCATCTATACAATATTGTAATAACTTATGCCATAATGCACATCTATCAACAGAATCAAATACCTTGCGATAATCAATAAATGCACAAAACAATGTTTTATTACAACGTATAAAATACATATCAATTAAACATTTCAAGTTGAAAATATGATCTGTAGTACTATAGTGTTTTCTAAAACCTGCCTGTTCTTCACACAATATACTCATTTTATCTAAGTAAGAGTTTAAACGGTTGTTTGAAATAGTAGTAAATAGTTTACCAATGCAGCTGAGTATCGTAATACCAGGTAATTGTCAGGACTAGCAGGATCACCTTTATTTTTATAAATTGGTACAATAATTCCTTCAGACCAATGAATTTTCTTCATGAAATTTATTAAGCAAATAATGTAGATATTATTATATGCTTAATTGCAATCAAAACTATCACAGCTACAAAAAATATTAATTATAAATTATGACTTCAAAGACTTGATATCCAAACAAATAATATCTCAATTTCAATTTCTTTAGAGTTTCAAAAATTCAGTGAAAACAGTTTGTCGGCTTGTGTAAAACACAACAAGCTCTAAAAATTTTAATTATCTGACACAACTTTCAAGATTTCATATATGAAATTGCTTCTATGATAGACTATCGCCATGTCCTCATGATTCGCATAAGATAAAGAAATATTTTATATAAACCAAAACATAGGTATCTCATGAAGATTTCTTATACAAGATTAAAAATTTCAATAAAGATATTATATAAAAAGCAAAATGTAAATTATAATTTTCAGAAACATTTATTTATTATGCTCGTACATACATGTATATTACAAATTAACTGATAAATAGCAAGTTGTAATATTTGTAAAATTTTTGATTTTTTTTTTTAAAGAATATTCTAATGTGGCTTGTATCTGATATTCAGATATATGTGATATTTCTGCTTTTTATTTTGGTGCTGATTTTCCTTTTATTATTGGATTATATGATAATGTTTTCATTACTTGTGGGTTACTATGCAACTTGTAATGGATATTTTATTAAACCTATTTACATAAATTAAGGATTTAGTTTTCATATTTAGACTGAGAAATTATGTACATTTTTAAGCAAGTTTTTAGAATCAGAATGATTTTTTTTTTTTTTTTTTTGTCTTCTGGATTATATATCAAAGACAAACATTCAAATGGTGTGAAAATTAGTAATGGTGATTGTTACATAATTTGGTGTCATAAATAATACCTTAATTACAAATTTTATCAGGCAACTGCTAGTTTATTATTCCCAATAGACTTTCACAAGATGTTTGAAATTATTTGATATATATTATTAAAATGTGCAAATGTATGTTATAATATTTACTAATAGTATAAGATGGAATCAATATTGGTCATATATAAGAGAAGACATATTTTATGAATAATAGGAAAATGAGAATTGCTGTTTATAATTTACAATGTACTGTTTGTTATTGCATGTAATGATCACATTACAACTGAATTGTAATTCATAGTTCTGATTAAGAAATAAATTAAAACATATAAGAGATATTGGACAGATGCACACGAGACAAAATAACATAAAACACTAATGTATTGGTTGTCATGACATTACATGTAATCAGTAGTGTAATCGATTACATTTACAAAGTGATTGTAATTTAATCGATTACATTTGAAAATTGATGTAATCGTAATGTAATGTAATCATGAAAACTGCAAAGAAATTGTAATGTAATCGATTACATTTGAAGGTAATTGACCCCAAGTCTGGTGAGTGAGTGACTAGAACTTCACTTAACGCAATTTCTGAAAAAAATAACGTATGTACAATTATATCTTTAGATGTAAATATAAACTAGATGGTCCCAGGAGCCTGAATCGCTCACCTGGCAAAACAACACCTTATGACCCTTATGCAAAATGTAATTTCCACAGATGGGTTTTTTGGGCTTTAAGGGTATGCATATGGAATATGCACTTAGGAAATATCTAGACGGATTGACAAAGAAAAAGTATGGAAATTAGGTGATAACTGTATCCACCAAACAAACGAATATAAATATCTGGGAGTATATATAACAAGAACTCTGAAATCAAACTATCATGTCCAAACGTATGTCAAAGATAATATGGATAACAAAATTAATTTCATGTCCCGTATTCTTGCTGAACACGGCAATCTTAATCGTGTTGAGTTCGGAGACGCGTTATGAAATTCAGGTCTCCGACCTTCAAGTTCACATTGTTGTGGAGCTTGGCTTACATCCTCTAAAGAAAACGAAGATTTGTTAAGTAGCATACAATTTCGAGCGGCGAAGATCATAATGAAAACAAAGGTGAATATGTCTAAAGCGGCTCTTCTTATCGAGCTTGGGTGGGAACCTATCAATGATTTTTTTAATAGACAGAGAGCCTCATATTTTTCTTATATAAATAACTTACCAAATAAAAGACTCTGCAAGATAGTTGTTGATGAGATGCACGCTCTTTCCGCTCATGCTTGGGACTATTTACCTGCTTTGCAAACCGTATTTGAATCAGTAGGACGTGACTATTTGTATCATGTAAACGACTTTAACAAAGAAAGGTTTAATGCTTTTATGGGTCAGTTCTCCTCCACAAAACTAAGAAATGAAATCATGAGTAAAAGTTCTCTCCGTGACTATATTACATTCTATAGACACAAAGGGAAGCAACCCTATCTCGAAGATACGAGAGATTTTGAGGGATCTAGACTTAAACTTCTTTGTCGAACCAATTCGCTGTGCTTAAATAATTTGTTAAACAAAATGAGTTTAAAAAACAGTAACAAATGCTCTCTATGTGACTGTAATGTAGTAGAAGATTTATGTCATTTCCTCTTGTTATGTCCTGCATTAGAAAAATAAGAAGGCCTCTTTTAAATGATATCTCGTTTAACACTGTGGAACTTGATTTTGTGGACCTACCTAATTATATAAAAAATTAAATTGTTGATTGGAGATTGTGGTTTTTATATAAATGAAATTGAAGGCATGTATATAGATGTAATTGGAAGAAATCTTTTAAAGAAGTTATACCATGAAAGAAATATCAAATCAAATGTTTTATGACTTAACTTGTTGTTTCTTTTTTCTATTATTTTTATAGATATCACTTGTTTTATTCATCATGTATGTTTGTATTCAACTATTGTCTGTATTTTACTTTAAAACATGTTTTATACATTATGTAGACTTTTTTAGTTTTATGTATATGATGACTTTTTATGTATTGCCAAATATATAATATACCTATATTGAAATACTAATTTCACACTATGAACATTTTATTCTACATATTTTCGCTTTTATACAATGTGTCATTTGTAAATATAACTTTGTATCTAATGAACGCAGCCACTGTTACCCCGGTAGTGGTTGCCCCCGTTGTAAAGGAGTAGATTTCCAAATAATATATATATGCATATAATATGAGAATTAGAAGTATTCAGAAAATAATGTTTCGTATGTGTCAAGATATGCATCATTGATGAAACTATTTTTTTTGACGAAAGGTGTTTTCGAAGAGGTTCGCACCGCTAGACTTTTTTTCCAATCCGTTAAATTCTTTTACATTTTTGGTATGAGATGAATTGAATAATGCATTTGATTATTGACCAATCGTAGTTGACGATACTTGCAAATATGGTGTTTTCAAAGAGGTTCGCATTGTGAAATTTTTCAATCCGTTTGTAACGCAAGGAAAAAGCGTTGTGTACTTGGACAAAATTTGACGGGATATGCATTTAAATGTACCCTGTACCCGAATATATGCAATAAGGCCCCTAAGAACTATACCCAAATCTATGCAGTTATGAAATTAGTACCTAAATGTGCATATTTGTCACGGACTGAAATAAGATTAACTAGAGTGACTATAGTATGTTTGGTTTTTGAAAGGCGAAACTAAAACGCGAATGCACCTTCCCTAGCTCAGGGTTTCGCCGATTTTCCAACTAGGAATATCGGGCTTCCGGGGGGGGAAATTCTACTATATAGCCACTTTTCCCATTGTCGAAAACTGTGGGGGGAAGGGGGGATGGCTATGTTCAATGATATAGTCATTTTTCCGGGGGGAAATGGCTATATATTTAGTTTTCCGGGGGGGGGGGGGGGAATGGCTAGGGGGGAAACTACTATAGGACACCGACATGAATTATTTCTTAATTTAAACACCTGTAATTACAATAAGCTTTTCTTAGATCATCTGGCAGGTGTACAAGATAACTTTCAAACTGATGAAGGCATTTAAAGATCCTATAATTTAAACATTTTGTCGATGTAAATACACTCTCAGACCAAGACTGTTTAAACTGATCGCATAATCTTTGTTTAACAATTTTTGACAATATGACATTTTTAGGTACATTTTGTGTCGACCAATATTCTGACAAACCACAATCATTTAATAATTTCTCAATACAACATACTCATTTCGAGTGAAATAAATGCTGAATATGCATATTATACAATAATTTATACAAAACTGCAGCTATTTTATCTTGCCTATTACAAACAATTCGTTGCCAAAAAGCAATCATTCTGCATTTAATAAAAAAAAATATCTATTGGATAACGACCTAATTCACCATATAAAATACAATTTGGTGTACTTTTTTTCAAACCTAGCAATATTTTATAGAACTGTAGACAAAATGATTCAAGTATATTATTTTTCTCGAAGCCCCAGACTTCACAACCATACATAACAACAGGTAATACCATAGTATCAAATAACTCTAACTGTATATCAACTGGCAAATTTAAATTTCTACATTTCTTCAAAATACTGTACGTTGCTTTCCTACCTTGGCCAACTAACTTAGACTGGTTTTTACAGAAAGAATCGTTAGACATAAAAACAGTACCAAGATAAGTAAATTCATCTTCAATGTTAATATTTTCCACATTAAAAGTATAAACAGGGTTTACATCAAGATTACTACTACGTTTTTTAAAAATTACAATTTTCGTTTTTGATGCATTTACCTCTAATTTCCATGGTTTACAATATAGGTACATTGTATTTAATGCAGCTTGAAGTTCAACATGAGATTCAGCTAAAATAATTGTGTCATCTGCATATAATAACTGATATAATTTCAAATAAACAGAAATATCTTCGGTATCAAGAAAAATATGAGCAGCATTATAAACATTTGTCAACCCATTTTTTTCAGCAGCATTGGGAATCAGAACATTTTTTTAGAAAAAAAAACCATAACCCCCCGCCCTCTGGAAGTTAAATGGTCCGTCCCTAAATCATTTAAGAATAAAGAGAAAAGTACAGTTGATAAGTTTTCCCCTTGTCTAACACCAACATTACTGTAAAAATGATCAGACAATTTTGTACCAAGACGGACACATGATTTGACACTTTCATACATATTATGAATTATTTTGAACATTTTCCCATCTATACAATATTGTAATAACTTATGCCATAATGCACATCTATCAACAGAATCAAATACCTTGCGATAATCAATAAATGCACAAAACAATGTTTTATTACAACGTATAAAATACATATCAATTAAACATTTCAAGTTGGAAATATGATCTGTAGTACTATAGTGTTTTCTAAAACCTGCCTGTTCTTCACACAATATACTCATTTTATCTAAGTAAGAGTTTAAACGGTTGTTTGAAATAGTAGTAAATAGTTTACCAATGCAGCTGAGTATCGTAATACCAGGTAATTGTCAGGACTAGCAGGATCACCTTTATTTTTATAAATTGGTACAATAATTCCTTCAGACCAAGAGTCTGGTATAATACCAGAGTTAAAGACAACATTAAAAAGCTTGACAAATACAGGTAAATGTTTACTACATGAATGCTTAAGAAACTCATTCAATATTAAATCACTGCCACACGCCTTATTATTTTTTAAACACTTTACAGCATTTAATACATCTTTCTCAGTTATACAACTATTTAACTCAGTATTCAAATTACTAATATTATTATAACTTAAAACTTGAAACTTTTATTTCTCAAAGACCCCCAACTGGGGTATGTGAATACAAACAATACAACAATATAAACAATACAGTGGCATGGAAATGATACATGTATATAAACAATACATATTATTGACGGAAGGCAAAGTCATAAATACAAAGTTGCAAACTTTTAGTTGATTGCTATTAAGATTATTTTACAGAAGTTAGCAATTTTAATACAATTAATTATATCATTATCGTTAAACAAATCATAATGCCAAAAATCAAGTGTTCGCGACAGTAGTAATTTAACATAGAAATAGCTTTGTTTTTATTGTACAAAGTAGCTGAAAATAGGAGCCATGGCGAATATTCATACTATGGATCAGAATTTATCACTTTTGAGATATTTCCTAATCATAACTATTGCTAAATTGCAATATAGTGATCAATAATAATACGATCATTTGTATTTACATACTGACAAATCCGGTTCTTATAAATGACACAACCAGTTTCTATACATGTTTACAATTTGATAAAGCCGGATTTCAAAAACGTCTGTTGACATCAAGTTTTAGGCTATAACTAGTTACTAATTGACTTTTCATCAACAAAATAATATCTCTAAGTAAAATAAATCATTCATTAATAGTTGTTCTTGCTTGGCAACATTTCATTCATTCGTAAATGCAATATATAGAGATATTTCAATTGATCGTAATGGAATGTTCACAATGGGAAAATTGAAATCATCTCTTTTGTCGTAAAGTTTCGTTCTTAACCGCCCCTCACAGTCAATTTCGAGGTGTAGGTGTTTATTCTACACTGAAGAACATTAATATTTAATCATGAAAAGTGTTGACATCACTTCATCAATGACAATAGCAGATACCAACACGCACACGTTTGCTTTGTTGTATAATAATTGAAATCCGTTACATTCCTCCCTTTCCATACAAAGAGCCCCACACTGAATAGAACTCGTACCGATGACTTTGTGAATTACTTCATATGTTGGGCATTTAATTTCCCAGAAGTGATATATAGTAACACTATTCTTAGGAACTTGTTTTCTGGAAACGTCATTGGATGCTGAAAAAGAAATCTGTTTGTTAAATAAAATCAATTTCTCTGCGAGTTAACTTTACATAAGAAAATCAATTTCAACAGAATTATAGAAAAAAAATAGAATGATGATAACAACAAACACCACATGTGAGGGGGGTGAAAGGTTAGGACATAACCAACATATGTCAGAACGTTGACCTCAGCATAACGTTAGAAGATCTCAGTTTGGAGAGGCTATGCTAACTAGATTAAGACGACGGGTACCACTAGTGGAGCAGGAACTGCTTACCCTTCCGGGGTACTTGAGTTCATCCCCGGTTTTCAGTGGGGTTCGATCTTTAGCTTTATGTGTATGTTTTGTAGATTGTTGTTTGTCCTTTTGTACTTTTTCTTCTGGCCATTGTGTTATCTGTTCTTCGATAGACGGATTCTGATTACACCTTTGGTATCTTCAAACTCTTCTAATATCTGTAGTTAGTAGATATACAGCACGTTTATATTACAACCAGTTCATTTATTGACTATATAAAGATATACGTATAAACATGTGTCTAATACGTCTACTAGATGTATAAACATCACCTGGTACCCTGTGTCTTATGTAGAGCGAATCGCAATAGACACTGATCGAACATGGATCGTGCTGTGTGTAAATTTAGGAATGCTTTGGAAACGCGACACTGCAGTACATGTATAAACACAATATACATACATTGTTGGGAAATGTAAAATTTATTAATAGTGACCTCGAAACAGAAAGAAAAGCTCAACTTCCTGTTGCTGAATAAATGTTATATTTGCGGACAATGTATGTGCAGTATATAAAGGACACTCAAGTGAATATGAAAACGCCCCCTTTATGAGCTGTTGCCCTTTATATACAGGTTAAAATTATATACCCTATTCATTAATGGGGAAAACGAGACTTTATATAAAGACAGTGATTTGTTATATAGCGGTGCCCTTTGGGACTGGTTTGACACTGTAGGATGTCTTGCGGACAATTGTTTGTATATTGTCTATATGTTCGAACTCTGACATCACCATAACGGTAGAAGATCTCAGCCTGGATGTGATATGCTAACGTTGTAGAAATGTGATTGTTAAATATAGCCAGTGTCAGATTTACCAATAGGCTCGACAGACTGAAGCCTATGGCCTCCAAATTAAGGGGGTCTCCGGCCAAGGTGTATAATGTGCTTAGCACTGTTATTGGACTTTCACACTTATACTACCATAACGTACGGTATTTTCTAAGTAACCCTTCAGTAATTTCCCTTATACAGTTGCATTCCATTTCAGAATATTGCAGGATTTCAAACACCCCTCGTCATCATCGCCTTTATTCAAATTATTCCTCCAGTCGTGAAGGTGTGGTATTGGGAGGGGCCTCACAAGTGTAATAGCCTAGGGGCTAGGGCCTCTCTTTATATAATCTGGCACTGGATATACATAGCCAGTGAAAAACTAAATTAAGAGGACCTCGTTTGTGAAAGGATTTGGACCCTCTTATAAATGCCACAGGATGGAAAACGACTTGTGTGAAATAAAATGATTATTGACATCCATATCCTTTATTACTAATACACTAACAAGGCTACATTAATGACTTGCGCACATAAACTTTCATAGAATAAATTAACCTTAATATACTATTTTATCTTGAAATCTGAGTGACATGGCGGATGTCTTGTAAGATGTAGAGTGACATGGCGGATGTCTTGTAAGATGCAGAGTGACATGGCGGATGTCTTGTAAGATGTAGAGTGACATGGCGGATGTCTTGTAAGATGCAGAGTGACATGGCGGATGTCTTGTAAGATGCAGAGTGACATGGCGGATGTCTTGTAAGATGTAGAGTGACATGGCGGATGTCTTGTAAGATGTAGAGTGACATGGCGGATGTCTTGTAAGATGCAGAGTGACATGGCGGATGTCTTGTAAGATGTAGAGTGACATGGCGGATGTCTTGTAAGATGTAGAGTGACATGGCGGATGTCTTGTAAGATGTAGAGTGACATGGCGGATGTCTTGTAAGATGTAGAGTGACATGGCGGATGTCTTGTAAGATGCAGAGTGACATGGCGGATGTCTTGTAAGATGTAGAGTGACATGGCGGATGTCTTGTAAGATGCAGAGTGACATGGCGGATGTCTTGTAAGATGTAGAGTGACATGGCGGATGTCTTGTAAGATGCAGAGTGACATGGCGGATGTCTTGTAAGATGTAGAGTGACATGGCGGATGTCTTGTAAGATGCAGAGTGACATGGCGGATGTCTTGTAAGATGCAGAGTGACATGGCGGATGTCTTGTAAGATGTAGAGTGACATGGCGGATGTCTTGTAAGATGTAGAGTGACATGGCGGATGTCTTGTAAGATGTAGAGTGACATGGCGGATGTCTTGTAAGATGCAGAGTGACATGGCGGATGTCTTGTAAGATGTAGAGTGACATGGCGGATGTCTTGTAAGATGCAGAGTGACATGGCGGATGTCTTGTAAGATGCAGAGTGACATGGCGGATGTCTTGTAAGATACAGAGTGACATGGCGGATGTCTTGTAAGATGTAGAGTGACATGGCGGATGTCTTGTAAGATGTAGAGTGACATGGCGGATGTCTTGTAAGATGCAGAGTGACATGGCGGATGTCTTGTAAGATGTAGAGTGACATGGCGGATGTCTTGTAAGATGTAGAGTGACATGGTGGATGTCTTGTAAGATGCAGAGTGACATGGCGGATGTCTTGTAAGATGCAGAGTGACATGGCGGATGTCTTGTAAGATGTAGAGTGACATGGCGGATGTCTTGTAAGATGCAGAGTGACATGGCGGATGTCTTGTAAGATGCAGAGTGACATGGCGGATGTCTTGTAAGATGTAGAGTGACATGGCGGATGTCTTGTAAGATGTAGAGTGACATGGCGGATGTCTTGTAAGATGCAGAGTGACATGGCGGATGTCTTGTAAGATGCAGAGTGACATGGCGGATGTCTTGTAAGATGTAGAGTGACATGGCGGATGTCTTGTAAGATGTAGAGTGACATGGCGGATGTCTTGTAAGATGCAGAGTGACATGGCGGATGTCTTGTAAGATGTAGAGTGACATGGCGGATGTCTTGTAAGATGCAGAGTGACATGGTGGATGTCTTGTAAGATGCAGAGTGACATGGCGGATGTCTTGTAAGATGTAGAGTGACATGGCGGATGTCTTGTAAGATGTAGAGTGACATGGCGGATATCTTGTAAGATGCAGAGTGACATGGCGGATGTCTTGTAAGATGCAGAGTGACATGGCGGATGTCTTGTAAGATGTAGAGTGACATGGCGGATGTCTTGTAAGATGTAGAGTGACATGGCGGATGTCTTGTAAGATGCAGAGTGACATGGCGGATGTCTTGTAAGATGTAGAGTGACATGGCGGATGTCTTGTAAGATGCAGAGTGACATGGCGGATGTCTTGTAAGATGCAGAGTGACATGGCGGATGTCTTGTAAGATGTAGAGTGACATGGCGGATGTCTTGTAAGATGTAGAGTGACATGACGGATGCCTTGTAAGGTGCAGCAACTGCTTACCCTTCAGGAACACCTGTCTTTTCTTTTGGTGGGGGTCCATGATGCTCATCTTTTTAGTTTTTAGTTTTGTGTGTTGTCCTATTATGTGTCTTTACGTTCTTAGTTCCGTGCTCTGTGATGTCAATTACGATTTTCGCATAAACATTATTTTCGGTTCCTCTTTACCTCCTGTTGTTTGTATGAGGGCTTATGTCTTAATTTACGTTATTTGTGTTTGTGGTGTCCAATACATTGTATTGTTTTTAGTTTTGATTTGTCTTCGTATTGTTTCTTGAGTACCCAATGTTGTAAATTTCTCTAGATTTTCAGTCTAGATTTGACCTTTGGTTTTCTCTAACGTTTATCATTCTATTTGAGCAGTTAGATTCCCTTAACTGGGTTGTTTTGCTATTTACGGTCAATGGTCGAAATGTAGCCTTCTCTGTTACCTCTTACACACGTTTTACCTGTTGAGCTTTGAGAAACTAGTTGAAAATCAGTTTACTTCCTGTTGACAGAAAAGCGAAAGAGGAAATCTAGGAATAGTTGTATAATTTTATTATTCAATTCAAATATTACCGAGCATGGATTAATGTGATTTTTGTCTGCAGGTTAAATACAGTATTAATGCAATGTCTTAAAATATATAGTTTATGTGTATTCGGCGAAAAACTGGGAAGATATTTGGCCAACCTCTTATTTGTCAAAGTTTTTTAATCCTCATACATACAAAATTATTAGAAGACACTGTACTAATGTATAAATAATATATAACATATACCTTTTTGAAAGATTAAAATCTGATACAAAACCCACCCCGTCGAATAATTCTAAAATCTAAAAGAAATATCGATACTCTTAAAACACCTACATTACCGCTCACATTTCTTGCTTGTTACAGAAGCGTTCATAAAAGTGGAAAATGGGAGCGTAAACTAGCTATATAGTCCAATGATGAGGCAATAAAAAGTGTTTTCCACAAGTGAGTAAAATGCCAACCCTCATATATGACTGAGAAAACAAACTTTGTTTTAAAGTACACTAATCTTGAAGAAGAGTTTGAAGACACTAAATGGTTCAATCGTAACTACTCGGCCACAATCGTAACTACTCGGCCATTCTCGCTACCATGCAAATAACCTCGTACGTACATAGTAGAAATTCTTCTTAAATTGTTTGCCGGAAGTTAAGTTAAGTTAAACCGCATAAAAATATAGTCCAAAAAAATCCAATATGGAAGACATACTAAGCAAATTCTAATCATGAAAAACTAATTAGAACTTTAATTGAAATATAAAAAATTGCTTAAAATGTAACTTTATCAAACTTTCATGTAACTCACATGTGAAAAGTAGTGCGATTTATACACCTAATGCATACGAGGTTATTTGCAGGGTAGCGAGAATGGCCGAGTAGTTACGATTGCAAATGGTCATCAGAATCCGTAAATCGAAGAAGAACAGATAACACAATGACCAAAAGAAAAAGTACAAACAACGATCTGCAAAACATACACATAATACTAAAGATGGAGTAACACGAACCCCACTAAAATCCGAGGGTGAACTCCGAAAGGGTAAGCAGTTCCTGTTCCACTAGTGGCACCCCTCGTGTAATCTTTAACGTTGTGCATAATATATTTTATCCTCGTGGCAGAGAAGTTGTCATGTGTATAATATATATTATTTTAATAGACGGCGTCCTTAAGCAACGTTTAAATATTAGATAGAACACAAGGCGATCGTAAGACATAATAGTGAAACAATTTGTCATCAGTACGCAAGCGACATAATACTGTTTAAGCACACAAGAAAGTGGTGACGTTGTTAAGTCTTAATACAAACTGCAAGATCGACCGTAAGGTACCGGTATGAGTTGTGAAATATACTAGTCAACAAAGGAAACGATACAAGGGTTTGATGCTCAATATTTTTTACATAGAGCAAAACAAATTGACAAAAATCGTATACAAAATGTAATTTAGATTCACATGGGCATAACAAATAAGGCAATATCAACAGAATTTCTAAACATCATTATCAGAACAAATCACGGACAGACAGAAATTGTCATGCAGTATGGAGGTTTGCGGAGTTCAGTAACGTGTGTGATCACCTCTTGCAGAAACGACATCTTCGCATTTCCTGCGCATACCGGTAGAACCAATCAATCGTTGGATATAGGCTTGTGTGATGTTGTTCCACTCGTGCACAAGTGCGTCACGCAGCTCCTGTAGGGTTTCCGGTGGGTTTTGACGGTGGCGAACACGTCTACCGAGTTCATCCCATATATGTTCAATTGGTGATAATGCCGGCCAAGGAACAACACGAATGTGAATCTGGTTCTGAAAGTCTTGACAAATACGAATCACGTGACATCTTGTATTGCCATGTTGAAAGACGTGATCAAAGTTTCGCTGTTGCAGAAAGGACAGAACGATAGGATCAAGAATATCGTCTCTGTATTTTACGGCATTCAATGTTCATTGAACAATTTTGAGCTGAGTGCGACCATCATGACAAATTCCAGCCCAGACCATAACACTTCCGCCTCCAAAACGATCGGACTCGTACACACACTGGTCCGTAAAACGTTCCCCACGCCTGCGGTACATACGATAACGTCCATCGCTAAGACGAAGTTAAAATCGGGATTCATCACTAAAAAGGATGTCAAGCCTCCAACGACGGCGTGCTCGCGGTCTATGACGTTGTTTAAGGATTGGTCCTATCACCGGACGCCTAGCTTCACGTAGTCTTCCGCGAACAGTCTGACCAGAAATTCGGACGTTTTCCAGACCAGGTGTTCCACACGCAGTGTCCTCAGCAATTATCATACTGTTCCGGAGGTCAATAAGGCGTAAATTATATAAAAAAAAAAAATTGTCTTGACGTTGTGACGTCACACGCGGCATGCCGTAACGGGTCTGTCATTCGTCCTACCTGTTTGTCGAGAACGAATCATTAGCCTTGAAATGGTTATTCTAGACACATTAAAGTGGTCTGCAACGGCATGGTGAGTCATTCCAGTCTGAATCATACCCACCGCTCGATCAGAGTCATTTTGACGTAGCCGTGGCATCGACGTTCTTGTGAAAATTCTAATTTTCAGAATGGCAAATTGTTTACTTTTGTTGACAGCACAATTATTGACCGCAGGTGATATAAAAGCCTAATTCGATCATCGCAAACTCGATCATGGGACGGAAAATTTACTTTCCGGAATTTTTCCGTAACGGAACAGGATGTTATTGTTTGTTTTGTTTCACGCAAATATTGACGTAAATGATAATAAACATTTTGGTTTTAACATAAAAATATATTCAAAAAAAAATTCTGTATCGTTTCTTTTGTAGACTTGTATATAAACGCCATACTAGTATATGATAAAGATATAAAATAACCTCTCTTTTCCCGATTATGATCTCTTTTTGGAATGTTTAAGGGTTTTCGAAAGAAGGATGCTAAATTAAATATATAATTCATTACTCACATTCGGAATATAAAATCCAATCCACTGTTGCCTTCCTCACAGTTTTTATCGCAATATTCCGAATGGCAAACGGACATGGATCTTTCCATTCCAACACGAAATCCATATTAGTAATATTTCCGGTTCCGACTCTAATATTACCTTTTTCCCACGTGACCCAGAAATCTCTATATTCAGAATCACTCAGAAGTCCATATTTCTCATAGGCAGCAATCGTGTTTTTTCCAACCCATTCATCGACAGCTGTTTCAATGGTTGATCTAGAATTCTTCCACCCACCTATTATTATTAAGTAATATGGTTTTATAAAAAAAGGTTGAATTCCTTTGAGCTGGGACATTAGTAACAACTGGGCATCATTCTTCCCCTTGACTTGAAATCTCAACGATTTATCGTTTTCAGGAAATGCACCAAGTTCTGATAATAATATGTCATTAATTCCACCACTCTCTGTAGTTACAGATATGTTAGGAACTGAAAAATAATAAATAACCTTAAATTGAATATTTCTTGTATAATAATCATTCTAACATACCCTCCTTCTTTCGCTTTGTTAACAAATGAGCGAGTTATCCATTCGGTATAATCTCATTAGCACATGCGCCGTTGAATGTAACTGACTTTTCCATTGGCAGCATAAATTGTGTGCGACATTTTCCGCAAACGTAAATATAAATTACCGCCTTCCAATCAAAGCATACTACCGTATTTGTACTCTTAGACATATCAGAATCGAAATAAATCATGGAAGCCAGAATGTGTTTTGAGTTTTAACATGGATTGGCGGATATTAGTATTTTATCCCGAGCCAGAAGCGAAATATCTGATATCCGCCAATCCATGTTAAAACTCTCAACACATCCTGGCTTCCATGATTTATTTTTAGCCGAGTTGCAACGAAGTTGCATCCGGCATATGCCTTGGCGAAAGGCGAGCGGGCGGACGGGCGGACGGACGGGCTGGCGGGCGTATGTTAGCCTATCTTCGTTAACGCGATAGCACTCTTAATTTTTGACCGATCAACATAATTTTTGGTAGAAAGCATTATTACACTATTATTTAGAGCGAGTGCGAAATTCAGATTAATCTATTGTTTTTTCTTGTAAAATCATGGTTTTTTATAGAAAAAGTACATATTTTGAGAATTATCTTCGTTAACGCGATAGCGCTCTTAATTTTTGGCCGATCAACGTAATTTTGGATAGGAAGCATTATTACAATATTATTTAGAGCGAGTTCGAAATTCAGATTAATCTGTTGTTTTTTTCTTGTAAATTCATGGTTTTTTATAGAAAAAGTACATATTTTGAGAATTATCTTCGTTAACGCGATAGCGCTCTTAGTTTTTGGCCGATCAACATAATTTTTGGTAGGAAGCATTATCACACTATTATTTAGAGCGAGTTCGGAATTCAGATTAATCTATTGTTTTTTTCTTGTAAAATCATGTTTTTTTTTATAGAAAAAGTACATATTTTGAGAATTACACATTTCTCTGAAACTACAAAAGATAGAAACTTAATATTTGGGATGGGTGGAGATGCCAATGTGAAGTTGTGCATTCAACATTTTTTATCCCCGGGGCTCAGCCCCACCCTGCTGGGGAATCTGTTTAAAAAATGTGATCGAGATCACCACCCTAAGCCATATATATTTATGATCAGGTGACTAGGCAAATTAAATGCATTATAGCTCAGGCCCCAGGGTCATACCCCACCCCCTACCTGAAGTGAACTTTTTAATGGTTGAAATCCCCACCCCTAAACCATATATATTTATGATCAGGGTGACTAGGCAAATTAAATGCCTTATAGCTCAGGCCCCGGGGGTCATACCCCACCCCCTACCTGAAGTGAACTTTATAATGATTGAGATCCCCACCCCTAAACCATATATATTTATGATCAGGGTGAATAGACAAATTAAATGCCCCAATAATTAATTGTTTGTCCTCTGAAACTTGATGATATCTTGAATAGTCTTTATATTACATAGGAAAATATTTCCAATCCATCATACATACATTTATTCTTTAGTTTCTTACTTATTTATAAAACAAGACCAAATGATTTTGACTTGCAACTCGGCTGTTGCATCTCTGATGCTTTCTAGATTTTTTAATTATAATATGGTATCAAATATTTCATGTAGATATTTTTACTAATCTTCCTTTATAAATATACCTAAAAAGTAGTATTTTCTTCTTAAAGTTTGGTACGCACTAGAGAGGTTCAGAGTAAAACTATTTGCACGCAAGCAGACGAGAGATAAACAAGATGGTGGAATTACATTGAATACGTCATGCAAAGAAATATGATGAAATGTAATTGTCACAGACTGAAATATTTGGTACTATGTTATAAAAGATTTTTGCACTAATGTTGAGGAATATTGTCTTCAATATTAGTGCAATAACCCTATATCATAATCATCGTAAAACAGTTCGAAAAGCATTTAGATAATCGGAGACGGACTGCTTTCCATTCGGACAAAAATACTTCATTCGGAATAGGCCTTGTTCGTATTGTGACTTGTGACTTCGACAACACATATTATTTATGCCTTTATCCGGCAATGCTTATACTTGAACGATAAAACTGCATTAATTTGGTTGTATATTGTTTTGGTTTTGGGAATGTATAAAGTTCTACTGGTCACTATGGTTATATGTAGAGCAGAAGTCGCCAGACAAGTACTGGTTTAACACGAACGAACCTCTATCCATGTAAATATACTATCAATGCATAAACATGTACAAGGGCGGACACCTTTTTTTACCCCCGCTCGCTTCAAGTCGTGTTTATTTTTTGAATTCCTTCTAATATATTCAAAACCCTGTTTGGTTCAACTCCCAAGACCTTATTCTTTTCAAAAAATATCATGACCTCCCCTCGACTACCTCTTGTGAAGGCGCAGCGGTCGTTTTTGTCAGAAATTCGCCTCTCAAAGTGAAAGTAACAGCGCCACCTATAAAAAAACGGAAGCTCGGAGCTCTCGGGGTTTTAGCTTTGAGGTAAGGAAAATACCATTAAGATTCAAACAACATTAAACGAGCGGGACAATTTGAAGAAGCTTGAATCTTAATGGTATTTTCCTTACCTCAAAGCTAAAACCCCGAGAGTTCCGAAAGTCCGTTTTTTTTTTATAGGTGGCGCTGTTTCTTTCACTTTGATTCCATGGAGTTCTCTACTCAGGCGAATTCCTGACAAAAACGACCACTGCGTCTTCACAAGAGGTATAAGGGCTTGGGAGTCGAACCAAACAGGATTTTGAATATATTAGAAGGAATTTAAAAAACAAACACGACTTGAAGCGAGCGGGGGTAAAAAAGGTGTCCGCCATTGTATAATGCATTGCCATTGATAGTATATTTACGTGGATAGTGACAAGGCCCTGTGCTCGAACCACGAAGGTGACACCTTTATAACTTGGTTTTGAATGGTTTGAATGTCATTTATTATGTCCATTTTTGTGTTAATCTAATCGTTTTGACTTCTTTAACTATGCAGCTCGACCTCGTTATCCTAAACACGGATGAATTGTTTTCTTGAATAACTCGAAGTAAAAATATGGTTCATTCATAGTAATTATTAGATAAATTTGACATGTTCACTGAAATGCTCGACCGATTCGAGTCGTATGTCCCTAGAACGTTGACTCAACGAGGATCGAATACTCGGCTAATTCGAATTCAAGTCGTAATTCAGTAGAACTTTAACATAGCGAGAGTCGAATTCTCGGTAAATTCGAACTCAAGTCGTATATCAGTAGAACTTTGACACAAAGAGAATCGAATTCTCTGTTTATTCGAACTCGCGAGTCGTATATCAGTAGAACTTTGACACAACGAGAGACGAATTCTCTGTTTATTCGAACTCAAGTCATATATCAGTAGAACTTTGACACAAAGAGAGTCGAATTCTCGGTTTATTCGAACTCAAGTCTGATGTACTTAGGACTTTAACACAAGGAGGGTCGACTGTACATATAATTCAAATTATTTCTTCCATGCACTAGACCTTAAATCCATTCTAACTTAGAAATAAGGAATAAGTTATTTGTTTTTTAACACTGAAAGAAATACCTAGTAACTATCACTCGTTAAACTAGTATTCCGATATCGATGCCTAGTACTTAATTGCATTACTAGGGTAGCTGATAGTTTTACTAATCAAACTAGTATTCGTACTGATAACGATCACGTGGTCCGCATCATATGACCGGCGCCCTGCAGTTCCCGCCTCTGAAACAAAGAACTTCAAATGACACCGGCGTGGTCATTATTAGAACGCCATTTTGATATAGAAGTCGTACCATTGAGATTACAGAGACGTTATTTTTTTTAGTCTTGTGTAAGGGAACGACCATTTAACTTGAAGGGGGGAGGGGTTATGGGTTTTTTCTAAAAAAATATTCTGATTCCCAATGTTGCTGAAAAAAATATTCTGATTTTGGTGGAGGAAAAAAAAAGTAATCTGATTCAGAGTTTTTGTCATATAACCTAATGTTAAATTCTGGAAAAAAAATTTGCGCTTGGCGCGACAAAAAAAAACATTGTGTTGTCCGAAAACAAATTTCTGAACGGCACAAAAAACCATAACCCCCCCCCCCCCCCCCCCCCCTTCAAGTTAAATGGTCGGTCCCTAAGTATATTTTTTATTTAATTAATGTTTATAATTTAGTTTAACTGGTAAATGTATTTCAGTATCTACTACATGTAATAATATACTATAGTGTTGTTCATGGTGTATATTTGATTAAACATATTTGGACAATGTTTATTTCTGTTTAACCATAGGCTTTGCGAAATAATTGTTACCAGGACGGATGATTACTACAACATATAATTTTTTAACCTGCTTGGATCTTTATCACAAACATGTACAAATCTCGTTTTTGCGGCGACAATCGACTGAGTTGTCTACATAACGATCAAACACTTATTTACACGTTTTTATTTACTATATACATTTCTATATTTTCGATTGGTTTAGTTAGATTGGCTGGTTGGCGTAAATCGGTAGTATAAACATGATTTTATTATAATTTGTGGGTAAACATGATAGACAAAAAAGGAAGGAGTTCATTAAGAGAAGAAAACAAGAACAATTGGCCAAAAAATCCGTAGAACAAGACAACAAACAAAGGACGCAATTAATGGTCCTACAAACAATGACAATGATACAAGCATTGCCAAGGTGGGATCCCACCTTGTTCAGTCAAAGTACATGCCGAACAAGATAAAGCATGTGACATTTCTGATAATACTTCAATTTCTCAGCATGAAAGTGAAGCTGGCAGTGGCAGTGTTCAGAAATCAAACACTAGATCTCGCTCTCCATTTCACATATCCAGTACCTCTACTGCTCTAGCAGGAGTGAATCTTCAAAACAATCTGTGAAATCATGTTCATGGGAAAGAGCTGAAGCAACAGACCCCCTTTTAATTCGATGGCGGGAATACAAACTTTTAAAGACCTGAATCAATAGAATTGAGAGACTAAAATTCTAACTTTAAACATGTATGGTTATGGGTTTAGGTTACAATGCAGATACAGTGCACATATGCAATCTACAAATGTACATATATGTATAGATACAATACACTGTAAAATACAAAAATATTTTTATGCAAAAAAAAACAACAATGTAAATACAGTAAAATGTCATTTTCTAGAAAAAAAATTAAGTACAGATGTTTTTTGTACAACAAATATACATGTTATTGTATCATCACACATGTCATACATGTACATGTGTTACACATACCTTCTTAAGATAGAGGCTCCCTATTTTTGGGTGGGTTTTTTTTGCATTAAAAAACAAAATATCTGGCAAACTAAAATTCCAATCCAAAATGTGTCATATAATTCAGCTAAATAAATCCCTATTTGCCATTTTCAGATTGTACATTTTGTACAGCATGTGCACAATATACATGTGTATACAGTCTATAAAGCCACAGGTTTTATATTAAACTTACAAGTATAAAATATCTTAGAAAAAGGTTTAATTTAAAATGTTTAAAAAAGTGTACATGCATTTTATGGTGTAAAGTGTTTGATGTTCATTTACAAACAGTTGCAATCTTGGTATTTGTTCATAGTATGAGTGATGTTTGCACATATCTTGGTGACTATGAAACAAAGTGAGTGAGTAACTGCTTGCATTGTGCATTTTCATTTAAAATTATAAATAAAATTCAGAATTTTTTTTATTTCTAATGAATGTTTGTAGTAAAGTTATTATGGATGTTCATGTATAATCACAGTTGCAATCTTGGAATTTTTAATGACATAAATACACATGTACATCTATATATAAAAGTTCATTTACAAACAGTTGCAATCTTGGAATTTATTCATAGTATGAGTGATGTTTTACATATATCTTGGTGACTATGAGTCAAAGTGAGTGAGTAACTGTTTGCATGTATCTTTATACATTTGTACCTGTATACAGTATATAGTTACTACTGAAGAACATTGTAGAACACTATGGAAATACATGTATATACATTTCTTTTTATATTTTAGCATACATGTAGTACATTAAACTAAATCATACACAAATAATACTGGAATAGTCCTATACCTGTACTAGTTTTTTAAAGTTTTTTGTACTGATCTGAAGAAGTTACTGCTAGGTTACATTACAAACATACTTGTATATTAACACCTCACCTTGTACATACATTCATATACATATGTATATATTTGCATATTAAGGAATTTGAGACACATGTAATAATAATACATATGTACACATGTAAATTAATTATTTACAAGAACACTTTCATTTCAGATGAACTTTCATGTGTTGTGCTTGTTCGTCAATATATTATATATACAAGGCAGCAAGTTCTACTCAGATCCTGAAGGAGTTTAAACGGCTTCAGCCGAATACTGCAACAGATGATATTGAAGACCTATTAACATCGGGATTGCAGAAATATAGGAAGGCCATTATAAAGGTTTTGTCTAAGAAGAAAAAAAACAACCTTCTTAAAAGAAATAGAAGATGCTAGTGTTCATTATTGAACTGAATCACAGAGAAATTGTAAGTAGTTTGACATTTAATGTTTATCATGTGATTTTGATGATAGTTATTTTGTTTTTCATTTTGCTGAATGGGATACCATGCTGGTTATATACCAGGAATTTTTAAATTCATACTGTAAATTAAGAAATTAATGTGAATTATTATTGTGAATCTTTGACAACAGACAGTATTCAAAATTAATTAATGCAATTCATACACAGGTAGTAATCGAATATTAAAAGCAAAAAAATAAAATGTGAGTTTTAATTATTGCAATGTTGATCCATTCGTATTTTTCAACATATTAATTTCTGATCAAATTAAGAATTGACAATACATGTATAGCTGCAAATAAGTGCAAACTTTAAACTTTCAAGAATTAAATAGTGTGAAAAATACACCTGATGCAAATAAGAATATACAATGGCATAATCCAAGGATAAAATTATAAAGTCATGGCCAACAGAAAACTCACAAAAACAACAAACAAACAAAATAGACAATAAACAAATGTGTAGCACATTAGGTAAATTATGTTTAATTTTATATATATGTTATGGGCTATTTTATTGTTCATATTTTTTAGATGCTGAGGATTGTATAATTCTAGCAGGGATTCCTTTACTGTTCAAGGAAAAACCAGAAAATGTACTAATATGGGGACAAGACCAGAAAGACTATCCAATGTCCATTAAAATCAAACAAAGAATGTTGTCCATGGATATGGATATATTCCAGGTTTTTGTCAAAGAAACACATATTTATGAATGTGACAATTTTTTGGAAGCTTTTTGTGGGTTACTGGCATGTATTTATGTCATGAATTTGGTCTACCCCAAAACGTGGGAATAATAAATGATCTTGACAAATAAATGATGTTTTATATTTTTCATTTGATATTCAAGCCAACTATAATATTTTAAACAAAATAATAATTTATTTTAGTACAGATAATTTCTTGGCTTTTCCTAGAAGGATTGCATGAGAGGGGAGTCAGAAGGCATGTAAATTTACTGGTGGGGGTATATATGTACAAGAACTGGGTCTTTGCTCTAGCATACAAATAAAAATAAGTATGCATATTGGATAAAATAGAATAGTATACCTTCTGACCTCCACCCCTCATACAATTATTCCTACAAATAGAAAATTGTATTAATTAATACACTGCACAAGTTCAATTAGATTGATTGATGTTAATGTCCAATGAGCAATATTTCTGATATATTCAGGACGAAGTTCAAGTAGAAAAAACACTTTACACCTAAATAAATCTAAAAAAAAAACCTCTGACATGATAAGGGTAATAACAAAATTACCCAACTCTGAGCAATCTTACAAAGGGAAAGTCAAAACTCATAAGTATATAAACAGACAAAATCAGTCAACAACCGGAAAACTGTGAAAACCGTAATGACCCTGACTTGGTACAGGCATTTCTAAAGAAATGGTGGGTTGAATCAGATTTTAAAGTGCCAAACCCAGTGCTAGCCAACTTTATAAGCATGTGACACAAAATAATGTATAATACAAACACTACTAGTCTGGGTTCAATTATTCCTTTCCTTTAGCTAGTTTTTGTACCCCTCAAGGTTTTACTAGGCACAATTAGAAGGTTGAACAGAATCACTGAAAAGACATGTAACTAAACTAGTTGGATAGTAGCAGTAACTAGTTTGGTTGGTACAATTACTAAGTGATTAGTAACACATTACTATTAATACATGTAAATAAACTAGTTAGATAGTAGCAGTAACTAGTTTGGTTGGTACAATTACTAAGTGATTAGTAACACATTACTATTAATACATATAAATAAACTAGTTAGATAGTAGCAGTAACTAGTTTGGTTGGTACAATTACTAGGTGATTAGTAACACATTACTATTAATACATATAAATAAACTAGTTAGATAGTAGCAGTAACTAGTTTGGTTGGTACAATTACTAAGTGATTAGTAACACATTACTAATAATACATATAAATAAACTAGTTAGATAGTAGCAGTAACTAGTTTGGTTGGTACAATTACTAGGTGATTAGTAACACATTACTATTAATACATATAAATAAACTAGTTAGATAGTAGCAGTGACTAGTTTGGTTGGTACAATTACTAAGTGATTAGTAACACATTACTAATAATACATGTAAATAAACTAGTTAGATAGTAGCAGTAACTAGTTTGGTTGGTACAATTACTAAGTGATTAGTAAAACATTACTATTAATACATGTAAATAAACTAGTTAGATAGTAGCAGTAACTAGTTTGGTTGGTACAATTACTAAGTGATTAGTAACACATTACTATTAATACATGTAAATAAACTAGTTAGATAGTAGCAGTAACTAGTTTGGTTGGTACAATTACTAAGTGATTAGTAACACATTACTATTAATACATATAAATAAACTAGTTAGATAGTAGCAGTGACTAGTTTGGTTGGTACAATTACTAAGTGATTAGTAACACATTACTATTAATACATATAAATAAACTAGTTAGATAGTAGCAGTGACTAGTTTGGTTGGTACAATTACTAAGTGATTAGTAACACATTACTAATAATACATGTAAATAAACTAGTTAGATAGTAGCAGTAACTAGTTTGGTTGGTACAATTACTAGGTGATTAGTAACACATTACTATTAATACATATAAATAAACTAGTTAGATAGTAGCAGTGACTAGTTTGGTTGGTACAATTACTAAGTGATTAGTAACACATTACTATTAATACATATAAATAAACTAGTTAGATAGTAGCAGTGACTAGTTTGGTTGGTACAATTACTAAGTGATTAGTAACACATTACTATTAATACATATAAATAAACTAGTTAGATAGTAGCAGTGACTAGTTTGGTTGGTACAATTACTAAGTGATTAGTAACACATTACTAATAATACATATAAATAAACTAGTTAGATAGTAGCAGTGACTAGTTTGGTTGGTACAATTACTAAGTGATTAGTAACACATTACTAATAATACATGTAAATAAACTAGTTAGATAGTAGCAGTAACTAGTTTGGTTGGTACAATTACTAAGTGATTAGTAACACATTACTAATAATACATGTAAATAAACTAGTTAGATAGTAGCAGTGACTAGTTTGGTTGGTACAATTACTAAGTGATTAGTAACACATTACTATTAATACATGTAAATAAACTAGTTAGATAGTAGCAGTGACTAGTTTGGTTGGTACAATTACTAAGTGATTAGTAACACATTACTAATAATACATATAAATAAACTAGTTAGATAGTAGCAGTGACTAGTTTGGTTGGTACAATTACTAGGTGATTAGTAACACATTACTATTAATACATGTAAATAAACTAGTTAGATAGTAGCAGTGACTAGTTTGGTTGGTACAATTACTAGGTGATTAGTAACACATTACTATTAATACATGTAAATAAACTAGTTAGATAGTAGCAGTGACTAGTTTGGTTGGTACAATTACTAAGTGATTAGTAACACATTACTATTAATACATGTAAATAAACTAGTTAGATAGTAGCAGTGACTAGTTTGGTTGGTACAATTACTAAGTGATTAGTAACACATTACTAATAATACATATAAATAAACTAGTTAGATAGTAGCAGTGACTAGTTTGGTTGGTACAATTACTAAGTGATTAGTAACACATTACTAATAATACATATAAATAAACTAGTTAGATAGTAGCAGTAACTAGTTTGTTTGGTACAATTACTAGGTGATTAGTAACACATTACTATTAATACATATAAATAAACTAGTTAGATAGTAGCAGTGACTAGTTTGGTTGGTACAATTACTAAGTGATTAGTAACACATTACTAATAATACATGTAAATAAACTAGTTAGATAGTAGCAGTAACTAGTTTGTTTGGTACAATTACTAGGTGATTAGTAACACATTACTATTAATACATGTAAATAAACTAGTTAGATAGTAGCAGTGACTAGTTTGGTTGGTACAATTACTAAGTGATTAGTAACACATTACTATTAATACATATAAATAAACTAGTTAGATAGTAGCAGTAACTAGTTTGGTTGGTACAATTACTAAGTGATTAGTAACACATTACTAATAATACATATAAATAAACTAGTTAGATAGTAGCAGTAACTAGTTTGTTTGGTACAATTACTAGGTGATTAGTAACACATTACTATTAATACATGTAAATAAACTAGTTAGATAGTAGCAGTAACTAGTTTGGTTGGTACAATTACTAAGTGATTAGTAACACATTACTAATAATACATATAAATAAACTAGTTAGATAGTAGCAGTAACTAGTTTGTTTGGTACAATTACTAAGTGATTAGTAACACATTACTAATAATACATATAAATAAACTAGTTAGATAGTAGCAGTGACTAGTTTGGTTGGTACAATTACTAGGTGATTAGTAACACATTACTATTAATACATGTAAATAAACTAGTTAGATAGTAGCAGTGACTAGTTTGGTTGGTACAATTACTAAGTGATTAGTAACACATTACTATTAATACATGTAAATAAACTAGTTAGATAGTAGCAGTAACTAGTTTGGTTGGTACAATTACTAAATGATTAGTAACACATTACTATTAATACATGTAAATAAACTAGTTAGATAGTAGCAGTGACTAGTTTGGTTGGTACAATTACTAAGTGATTAGTAACACATTACTATTAATACATGTAAATAAACTAGTTAGATAGTAGCAGTGACTAGTTTGGTTGGTACAATTACTAAGTGATTAGTAACACATTACTAATAATACATATAAATAAACTAGTTAGATAGTAGCAGTAACTAGTTTGGTTGGTACAATTACTAAGTGATTAGTAACACATTACTATTAATACATGTAAATAAACTAGTTAGATAGTAGCAGTAACTAGTTTGGTTGGTACAATTACTAAGTGATTAGTAACACATTACTATTAATACATGTAAATAAACTAGTTAGATAGTAGCAGTAACTAGTTTGTTTGGTACAATTACTAGGTGATTAGTAACACATTACTATTAATACATGTAAATAAACTAGTTAGATAGTAGCAGTAACTAGTTTGTTTGGTACAATTACTAGGTGATTAGTAACACATTACTATTAATACATGTAAATAAACTAGTTAGATAGTAGCAGTGACTAGTTTGGTTGGTACAATTACTAGGTGATTAGTAATCATTGGTTTTTGTACTAAGGATAATTAGTAAATTTAATGTATCAAACTAGTAGTTCTACTAGTCCAGTTTGTACAATTACTAATTGCCTAGTAATGATACTACTAATCAGATTAGTAAATGAACTAGTTGTGTCTAGTAATTGCACTTAGTACCTAGTAAAATTACCAAATGTCCTAGTAATCCTATGGACAGTAAATTTACTAGTTTACCTAGTAACTACTACTAGTTATTTCTTTCAGTGAACTTACCTGCAGATTTCACAAAAACAGATATAAAACTTGTGAATAAACTCATTATCAGAATCATTTCCAAGTCAGCCATTGTACCTCTCATTTCCAATAATTCTTATTTTATTTTGTCTGGATGTTAAATCGATAATATACCAATTTAAAAAAAAATTAGAAAACTGTTTCAATTTGTTCTTGATTAGATAATAGATATCAAAGCAAGAAAATAAACCAATAAGAACAAAATAATGATATATTCGTAATAATATATGTAAGACCTATATTGATTTTCTATCAATCAGATTATGTGTAACGTATAGGCATACGATAGAGTATATATATTATGGTGTCATGTTAATCATATGATGCGACGAATTGACAATCTCGTGAAATAAAAACGTAGATATCAAATGTAATGCACACGACGTGTCTCAGGAATAATCTTCATCACGTACGCCAAAAGCTAAAATATTTGAAAGCCAAAAAAATATAAAGTCTTTGGAGCAAAAAAAACCAAAGGGCCTAAACAGGATAGCCAAAATCTGCTAAGGTCCCCCATGCCCGAGGGAGGAGAACCTTAGTTTTAATGATAATTACATTATTTAGGAACTGTAAATTTATAATACTATATCAAATAAACCATGCCTGTGCCGAAACACTGACTACTGAGAGGGTGATAGACTAATAGTCGAAAAGCAGAGATCCCAGTGATAGTAATACAAAAAAAACGTAGATATCAAATTTAGTGTAAGCGCTTGGTTTACAGTAATGGCATAATCTATTAAATTGCATAAATGAAATTATTCAGATAAAAGTCGCTATGTTCTACAATACGGTTCTTGAAAACAATAAAATGATACTTATATGTAATAAGAGACATGCTTTATATGGCTTTCAGACAATAGACTATCTTTAAATATCTTCAAACCATTTTAATGTATTTCTATTTAGAACAAAACATGAACAAAAATACTATTACGTCTTGTTACGTCCGTGTTTGGTTTCTAAATTGCATTTGGTGGTATTTAGACATGGCATCATTTTGCTATTTGTATTATGGTATAATCTTTCTGATTATGGTTTTCAAGATCGCTTGGAATAGGATTGATGTAGACTGATATCTATTGTGTCGTTCCATCCCATTGCTGACAAACATTCTGTGTATATTTTCTTCAAATGCGACCATATAGATTTCTTTCTTTGCTTATGTGTTGTTTGCATCTATTTCTAATGGCTTTATCCACATCGACTGCTACATGACGTGAGGACCCCCTCCCAAAAAAAAAGGCAGCTAGCCCCATGTATGGAAATAGGACCTAGTTTCACCATTAAATGATGCAACCCTTCAGAAACGTATTGTAAACTTCCAAATGCTCACAGGGATAAGACACGCAAAGGTTGCAATAATGATCAGGCTGAACAGTACGTCTGTCGACCACACATACAACCATGGTGATAGTCATAGACAAACCATGACTAGTGCTGCCACAGGAAGTTTCTATGTTTTCGGTCTAGTCGATTCTTTTTAAGACAGGTTTACTATGTTACAAATATGTATGACCTATGACCTATACATTCTGGTCACACACGAAGACCATTAATTTCTGTAGATTTTTATTATTAAGTGATATTAAATCTGTTAAAAGTATCAGGTTTTATTCCTAGAGTTATGGTATTAACCAATATAATCTACCTTCATAGCTAGTGGTTAACTACGAATATTCGTTGACCCTGGTATTGCATTGTCCATGTTTATGTTCACATCATTTTTGTGATAGTATTTTTGAGTGGAAGCGAATCTGTGTAGGTCTTTTATCGCTGATTTATATCTGTATTGCCATTGGGGATGCAATTATCAAGAGGTGGGAGATTGGAAGCCCATTTTTGTGTTTTTCAATTTATCATTGAATAAAAAAAGACCACAACATATGCCGATCGAAATCAATGTCATGTTTAGAGACAGGTACAACAATGTGGTGGAGTTAAATCGGATAATGGCACCCCAACTCTCTTCCCTCTTGATAATTGTATTTCAAAAGGCAATATAGATATAAACAAACAATAGATTCACTTCTACTAAATAAAACAATATCACAAAAATGAATGACAACATAAACATGGACAGTACAATAGCAGTGTCAATGAATGCTCGTAGTAAATGACTACTATCTAGGAAGGTATAATCTGTTTGTCACATGAATAGACTACAGATAGTACAATAGCAGTGTACTGACTACTTGCTTGGAGACTAATTGACCAATCTTCAATCTGTCGATTGGAGGTAAAATGGCATTCCTCTTCCCCCTCCCCCTTCAATAAAACATAGAAACACACATTCGGAAACACATGATTGTGATAAATCGTGGCAGATAGCCTGTATTTATATATTTTTACCTTTTTTCAAACAATCCACTTGGTACTGGTCGCCGTTCACAGAGCTTAACTCACAGAGCTGCCCACTACTCATCACATATTCCCTGTCGAGATATGGTACTATCTTGGTGGGAGGGATACTGTCATTTTATAATACCTGACAGTTGATTTAAGTGGATGCTATCTTTGGTGAGTACCATGGTGCTTGCACGTTATTAGTAAATTTTGTAGATTTCGAAAAAAAACATTCGAGGTATCCTTTAACCAACTCTCCATTCTGTTCCTATGGCAGTCAAAAATCGTTGTCCCGGTTATTATGTTCACATCGTCCTTTCTGTGTAATATTTGTATGTTAAACCTGTTCTCGATTTAACCACCAGAGAGTATAACATCACTAACTCTACGTGCAGGAATGGGTGTTCCCAGTATTGTCGTTCATAATCTGCTGGGTTTCTTTTTTATGGAATATTTAATACTCCACTTTCTCCCTTTAATAATTGTTTATTTAATGTTTTTGACGCAAATAATCTCATATTGGAATTCAAGCTTACTAACACAAACATAACATATAAATGATATCCAAAACAGTTCATTTGTATCTATATCTCCTCCCCTCAGATATAATAGTAGTCCTATGATAAGACCCCGTATCTTTCCAATTGTTTACTTTGAACTCTCTGAATGAATTTGTTCTTCTTTTTTATTTAATTGTGGGAAACATATCTTATGCAAATTCGCGTTTTTACATTAGCAAATTCCCGACGAATACGAGTGGGAACTTTAATAGCTTACAGCTTCATAAATATTTCGTGTGGTACATATTTTTTTTAATTGACATTTAACAACATAATCAAATTCACTTACTTTTGACTGTAAATTAAAATTGAATGCACTTTCAACAGAGTTTTCTGCAGAACACACACACCCACACCCCGATACTATATGTTAATCAACAGTTGACCCTTTGCTAATAAATTAGGGAGTCTTACTTGTGAAACTAAATACATTGTAGTATCAAATATCGGAAAGTCATAATAAACTCGTATATTTATTAAGAAAGGATATGGATTTAAATGAGCATATAATAGACTATCCAACGCTACACTTAGACATAAATTTAGACATACATTAAGGTAAATGAATAGCCCTTTTTTTTACTGTTCTACATATTTCGTATAAATATGGAATGATGTTTCTCACTTGTGATTTTCTTTGAACTGAACAATGAGATGAAACTATATTCCATTCTAAATGCAAGTAAATATGCTATTTTTAACTACAGTAATTAAGTTCGTTGTTATTGAAATAAACACTGGTAGCGATTTGAATTAGCATTTACGAAAATGATAGGAAAAAATCGTGACTTTGCATAAGACTCCTGCTTCCCACAATAAACAAAAATAATGAACTCAATTGTAAACGTACGGAATCTTATTTTGAAAGACTATTCCAATGGATGTAACATGTATACTATTCAATTAATTCGTGTTATAAAATTTCGAAACTGTATTGCACTGAGAAATTGTACAACACAGGACATCTATACTACTCATTTTTTTTTAATTACATAGCTAGCCATTTTCGGCTGGCACGTGTCTAAATATAACTTTTTGGTTTAACCCCGCCACTTTTTGTCTAGAAAATGGATGGATGATTGAATATATATAATAAGTAGAAATGACAAGAAACAAGTATAATTTTATTTTTTAATATGCAAACATTTTCTCTTCACTGCATTAAAACCTCTATTGATTCTAATTATTTAAAAAATGAATAATTTCAAAACAATATTTTATCAAAAAATGCTTTTGTTTTGTCAAATATTGAAAAATAAAGCAAATTACTATAAAAGGGGCTTTTTGGGAAGGAACGACAACTCTAGATTTTAAACAAATATTCATTAACATATATTATTAACATCTATTTCCCATTAATTTTGATCATGCACATTGTTTGGAAATATACCAAAATATATCGTGCAACATTTATTTTATAGCGAACTTATATTACAAAGGGAAAAGGGGGTACACAGTCACAGAAAATAATATTTTTTTCATATATTTAAATTTATTCACATTTTGAGCCATATCGGCATATGTATGTATTGTATACACGTAATTGCATATTATATTTTCCGTTATCAAGGACATAGGAGCCGAGTCTAGCCCCCCTTACACTTTCAGATGTGGGGAAAACTATTTGTTGCCCCTACTTTGAGGGGGGGGGGGGGGGGTAAAAATTTAGAAAAAGCTGAACTTTTAGCATGGAAGCCAAATAAATGTATTATAAATAAATTAAGAGGTAAAATAGTATGTTTGAAGCCAAGTGACCTCCACTCAAGATGTTTAATTTGAACATTTAGCTATCGAGACTGGAGAAATAAAAGTAGGAAAATCATCGTCGGTAGCCCACAGCTGATCACAAGTGGAGAGTAACCGACGATGCAGGAGAATCTGTGAACGTCAAGAATATTTGTTATTTGATAATTTTCGTCATTAATGACCATCTAAAAGTCAAGAATGGTAAAGCAAATTTTTGATGTGTAAAATTTCGTTGTTACCCTTCTTGGTACAATAGTATAAATAGAACTTTGGATCATTTCGTGCGATGATTGTTACCGGCCCCTGTGCATTAGGACACATTATAATGACTACGAACCAATCTGGGGTAGTTTTAAAAGCATTTTAAAGTCATTTTTCCCATTGTGAACTGTCCAATTACAGTATAAGTATCAACATTCCAGCAGCACCTGCATGTAAAGGATACTATCTTTCAGTTGATGTCATATTCTAGTTTCTGTTGCCTGCAAGATTTACTTGATATAGGGCTGACAAAGAAACTACTAAATCAGGGAGATCCTAGTGGTAAAAATAAAGTAATCGTACCGAAAGTCTTAGGGTCGCCAACAAGACTTTGTTCACCTTTACTGCTAGTACTCTAACCCCCGTCCTTTCCTTGTCACTGGATGACAACACGACGGTTGCTATAGTGTAGCAGGAACTGCTTACCCTTCCGGAGATACTGAGTGCATCCCTTATTAGGTGTGGTTCGTGTTTCTTAATCTTTTATTTTCTGTGTAGCGTTGTGTGAACCATTGTTTGGCTTTCCGTCTTTTTTTTCTTTTTTTATCTTTTGGCCATTCAACCACATCAGTGGTGTAATGGTTAGCGTGCTCCCCTCGAGTCCAACAGATCGTGGATTCGAGCTCCGATCGAGTCAAACCAAAGACTGTAAAATTGGTATTCGTTGCTTTGCTTCTCCGCTAAGCAGGAAGAGCAGACTGGTTGGCTCGGAATAAGGATAACATGTCCGAATGGAGCAGCACGTCTACTCGAAGACTGTTGTTTCAGTGTCCTAGCAATATTAAAAATTCAACTAAGCGTACATCATCATTATCTCATCAAAATGCAATTTGTTCTCGCCATGAAATACACGTAGCTGCAAAGATTGCCCATATAGCGTTAAACAATAATCATGCAATGTAACCATGACCAAAACATTCAATACTGGAATATCCTGTTAATGTAACCATGACCAAAACATTCAATACTGGAATATCCTGTCAATGTAACCATGACCAAAACATTCAATACTGGAATATCCTGTCAATGTAACCATGACCAAAACATTCAATACTGGAATATCCTGTCAATGTAACAATGACCAAAACATTCAATACTGGAATATCCTGTCAATGTAACCATGACCAAAACATTCAATACTGGAATATCCTGTCAATGTAACCATGACCAAAACATTCAATACTGGAATATCCTGTCAATGTAACCATGACCAAAACATTCAATACTGGAATATCCTGTCAATGTAACCATGACCAAAACATTCAACACTGGAATATCCTGTCAATGTAACCATGACCAAAACATTCAATACTGGAATATCCTGTCATTGTAACCATGACCAAAACATTCAATACTGGAATATCCTGTTAATGTAACCATGGCCAAAACATTCAATACTGGAATATCCTGTCAATGTAACCATGACCAAAACATTCAACACTGGAATATCCTGTCAATGTAACCATGACCAAAACATTCAATACTGGAATATCCTGTCAATGTAACCATGACCAAAACATTCAATACTGGAATATCCTGTCATTGTAACCATGACCAAAACATTCAACACAGGAATATCCTGTCAATGTAACCATGACCAAAACATTCAATACTGGAATATCCTGTCAATGTAACCATGACCAAAACATTCAACACTGGAATATCCTGTCAATGTAACCATGACCAAAACATTCAATACTGGAATATCCTGTCATTGTAACCATGACCAATACATTCTATACTAGAATACCCTGTCAATGTAACCATGACCAAAACATTCAATACTGGAATATCCTGTCAATGTAACCATGACCAAAACATTCAACACTGGAATATCCTGTCAATGTAACCACGACCAAAAACATTTAATACTGGAATATCCTGTCAATGTAACCATGACCAAAACATTTAACACTGGAATATCCTGTCAATGTAACCATGACCAAAACATTCAATACTGGAATATCCTGTCAATGTAACCATGATCAAAACATTCAATACTGGAATATCCTGTCAATGTAACCATCACCAAAACATGCAATACTGGAACACCCTGTCAATGTAACCATGACCAAAACATTCAATACTGGAATATCCTGTCAATGTAACCATGACCAAAACATTCAATACTGGAATATCCTGTCAATGTAACCATGACCAAAACATTCAACACTGGTATATCCTGTCAATGTAACAATGACCAAAACATTCAATACTGGAATATCCTGTCAATGTAACCATGACCAAAATATTCAATACTGGAATATCCTGTCAATGTAACAATGACCAAAACATTCAATACTGGAATATCCTGTCAATGTAACCATGACCAAAATATTCAATACTGGAATATCCTGTCAATGTAACGATGACCACAACATTCTATATTGGAATATCTCGTCAGTGTAACCATGACCAAAACATTCAATACTGGAATATCCTGTCTATGCAACCATGACCAAAATATTCAATACTGGAATATCCTGTCAATGTAACCATGAAAAAAAACATTCAATACTGGAATACCCGGTCAATGTAACCATGAACAAAACATTCAATACTGGAATATCCTGTTAATGTAACCACGACCAAAACATTCAATGCTAGAATATCCTGTCAATGTAACCATGACATGCAATACTTGAATATCCTGTCAATGTAACCATGACCAAAACATTCAATACTGGAATACCCTGTCAATGTAACTGACAAAAACATTAAATACTGGAATATCCTGTCAATGTAACCATGACCAAAACATTCAATACTGGAATATCCTGTCAATGTAACCATGACCAAAACATTCAATACTGGAATATCCTGTCAATGTAACCATGGCCAAAACATTCAACACTGGAATATCCTGTCAATGTAACCATGACCAAAACATTCAACACTGGAATATCCTGTCAATGTAACAATGACCAAAACATTCAATACTGGAATATCCTGTCAAGGTAACCATGACCAAAATATTCAATACTGGAATATCCTGTCAATGTAACGATGACCAAAACATTCTATATTGGAATATCCCGTCAATGTAACCATGACTAAAACATTCAACACTAGAATATCCTGTCAATGTAACCATGATCAAAACATTCAATACTGGAATATCCTGTCAATGTAACCATGACAAAAAACATGCAATACTGGAATACCCGATCAATGTAACCATGAACAAACCATTCAATACTGGAATATCCTGTTAATGTAACCACGACCAAAACATTCAATACTAGAATATCCTGTCAATGTAACCATGACATGCAATACTTGAATATCCTGTCAATGTAACCATGACCAAAACATTCAATACTGGAATACCCTGTCAATGTAACTGACAAAAACATTAAATACTGGAATATCCTGTCAATGTAACAATGACCAAAACATTCAATACTGGAATATCCTGTCAATGTAACCATGACCAAAACATTCAATACTGGAATATCCTGTCAATGTAACCATGACCAAAACATTCAATACTGGAATATCATGTCAATGTAACCAGGACCAAAAACATTCAATACTGGAATACCCGGTCAATGTAATCATGAACAAAACATTCAATACTGGAATACCCTGTCAATATAACCATGACAAAAACATTCAATACTGGAATACCCTGTCAATGTAATAATGACAAAAAACATTCAATACTGGAATATCCTATCAATGTCACCATGACCAAAACATTCAATACTAGAATATCCTGTCAATGTAACCACGACCAAAACATTAAATACTGGAATATCCTGTCAATGTAACCAGGACCAAAAACATTTAATACTGGAATACCCTGTCAATGTAACCATGAACAAAACATTAAATACTGGAATACCCTGTCAATGTAACCACGACAAAAACATTAAATACTGGAATACCCTGTCAATGTAACCATGACATACAACACTTGAATATCCTGTCAATGTAACCATGACCAAAACATTCAATACTAGAATATCCTGTCAATGTAACCACGATCAAAACATTAAATACTGGAATATCCTGTAAATGTAACCATGACATACAACACTTGAATATCCTGTCAATGTAACCATGACCAAAACATTCAATACTGGAATATCCTGTCAATGTAACCATGACCAAAGCATTTAATACTGGAATATCCGGTCAATGTAACCATGACCAAAACATTCAATACTGGAATATCATGTCAATGTAACCAGGACCAAAAACATTCAATACTGGAATACCCGGTCAATGTAATCATGAAAAAACATTCAATACTGGAATATCCTGTCAATATAACCAGGACCAAAACATTCAATACTGGAATATCTGGTCAATGTAACCATGTCCAAAACATTCAATACTGGAATATCTGGTCAATGTAACCATGACCAAAACATTCAATACTGGAATATCCTATCAATGTAACCACGACCAAAACATTAAATACTGGAATATCTGGTCAATGTAACCATGACCAAAACATTCAATACTGGAATATCTGGTCAATGTAACCATGACCAAAACATTCAATACTGGAATATCCTGTCAATGTAACCACGACCAAAACATTAAATACTGGAATATCTGGTCAATGTAACCATGACCAAAACATTCAATACTGGAATATCATGTCAATGTAACCAGGACCAAAAACATTCAATACTGGAATATCCTGTCAATGTAACCACGACCAAAACATTAAATACTGGAATATCTGGTCAATGTAACCATGACCAAAACATTCAATACTGGAATATCATGTCAATGTAACCAGGACCAAAAACATTCAATACTGGAATACCCGGTCAATGTAATCATGAACAAAACATTCAATACTGGAATACCCTGTCAATGTAACAATGACAAAAAACATTCAATACTGGAATATCCTATCAATGTAACCACGACCAAAACATTCAATACTAGAATATCTTGTCAATGTAACCACGACCAAAACATTAAATACTGGAATATCCTGTCAATGTAACCATGAACAAAACATTAAATACTGGAATACCCTGTCAATGTAACCACAACAAAAACATTAAATACTGGAATACCCTGTCAATGTAACCATGACATACAACAGTTGAATATCCTGTCAATGCAACCATGACCAAAACATTCAATACTAGAATATCCTGTCAATGTAACCATGACCAAAACATTCAATACTGGAATATCCTGTAAATGTAACCATGACATACAATACTTGAATATTCTGTCAATGTAACCATGACCAAAACATTCAATACTGGAATACCCTGTCAATGTAACCATGACCAAAACATTCCATACTGGAATACCGTCAATGTAACCACGACAAAAACATTCAATACTGGAATATCCTGTCAATGTAACCATGAACAAAACATTCAATACTTGAATATCCTGTCAATGTAACCATGACCAAAACATTCAATACTGGAATACCCTGTCAATGTAACCATGACAAAAACATTCAATACTGGAATACCCTGTCAATGTAACCATGACCAAAACATTCAATACTGGAATATCCTGTCAATGTAACCATGACCAAAACATTCAATACTGGAATATCCTGTCATTGTAACCATGACCAAAACATTCAACACAGGAATATCCTGTCAATGTAACCATGACCAAAACATTCAATACTGGAATATCCTGTCAATGTAACCATGACCAAAACATTCAACACTGGAATATCCTGTCAATGTAACCATGACCAAAACATTCAATACTGGAATATCCTGTCATTGTAACCATGACCAATACATTCTATACTAGAATACCCTGTCAATGTAACCATGACCAAAACATTCAATACTGGAATATCCTGTCAATGTAACCATGACCAAAACATTCAACACTGGAATATCCTGTCAATGTAACCACGACCAAAAACATTTAATACTGGAATATCCTGTCAATGTAACCATGACCAAAACATTTAACACTGGAATATCCTGTCAATGTAACCATGACCAAAACATTCAATACTGGAATATCCTGTCAATGTAACCATGATCAAAACATTCAATACTGGAATATCCTGTCAATGTAACCATCACCAAAACATGCAATACTGGAACACCCTGTCAATGTAACCATGACCAAAACATTCAATACTGGAATATCCTGTCAATGTAACCATGACCAAAACATTCAATACTGGAATATCCTGTCAATGTAACCATGACCAAAACATTCAACACTGGTATATCCTGTCAATGTAACAATGACCAAAACATTCAATACTGGAATATCCTGTCAATGTAACCATGACCAAAATATTCAATACTGGAATATCCTGTCAATGTAACAATGACCAAAACATTCAATACTGGAATATCCTGTCAATGTAACCATGACCAAAATATTCAATACTGGAATATCCTGTCAATGTAACGATGACCACAACATTCTATATTGGAATATCTCGTCAGTGTAACCATGACCAAAACATTCAATACTGGAATATCCTGTCTATGCAACCATGACCAAAATATTCAATACTGGAATATCCTGTCAATGTAACCATGAAAAAAAACATTCAATACTGGAATACCCGGTCAATGTAACCATGAACAAAACATTCAATACTGGAATATCCTGTTAATGTAACCACGACCAAAACATTCAATGCTAGAATATCCTGTCAATGTAACCATGACATGCAATACTTGAATATCCTGTCAATGTAACCATGACCAAAACATTCAATACTGGAATACCCTGTCAATGTAACTGACAAAAACATTAAATACTGGAATATCCTGTCAATGTAACCATGACCAAAACATTCAATACTGGAATATCCTGTCAATGTAACCATGACCAAAACATTCAATACTGGAATATCCTGTCAATGTAACCATGGCCAAAACATTCAACACTGGAATATCCTGTCAATGTAACCATGACCAAAACATTCAACACTGGAATATCCTGTCAATGTAACAATGACCAAAACATTCAATACTGGAATATCCTGTCAAGGTAACCATGACCAAAATATTCAATACTGGAATATCCTGTCAATGTAACGATGACCAAAACATTCTATATTGGAATATCCCGTCAATGTAACCATGACTAAAACATTCAACACTAGAATATCCTGTCAATGTAACCATGATCAAAACATTCAATACTGGAATATCCTGTCAATGTAACCATGACAAAAAACATGCAATACTGGAATACCCGATCAATGTAACCATGAACAAACCATTCAATACTGGAATATCCTGTTAATGTAACCACGACCAAAACATTCAATACTAGAATATCCTGTCAATGTAACCATGACATGCAATACTTGAATATCCTGTCAATGTAACCATGACCAAAACATTCAATACTGGAATACCCTGTCAATGTAACTGACAAAAACATTAAATACTGGAATATCCTGTCAATGTAACAATGACCAAAACATTCAATACTGGAATATCCTGTCAATGTAACCATGACCAAAACATTCAATACTGGAATATCCTGTCAATGTAACCATGACCAAAACATTCAATACTGGAATATCATGTCAATGTAACCAGGACCAAAAACATTCAATACTGGAATACCCGGTCAATGTAATCATGAACAAAACATTCAATACTGGAATACCCTGTCAATATAACCATGACAAAAACATTCAATACTGGAATACCCTGTCAATGTAATAATGACAAAAAACATTCAATACTGGAATATCCTATCAATGTCACCATGACCAAAACATTCAATACTAGAATATCCTGTCAATGTAACCACGACCAAAACATTAAATACTGGAATATCCTGTCAATGTAACCAGGACCAAAAACATTTAATACTGGAATACCCTGTCAATGTAACCATGAACAAAACATTAAATACTGGAATACCCTGTCAATGTAACCACGACAAAAACATTAAATACTGGAATACCCTGTCAATGTAACCATGACATACAACACTTGAATATCCTGTCAATGTAACCATGACCAAAACATTCAATACTAGAATATCCTGTCAATGTAACCACGATCAAAACATTAAATACTGGAATATCCTGTAAATGTAACCATGACATACAACACTTGAATATCCTGTCAATGTAACCATGACCAAAACATTCAATACTGGAATATCCTGTCAATGTAACCATGACCAAAGCATTTAATACTGGAATATCCGGTCAATGTAACCATGACCAAAACATTCAATACTGGAATATCATGTCAATGTAACCAGGACCAAAAACATTCAATACTGGAATACCCGGTCAATGTAATCATGAAAAAACATTCAATACTGGAATATCCTGTCAATATAACCAGGACCAAAACATTCAATACTGGAATATCTGGTCAATGTAACCATGTCCAAAACATTCAATACTGGAATATCTGGTCAATGTAACCATGACCAAAACATTCAATACTGGAATATCCTATCAATGTAACCACGACCAAAACATTAAATACTGGAATATCTGGTCAATGTAACCATGACCAAAACATTCAATACTGGAATATCTGGTCAATGTAACCATGACCAAAACATTCAATACTGGAATATCCTGTCAATGTAACCACGACCAAAACATTAAATACTGGAATATCTGGTCAATGTAACCATGACCAAAACATTCAATACTGGAATATCATGTCAATGTAACCAGGACCAAAAACATTCAATACTGGAATATCCTGTCAATGTAACCACGACCAAAACATTAAATACTGGAATATCTGGTCAATGTAACCATGACCAAAACATTCAATACTGGAATATCATGTCAATGTAACCAGGACCAAAAACATTCAATACTGGAATACCCGGTCAATGTAATCATGAACAAAACATTCAATACTGGAATACCCTGTCAATGTAACAATGACAAAAAACATTCAATACTGGAATATCCTATCAATGTAACCACGACCAAAACATTCAATACTAGAATATCTTGTCAATGTAACCACGACCAAAACATTAAATACTGGAATATCCTGTCAATGTAACCATGAACAAAACATTAAATACTGGAATACCCTGTCAATGTAACCACAACAAAAACATTAAATACTGGAATACCCTGTCAATGTAACCATGACATACAACAGTTGAATATCCTGTCAATGCAACCATGACCAAAACATTCAATACTAGAATATCCTGTCAATGTAACCATGACCAAAACATTCAATACTGGAATATCCTGTAAATGTAACCATGACATACAATACTTGAATATTCTGTCAATGTAACCATGACCAAAACATTCAATACTGGAATACCCTGTCAATGTAACCATGACCAAAACATTCCATACTGGAATACCGTCAATGTAACCACGACAAAAACATTCAATACTGGAATATCCTGTCAATGTAACCATGAACAAAACATTCAATACTTGAATATCCTGTCAATGTAACCATGACCAAAACATTCAATACTGGAATACCCTGTCAATGTAACCATGACAAAAACATTCAATACTGGAATACCCTGTCAATGTAACCACGACAAAAACATTCAACATTGGAATATCCTGTCAATGTAACCATGACATACAACACTTGAATATCCTGTCAATGTAACCATGACCAAAACATTCAATACTGGAATACCCTGTCAATGTAACCATGACATACAACACTTGAATATCCTGTCAATGTAACCATGACCAAAACATTCAATACTGGAATATCCTGTAAATGTAACCATGACATACAACACTTGAATATCCTGTCAATGTAACCATGACCAAAACATTCAATACTGGAATATCCTGTAAATGTAACCATGACATACAACACTTGAATATCCTGTCAATGTAACCACGATCAAAACATTCAATACTGGAATATCCTGTAAATGTAACCGACATACAATACTTGAATATCCTGTCAATGTAACCATGACCAAAACATTCCATACTGGAATACCCTGTCAATGTAACCATGACCAAAACATTCTATACTGGAATATCCTGTCAATGTAACCATGACCAAAACATTCAATACTGGAATACCCTGTAAATGTAACCATGGCATGCAATACTTGAATATCCTGTCAATGTAACCATGACCAAAACATTCAATACTGGAATACCCTGTCAATGTAACCATGACAAAAACATTCAATACTGGAATACCCTGTCAATGTAATCACGACAAAAACATTCAACACTGGAATATCCTGTCATGTAACCATGACATGCAATACTTGAATATCCTGTCAATGTAACCATGACCAAAACATTCAATATTGGAATACCCTGTCATTGTAACCACGACAAAAACATTCAATACTGGAATATCCTGTCAATGTAACCACGACAAAAACATTCAATACTGGAATATCCTGTCAATGTAACCATGATCAAAACATTCAATACTGGAATATCCTGTCAATGTAACCATGACCAAAACATTCAATACTGGAATATCCTGTCAATGTAACCATGACCAAAACATTTAACACTGGAATATCCTGTCAATGTAACCAGGATCAAAAACATTCAATACTGGAATACCCTGTCAATGTAACCATGACCAAAACATTCCATATTGATTGATTGATGTTTATCACCAGCCTTAGCAGTATTTCAGCTATACCGTGTTACCATGACCAAAACATTCAATACTGGAATACCCTGTCAATGCAACCATGACCAAAAACATTCAATACTGGAATACTCTGTCAATGTAACCATGACCAAAACATTCCATATTGATTGATTGATGTTTACCACCAGCCTTAGCAGTATTTCAGCTATATCGTGTTACCATGACCAAAACATTCAATACTGGAATACCGGTCTTGCTTCATTAGGGAAAGTAACAAACAAAGTGATGGCACAGTCATTTTTTTTAATTTGACCACAGGATTTATAGCATGTACATATATACAGCTTCATTGTACAGGTACATAATATTATGAATAATTTCTATACTATACAATACATACAGGATAAATTTATGTACACACATATATACTTCTGAAAATAACCTGGTTGTTCTATAGCCTATATACGAGAGCTAAAAATCTAAATAAAATGACACCCCCTCACTTACACAACCATTACCTCCTCCCTTTTAAATAATAATTGGTTTAGTTTCAATCCTTAATGAACCCCATCTTAAAACAGCAGCAAGCACAAAGTGAAACCAAACAATAGCGAAAAATAATTTGCTGAATTTCTATAAAAATACAGAAATACATAACTTAACTATAAATGGATTAGACAAGTTTTATTGCAAGCGATGGGGGTTGTCAGGATATAATACAGAAGCCTGACCGTGGACCATAGTCAGTGGGTAATCTGTTAAGAGAGTACCATGCTTGTAGATTTAGAAAAAGAATAGGTGCATTGTAGCTGCTACAGAACACTAAATGTTTCACCAAACTCTCCATGCCTTTTTAGTGACATTCAAAGTCATTAACCTGTTTGACCCATCTCTTCCCTCGTTTCCATATAGTTTTTAAACATTATTGAACTTGTTTTCGTCCTGAATATAGCTGAAATACTTCTCGCTGAATATTAAGCAATAGTCAATCAATCAATCAATCAATCAATCAATCAAAATTATTTGAAGTAAAAAATATAAATATTAAAAATTTGCTACAAGTCAATGTTATTACTTATTTTTTCATACAAATACACTGAAACCAGTCTAATCTGTACCCTCATTAGGAAAACTTGTTTATATTGGTTGAACAAGACAGGTGGTCTTATTAAAGAGTGTCTGGGCAAGGAAATTGAACATGTGCTACATGTATAAATAACCCGTCACATAAACAATATATTTTGTTGATGCCACATTTACAAAGTCAGTGGACCGTGAAATAAATCTGCTAAGTCACATGATTATATTGATGCAATGACATGGACCTAGATCATGTAGATGTTGCTAGTGTCAGATAAACAACACTTATTTCTTCCATTTTCATTACAAAGTTGCTATTGAAATGTTTGTTTGATGGAGATTAATGCCATTTTCAACAATATTTCAGCTATATCGTAGCGGTCACTTTTATTGGTGGCGGAAACCAGAGGATCTGGAGAAAACTACACTATTGAAATAAAAACTATACAGGCCATAATACAGAAATTCAAAATGAAGCAAAAAAATTATCTTTATTTTGTTCTATTAAAGTATGTTTAAAAATATCAATAAAATCATAAATTAAAAAAAACCAGAAACCAGTTATCTGCCAGCAGAGGACGCAATACCATATACACAACTCAGCCTTCATAGGTGACCACTTCTATGTCTTTTATGATTATGATTTTTTCCCTTTGTAATTTATTTTATTATACAAAGTAAATGATTCTGTATCAAGACAATTTGTTACCATGGTTACAATGCAGGGATCACTCTGGGCAGTGAGATTGCATCATTAATGTTTAAATCAAGAGAAAAAGTTTCAGTCATATTGTATCATATGCAACTAGTTCGGGGGGAAAATCTATTGTAACTTGTCATTGATTGTTTCCTTACATAAATCTGTCTCTAAATAACTTAATTCTAACTGAAGCTGTTTAATTTATTCAAATTTTCAATTAACATACAAGATGTTTTAAACTTTTTCATCACTAATCAGCACTCGCCACGATATAACTGAAATATTGTTGAAAGTGGCATTAAACACCATAAACCAAACCAAACCTAATGTGTACGTTGTCATGTAATTTCCTCACCCACTTTAATTTTCTTTTTGAATTCAAGTTTTTTTTTATCACCAATACAACATTGTGATGTCTCCAAAACAGAAAATAAGATTGCAAATAAGTGTTAATTATCAGCAAAAAATCCCTGGTGTAACCTAGGGGCCTCATCAACAGAAAATCCCAGGGTTATCCCTACACTGTATGAATATGTTTACAAAATATAGGTTATTACTGATGACCAATAACAAAATTCTAGGGGAACTCTGTTTTTACCAAAACGATGAAAAATGTCCAATAACAAAATTCTAGGGGAACTCTGTTTTTACCAATACGATGAAAAATGTCCAATAACAAAATTCTAGGGGAACTCTGTTTTTACCAAAACGATGAAAAATGTCCAATAACAAAATTCTAGGGGAACTCTGTTTTTACCAAAACGATGAAAAATGTCCAATAACAAAATTCTAGGGAGAATTCTGTTTTTACCATAATGATGTAAAAGTAACATGTAAACTAATATAAATCTTAAATTTATGACATAAACATTATACATATGCAGTTCAATATAAATAATGCCCTGTTGCTAAATTTTTTAAACCTTAATGCATGTGTCATTGGCAAGATCATTAATAATGTACAATGAACAGGACTGGGTTGCACAAACCTCAATAAAATTGAAGTCTCAATAAAATTAAATTCATGTACATTTCCAGTTAACTTAAGTGTCAATTAAGTTTTAATTGATACTTCAATTCACTTGAGGGTTGTGCAACCCAGTCCAGATATCTAAAGTTAAAACAACTAAATCTTTTTATCTCCTACCTAAATAGAGCAAGCCCCCTTCTTATAATACCCCTTCTACTAAAGGCCACCCCTCGTATCAGGCCAGATTTTAGATGTACTGAGATAGTAAAACACAACTAAAATGTCCCCATCAAGAGTGTTTCTTCTTAACTACTGCCATCATTGTTCATCTTTAACATACCATATAAACTTCAGCTAGATGATTTTTTTTTGGGGGGGGGGGGGGGGGGGGGGGGGGGGGGCACTGAGATTGGTTTAATGGTAATACAACCACTATTTTTGTAGACATGTACAGGGGACAATTCTTTGAAGAAAATCAAAATGCAGATTTTTTTTTTTGTAAATTGTGAGTGTTCAATATCCTACTTGATTATTAGACCAAATTAAAACTTATAATATTACAGAAAAATAACCATAAAAATATGCTGCATGTCAAATGCTATTTTTAACTGATGTACTGGTCATGAACTATCCTTTTCAGCTAGCACTAAGCAAGTCAATTACATGTACAATGTATATAATTTTCATAAATAGCACTGTGTTCATCACAAAAAGACAATAAGAAAACTTATCTAGTACAGGTAAAAAAGCAAATACATGTACAGGTATTGTTTTAAACATATTTTATTCACAACTGCATATGAATGGGATTGAGCAACAGGCTATGCCTATACAAGCTCTCTCCTTTGATGTACACGCATGTTTCTTAGCACTGATAATAAAGGAAGCTTTTACCTACATTGTCGACTAGGTAACAAATAAATGTGTTTATTTATACGACAAGATGATCACATGACAAATAATAAAACGTAACAAGTTTTCTACGAAGATTTATATATACAAACAATTACTACTATCAAATATCACAGAGAACAGTATCTGGTATTCGTGGATTTTCATCTTTATTAAGCTCATGCATGTTAAAATCATATTAAAACATTTCTTGGTTTTTTAAATCATACAAAAGGTCTGTTTAAAAATCTTCCTAAAACAGGACACAAGTAGTAATAAACCTATGCTTTCCAAAATAGACAAGGATGGGTACATTCAGGGCTGTCAATAGGGCTGTACCAGGTACTTTTACCTGCCTAAAATGGTATTTGGTACCTCCTGATTTTAAAGAGTGTTGTATAAGATATTCATGAAAATTGTTCAACTTTTAATAAAAAGTACCATCTGTAAATAGTGAAGTACTGGTAGACTTGAAAAATATTGTAAGCCCTGTATATTGTCTTGTCCATTGAAAATTAAGGCTTATACTTAGACACATATGTGGATAAGAATTTGCATTGCAAGGTAAAATTTTCAATCAAACATGTACATATGTTAGGGTAAGCCTTTTCAGGACATGTCTGCAATCTGGTAGTTGATAAATTATGAAAAAAATGCAACTAATTAAATAAAAAAGTCCTTAGAGACTTATCGATCTTATTTTTGTTAATCTAAATACAAAATGTATATAGTCAAACCTGTATTAAGAGGTCAACCATGGAACCAAGAAAAAGTAGCCTTATAAGACAGGTGACCTCTTAAGAGGTTCAATTCATACAACATTTTCTATGAGGCAAAAAAATAGGATATGTGTGTTTACGGTCACCCGACCGACCCTAATTTTTGCTAGCAACACTATCAATTTTTACACAGAATTCGGATAACCATTTTTGTTGTTTAATCAGCAGCAATGTTTTATTTATTCAACCGCCAGCTTTTTGTCGAAATTGAGAGCAAAAAAAGTAGAAAAACTGCATAACTCTCATAAAACAGCTTCAAAACAAATGACGGCTTACCGGAAATTTCGAAAATGAATTACCGGAATCAGATTCTCAGGAATCGGGACCGACTATTTATGGTTTTGCCGATAGCTTAAAAAAAATAAAAAAAAAAAAAAAAAAAAAATTATTGCCAACCGATCAACCCTAGATTTTTTTGACATGGGACAGTAAACACACATATTTTTTTGGCCTGACAGGAAAAGAAAAATGTGACCTTTTAATACAGGTGACTGCTTAATAGAGGTGACAACATGGGCAGGTATGACTGTATAGTATAATTTCAGTCCTTTGACATGACAGAACTGACCATTTGTTTTCAAGATGTCAGTCATTCATACAAAGTTTATATATTTCCATTGCACCTCGGGAATAAACCTTTTTCAAGTACACTCCAAATCACAATAATGAAAATCAAAATAATCTAAAAAAAATAATAATTAAGTTTTGGAGCAAGAATATGGATATAAATGTTTGTCTAAATTAACAATGAATTGTTGATTTAAACAAAAATGTAGATGTAGGATGATTAATAGCTGCCGTGAGAGAACAACACCTGAGTTTATCAAACATCAAGATATAATATTTGTAAATGTTTCCTTAAAATCTAACGAGTCTCTAGAGTTTTCATTATCACTCATTACTTGACTTCTAGTTACACGTTTTTGAGTATTTTCAGAATCATTGCAAATATTTTCTACATCAATATAACCATGATTAGAATCTGTAAAGCTTTTACGTGAAGACGGCGAGTCTGAACCGATTTTAATTCCACGTCTAAAACCTCTTATACTAGCTGGAGAATTTTCTCTGCTACTCCTTGCACTAAAAGCCTCACGACTGTCAGAATCATAACCGTTGTCTATTTTACGACGCACACTTCTCGTCGTTGGACCCGGTGAATTTTGATCAGAGAAATCTGGGTCGTGAATATTTTCACCGTTGGTCAATAACGTTGGTGATCCACGTAGATTTTTATACCAACTATTTTCACTGGGAGTACTTGCTCTAGAAGGTGAAATTTCGTTCAACACTCGAGATATAGAACGTCTCCCATTCACCGGAGATAAACATCCAAGTGTATTTGTCTTGCCATTAACGGTCACATGATTTTCTTTCTTTTTTGACCTATCTATCATGCCATTTAAGAAATTGTTACGTAGATTCCTTTTATTTTCCAATAGCCCTTTTTGGACAGTCTCCTTAATATAATCGGCAACAACTAACTTAGAGGTTAAAATATAACTGTTTATTTCAGCCTTCACTCTCTCTGTTATACTACCAGCTTTTGCCGTTTTAGATAAATTTCTAACAACACCTATTTCTTTCGGCCCCTCCTTTACATTAATAGATGAACACCTTAATTCACGAGGAGATATGGAATTTTCATTTACACAAACTTCACTATCACCTGTCTGTCTACGCGTCCGCAGTTCACGCTTGACTGGCGATGCAGGTGGATCACAATCGCTTGCTATATCTTGAGTCTTAGATGTCAAACAATCAATGGTTTTTCGTCTTGTTTTTCCATTTCTTAACACTTTTAACTTTGATGTACTCCCTGAAAGAGTTGTGCTCCTTAAACGATAATCTGTTTCGCTCATGTCAATTTCATCCGGGTTCATAAAAACATCACAGAAATTCCTCTCCTTTAACTCCTTTTTACGTTTATACCTGGCCTTTTTGGTCTCTGCTAATTTATTGTCCTGAAAATTTAATTTCAATTCCTTCACTACATTTTCTAGTCCAAACTTTCCAGTAAAACCCTCTTCGACATGTACAATCTCTTGATCTTTTCTCGGAGAGAGTGACGATAGTTCAGGAATGTAATCTTGTGTATCATCATCTTGTAAGATATCCACGAATCTCTCCTCCTTACTTTCAGTCAGTAGCATATCATCATGGATTTCCTGTTTTGGTTCCTCAACAGACTCATACATTGTAGCATCAAAGTTATAATATATACAGTCTTCAGGATACAGCTCAGAAATTTTTTGAGCTTCTCTATCAGACAAACGTTTGTCTACTAAAGCATTATTTAGTCCCTGGAACACTTCTACTCTAGATTTATAGTACTGCTTTTTCATCTTCTCTCGTTTACTAACCATATAGCACAAATTACGCACCTAAAAATAAAAATGATAAAATATTATTATGACACTTTCAAATATCTTCCACATATCTTTTTCTATTATTTTTCAAAATTATTATGTAGAAAAATGTAAATAATAGTGTATTCCTTGAGTATGCAGTCAAACCTGTCTAAGCCCAAACCCCTTTGGGACTGAAGAATTTGTTCAGTTTAGACAGGTGTTTGGTTTACACAGGTTCAAATTACATAGACATTTAGTAGATGGGACTATAAAGTATGTCTGGCTTAGACAGGTGTTTGGTTTACACAGTTCAAATTACATAGACATTTAGTAGATGGGACTATAAAGTCTGTCTGGTTTAGGCGGGTGTTTGGTTTACTCAGGGTTCAGTATATAGGACTGTAAAGTCTGTCTGGTTTAGGCAGGTGTTTGATTTACTCAGGGTTCAGTATATAGGACTATAAAGTTTGTCTGGCTTAGGCAGGTGTTTGGTTTACTCAGGGTTCAGTATATAGGACTGTAAAGTCTCTCTGGTTTAGGCAGGTGTTTGGTTTACTCAGGGTTCATTATATAGGACTGTAAAGTCTGTCTGGTTTAGGCAGGTGTTTGATTTACTCAGGGTTCAGTATATAGGACTGTAAAGTCTGTCTGGTTTAGGCAGGTGTTTGGTCTACTCAGGGTTCAGTATATAGGATTATTAAGTCTGTTTGGTTTAGGCAGGTGTTTGGTTTACTCAGGGTTCGGTTTAGACAGGTTTCACTGTATTTATACAGCAAGGAAAAATATCATATCCATTTTGAAAAGAAGATCTTCCAAGTTTGAGATTACCTTAAAAAAAGATTACATGTCGCAATTGCTGTGAATTAATTGTTCATTGGATATACAATGTTTTAATTTTCGTCACAGCAATCATGAACTGAAAGTTCAAATTACAAATATAAAGTAGTGAGAAAAATATCAAACCCACAAATTTAATGAGTCTCTCATATTTAACTCAATCCACAAAATTAAAACAATCCACAGCATATGATATAGATGTAAAAAATATATCTGAATAATTATTTAGGAATCTGTATCGTTTCCTCTGAACAATTAAAATAATGATTAAAAATACTTGTTAAATACACAGGAACAGATGGATTTTTTTTTGCATATGGAAGGGAAAGACAAATTCTTTTTATAATACATTTGCTTTTGTTCAATTTTCATAGTATAAATTGATAAGTTCTAATGAAAAATAATTAAATCTTTTTGTAAGTGTAAATATAAAATGAAACACGAAAACAACAATTTGATCTTGATATATACAAAAATGCATATATAGGAATGAATATGACATGCACTATATAAATTTGGTACTTAAAAAAATTAACAAATTGTTAAAACAGAAAAAAAACTTGTCCAGAATTACAACATTTGAATAAAGTAATAGAAATGTTGTCATCTGAATGACTTGTGTAGTTCATTGTCCTGTTTAAAATATAAGCCTCCGTCAATAATGAAAGTAGACATGATTTTCTGCATTAAAAATTGTGATTTTGATTTCATTTTAGTTTGTTATTGTTGTCTATTTCTGATGAAAACATCATTTTCTTTTTATTGTATGTGTATTGTGATCATATACCTTCATCCCCTTGGGTAAAATTAAGCATTATATAAACTATATGACTGACTTTTTTTCTTTCTTCAAATGCCTCTATTTCAGTTGTAAGATAATAACAGGTCTTAATTGTTATAAATAATGAAAACTTATCATATTCACTTGTTTTACGTTACAAGTTATGTTCATTATTGAAGACTGTGGTGATTTCCGATGAAGAACAGCAAAAATCAAATTACATGTAAAATACCAGGTTGGATGTAATCTTATCTACTGAAGTGAGGGAGCAATTATTTAAGCTAAAATCATACATATAAATCAAAGAGAAATGTAAACAAATTCAATTTAAGCACTGTTCTTTTTCTTTTGATTTTCATTCATGTATACAAACATCAACATTTTTAAAATCTTCACTGTTTTACGTTTCTTAATTTCAACGTCGTGGCCGTGATCGTATCGTAGTTAGATTTACAACTATTTATGCAATCAGTGCCTATCATCACTGATGTTGTGAGTTCGAATCCCGATCAGGGCGAGGTGTACAACATTATGTGATAAACTTTGTCAGTGACTTGCAACAGGTCAGCGGTTTCCTCCACCAATAAAACTGAAACATTGTTGAAAGTGGCATTAAACACCATCAAACAATATCTTAATTTCCAATAAAATATAACACATCGTGATTACCCTCTCCAAGTCTTGTCTTAGTTGCACAAACATTTTCATCCTAGATAATAAACTATCTTCTTGTTGTTTCTCAAAGAATCCCTCTTCTTCTGTCTTTGGGTTCAGCATTGGTGCACTGAATGATGCCTAAAAGTCACAAATGTAAAATATTATACTTTACATGTAAATAAAATATAGTAATACAGGGCTGAGAGAAACATGATACATCCACAGCATGTAGACAAAGGAAAGTTGAACAAGCTATACTGAGAGAAACATGATACATCCACAGCATGTAGACAAAGGAAAGTTGAACAAGCTATACTGAGAGAAACATGATACATCCACAGCATGTAGACAAAGGAAAGTTGAACAAGTATATATCAAAAACAAGCAGTTCTCGAAATGAAAATTTGAATTTACTGGTCCAAATCAAATTCTTGAATTAATTTTTATACAGTTCTAAATAAAAACTGATCAATTTACTGGTCTGAACCAAGTTTTATTGGTGTTGGACTGGTGCTCATCTTGAGGACTGAACAAATGTAGACATAGTAGTTTGTTCCACATAGTAAGCTGCTTGACACAGCTAATAAAATCACTTTCCAATATTTTGTTAGTTATAATAAGGGGTTGGTTTTATTAGTGTTGAAAATCAATGACATGCCTTAAGTTGCTGATAAATTTGATCACATTTTAAGATGTATTAAGTACATCTTGCTTAACTGTGGAACCATAGTTCTTAACAGTCTTCTCTATTACCCTAGAGCTATTGAATTTACCTGTTAGCAAACTTGTGGAATTCTGACTACAGTCAAGGTCAAGCTTTTCTTATTATATAAACTAATAACAAATTGTAAAGAGCTACAGTTTACAAAAAACTAACATTTTGCCATGACCTGGAATCAAATTCACAACTTTATCTGTGTATAAAAGTAAATATAAATAACTTCTTTCACTTACTTTCCGTTTCAGTTTCCAATATTCAAAAATACATTCAACAATATCTAAATCTAGATCTAAATTTTTAGCTAATTCTTCTAAACAGATTATACTGTAGAATTCCTCCTGTAATTTCTTTGTTCTGAAAAAAAAAATAACAATGAGATTATGTACATGTGGTTCTAAACAAATGTATTCATGTATTTATCATAAAATTTTAACATAATTGAAAACATTCTATATAAGTATTGCTAACACTACATTCAAATATTGATTTCGTTTGAATATTAAATGAAAACGTTTTGTCAACCCAGAAATTGCGATAAAATTACTACTGCCATTCCACAATTCTGTAAAATAAATATGTGATTTTCAGACACAAGAAACAAAAACTTTTTTGTGCCAATGGAAAGGGCGTGAGATACAAACTATATTGGATGGCCTTGTAAATATATGATGATAAAGTTTTACTTTTCTGCTCTCATGACAGCTATTTCTTCATCTGTTAGACCTTTCCTAGGAGAATTTGGTGGGCTTTTCCTTGGTGAATCACAGTCAGAATCTGAACCTTTCCTATCACGATGTTTACTATGCCTCGGACAATAACCCTAAAAGTACAATAATATTAAAACAATCTTTAATTTGTAATGTAAACCCTACAATAAGGTCAACATTATTCTAAGTTCACTTTTTAATGTTAATTAAACATGAGATTACAAAATTTTCAAATGTCACAAGAATTCCTCTCATAACGTAACTAATGTCATATATTAGTTAATTCTTGATAATTCCATTTTGTTTCTTGTTTTAATTACAATTTGTGGGGCGTAATTCTTTAATAGCTATAGGTCAAATACAGTCCTCACGATGAACACCGGTTTTCCGGCCCAAGACCAGAAAAACCTTGTTTGGACCAGTAAATTCAAATTTTCATTTCGAGGACTGCAAATAGGCAAATTTTTAGTTCATTGATTGACCAGAAAAAAAACATTCTGGTTTTACAGATTGCCAAGTACCAGTTTGTTTTTAGTATACTGGTTCCATCCATATGAAACAGAGAGCATATGGTGGACATGCTGGAAACAGTTTTGTGAAGAAATAACTGGCTGCTGCAGGGTGTTACAACAGGGTGAATATCAATTTAACACAATCAAAAGATTTGTCATAAATCTGTGTCCAAATACTTGTCTCATAGTTCTTAGCGTCGAAAACCATGATTGTGCTGAATTAAAGTGATTGTTGTTTAAAGTCAAGTGAGCAGTTTGTCAACTATATCATGACGAGAATAAGTTACATTTTGATGAGATTATGTTATGTTATGTTGCTGGTCCGACTAAAATCTTACTTTTTCCTGACCAGATGTCCGACATCGATTTCGGAGTTAATTTTTTTACACGTGCGAAAATGACTTTCATTAAAATAATTTCCGGTTTGAAAAGTTGAAGAAACATGCTTTGATTGAAAATGTTTACACTTAAATATGTGCCCGGAGCAGTACCGGGACTCTAAAGACTTTTGTGATGATTTCATCTCTGAGGATGATAATTGGAACTTGCTTTTGTCTTATTCCAGAGAATAATTCTTTGTTTACCAAATCATGATACATTATGATTTTTAAATGAATTCGTCCCTATATAATATAACAAAAGAGAATTTTGGTTTTTAATATTCAACATTAAGTGAATGAAATCATAGAGCTATAGTTTTGAGTTGTGTAATAGGTTATTGTTGTTTGGAAGGATAACAGGTCTTCATCAAAGTTTCACAATTTTGAAAAAGTACCAATAAATATATATTATACAATAAACAGGGCAAGCCAAGGTAATGGTATTCTGGCCTTGAATCGGTTTTGGCAAATTAGGGTAATAACAAAATTTTCGAACATGAAGTAAATCTTCTTGCTTTGAAAATAAGATAAACTTGCCATATCCAATGGTCATTGGTTAGAAATATCCTTTATTCAATCAGTTTTGATAAAGTATTGATTTTTGCAGAAAATTATCCGTTCAGACAAACTTGAGTTCGATCAGACACAAGATTTCAGCTTGTCTGACCGAATGTCAAACAAGAGTCTCAGGAATTTCGCCAGGTCTGTGTTAATGTCAGCTTTGTACAAGATCAACCAACTAAACTGGATTTTTATAGTGCTAGCTCACTGAAACAACTGTCAGTGGGTCTAATATGAGGCTCTAATTGGACACATAATTCTGTTTCAGAGCAAACCAGTCTTCACTCTTACTTAATGGAGAAGCAACAAATAGCAATTTAATATTCTTTGATTTAACCTGTTTGAGGCTCAAACCCACAATCTAATCTAATAGAAACATGAATTTAAATCTTTTTTTTAAAATTCATAATTTAACAATAGATACGTATAAAATTCTGTGATGATACATACCTTTAATTTTAAGCCGCCATCAACATTCACATCGTCAGTTAAAATAGTTTTCATTTCCATATTATTGTGATGAGCACACGATACATGGAAAGCTGTTTTACAGGCTTTTACACAACACTGGATACAAGCTCCAGTCCTTTCTTTACATAATGTACATATCAGGGACCAACGACTGGCCTAAAAATAAAGACACAACACAATATAATGTTTTGATGTACAGTATTATAAATGTTCATTAACAAAAGAAGGCAAGGTATAACAAGGTGTCTTTTTAGCCTCTGAAAATGAACAATACTTTAAAAATAATGAGAAAAATACAAAACATCAAAGAAATCAATATGAATTTTAGTTCATCAAATGTGCACTTTTGTATTTATTTGATATTTTACAAGAATTTGAGATATTTTTGTGACTGGTTTCATTATATATTTGTTAACTTACAGGAATTTAAGATTTTTTTGTGACTGGTTCCATTATATATTTGCTAACTTACATGAATTTGAGATATCTTTGTGACTGGTTTCATTACATATTGGTAACTTACAGGAATTTGAGATATCTTTGTGATAGATTCCATTATATATTTGCTAACTTACAGGAATCCGAGATATCTTTGTGATAGATTCCATTATATATTTGCTAACTTACAGGAATCTGAGATATCTTTGTGATAGATTCCATTATATATTTGCTAACTTACAGGAATTTAAGATATCTTTGTGATGGATTCCATTATATATTTGCTAACTTACAGGAATTTGAGATATCTTTGTGATGGGTTCCATTTTTTCCACACAACCTATACTGACTTCTGGTATCCACAATGCACAACTAACATGAGCCCACTTTGTACCACTCCTGTAAAATAAACAAAACAGATAGATACCTTTAATGTGTATATTAACAACATGTATGTTTCCTACTTTAATGGTACCAACACAAGTTTTTGTCTGTGTGTTTGTTTTATCCCCAATTGGTATCAAATCATATATGGGTGCCATTTATTCCTGTTTGTGAAGCTCATACAAATCTATTTTATATTTGCCAACAATATTTGTATATTGTCTGTATTGAACAAACCCCATTTGGTTCAATCTTGATTATGACAACAGGAATACACGATATAATGATTGATTTGATTTTTGGTGTTTAAACGCCACTTTCAACAATATTTCAGCTATATCATGGCGACCAGTTTTAGTGGTGAAGGAAGCCGGAGTATCCGGAGAGAACCACCGACCATGGGCAAGCAACTGGTAAACTTTATCACTTGCGGCTGCGAGTCGAGTGCACCCTTTTTTGTAATTTACAAAGCCGGGCACGAACCCACATCGTATTGGTGATAGGCTTGTACGAGTTGTTAGATCCAATGACCTAACTCATTGAGCCACCCTCATGATATAATGAAAACTAACTAGAATATAGTATGTTTACAATGACATTATGCTTAAGTATATGGTTACGCCGTTAGGGTTATGGTGTTGAACACCACTTTCAACAATATTTCAGCTATATCATGGCGGTCAGTTTTACTGGTGGAGGGAACCGGAGTATCCGGAGAAAACTACAGACCTGCAGCAAGTCACTGACACATGGTCCTGCTTGCTGTTACCGTAAAATGTCAAGAGTAGTTTAATTTTTTTATATTTAACAATGCCAACAGACTTTGGTGGTATATTGTTAATTGATTTTTAATCTCTAAATCCTTGAAACATGTTTACTGATTGAATTGAGCGATTATTGTATAATGCGAACTCAGCAAATTTTCAGCTATATCATGAAATGTACTAGACCATCACGCGGAGTTGGATTTTTATAGTGCTAGCTCACTGAAAACAACAGTCAGCGGGTAGACATGTCGCCCTCACTCAGACAATTATCCTGATTCCGAGCCAACCAGTCTTTGCTCTTTTCCCTTAATACTGCGTGCTTAGCCAAGAAGCAACAAATACCAATTTGGTTTGACCCAATCAGGGTACGAACCCTCGCTCTACCACATTCGAGGTGAGCATGCTAACCATTACATCAACTATGTGGTTGTGTAGCATTTGTCTTGTAGTTGTAAGTTACAATAGATGCACAACTCATCCTTTCATATATATGCATAAAAAAAGAAAAAACAGTGACTTTTTGTCAGTTCAGCAAGTTCCGATCTAGGTCAATTCATTATTAATTGTTCGTATTTGTCAATTACAATGAGGGGCCATCGTGGTCATGATCGTATGGTAGTTGGAATCACAACAAAAGTTGTGAGTTCAAACCCTGTTCATGGCATGGTGTACTCAATACAACATTATGTGATAAAGTTTGTCAGTGACATGCGACAGGTCTGTGGTTTTTTTCTGAGTACTCTGAGTACATCAATAAAACTGACCACGACGATATAACTAAAATATTGTTGAAAGTGGCATTAAACACCATAAACCACAACCACAACCTCAATTACAATGAATTGTAAGAAACAACAGATCATCTCTTTATTTACCTTGTACTTTTCATGGCTCCTCCCATTCTTGGACATAAAATACACACAGGTTTGATACCTAAAGCACATGGTCTACACAACCAACTACCTTCTGGTATCTTTTGAATACCATAACATGCCTGAAAGTACATAAAAATGAAAGTTTCATTAAAAAAGTACCCATGAATTAATTCAGAAAAACTCAACAAAATAAATTTTTTCTTTCAAATAAGTACACTACAAGTAAATACAGACAAACAGCTGCTTATATTTTTCTCTCAAAAATCTGTATAAAATAAGGAGAATAATAAATAAAATACAATTTGCTTTACATTGTAATAAATAAAAAAAAGTACATGCACATGGTCTATATGGCCAGATAATGCTTTAGACTGTATTAGAGTATGCTTAATCCACGATATAACTGAAATATTGTTGAAATTGGTGTTAAACCCCTTCGATGTATGCTTAAATAGACAATTTGATAATTTAACTTTTTTCCTTTTTTGCATGTAATACAGGTTTAATGTACATCTGATTAAAGATGTTTTCCAAAAGTTAACCAATTCAACCAAACTCCACATTTTTCTGTCTTTCCTCGGCCAGGGTTTAGATTTTTATCAGTTGTTGTCAATATTTTGCCAGTTTTAAGAATTTCTTATTCAATAGTCCATGTGACCTTTTACCACAGTAAGTTTAATATCTCATTGAATATATTACAAACCTGATGAACACAAATATCACAGCCATCACAAAACACCATCTCATTACACTCCTCACTCTCAGGCTAAAAGTAAACCATACTATTATTATTAGATTTCAGGTATGAGAAATATTCTGCTGGTCTTCGTACCAGTAGGTCTGATGACTATGGATATGTTTTTTAATATGACTAACACGACTGGTGCCATTAGCGGAGTAGGAACTGATTACTCGTCCTGAGCACCTGAGTTCACCCCTGATTTTTAGTGGGGTGGTCAATGTTTAGTTTTTTATGTATTGTTTTATGGACCATTGTCTTTTCATTTTTGGCCATAGTATTGTGTCCTTCGCTATAAAGCTTCCGATGACTCTATTTGAATCTTTACACTTTTCTTGTCCTAGCGATTCAGAAAAGCACCACAAGAAATATATAAGAAATAAGAATGGTGGTGAATATCTGTCTTTATCTATGTACATATACTATAAAAGATAGAGACAATGATCCAGTCCATACTATTATAATACTAATATTGGGATACAATTTTTCTGTGTGTTACTGTGTTTCATAGGCTTATGACAGTACTTTTAAAGGCAAAAGATAAAACTTAGTTGTTCTCAGGACCCTGTAAATAATTCCATATCTGGTATACCGGTACAATTAACCATGAGAATTTAATGGACAATATTTCTAAAATATAATATTTCCATAAATTCAGTTCTACTTTGATATAACTATGACAAAATCTTGTCTATACTGATTATCATCGAGCTAGTTAAACAAGTATACACTAATAAATTTGAATTTTACTGGATATACAGTCTGGTGACCTACTCAGCTTCAACGGACCAAATTTTCAAACGTGGAAAATTCACTTTCACCATTAAATCTTGTGTATTAGTTGGAATCAGGATATTAAATCTTGTATATTAGTTGGAATCAGGATATTCATATTTTATTTGCATCCCTCATAGTTTGGTTTCCTCCCTCTTATAACAACTACTTTCTTTTTTAACTGGTCTGCATGAAATAGCCCCATGGCCATGAACAGGTGTTTTGTCATATTTTTACATTTTCTTTCACATAAGTATCTGTATGCTATATTATATATAGAGGGTAACATTGAAACTTGAAATATATGCTTCTTTTATTTTCAAATATATTCTTTTATTTCCAGCAAAGTTTGGTTTCAATATTGTATAAAGTATAGGTTTAGGTGCTTAACGGCACGTTCAACAATATTTGGCGGTCAGTTTTATTGGTGGAAGGAATCAGAGAACCCGGGGAAAACCACTGACTTGTCGCAAGCCACTGACAAACTTTATCACATAATGTTGCATCGAGTTCACCTCGCCTGAGCAGGGTTCAAACTTACAACGTTAGTGGTGATAGGCACTGATTGCATAGGTAGCTGTAAATATAACTACTATACAATCACGACCACGACAGCCCCTGTATAAAACTTATAATATTGAAGAAAGAAATTCTGTTAGGACATGCCGAGGGAAAAATAACTTTTATTTCCTAAAAAAGTAAGGGGAAGCCAACCATGTTTTGATTCAACTTGTTTACTATAAAAATCACAAAAGTTAAGTTTATACAATTTATACAGAAAAAGCCATTACATTAGCCTCAAAATAATTTTTGGAGAAAAAAAGCCATGCCTTATATTTGATTTGATTTTTTGTGCTTAATGCCACTCTCAGCAATATCATGGAGACCAGTTTTAGTGGTGGAGGAAGCCCGAGTACCGGGAAAGAACCACCGACCATAGGCAAGCAACTGGTAAACTTTATCACTTGCGGCTGCGAGTCGAATGAGTTATTAAGTAATACAACTACCTTAACTCATTGAGCCATCCGGACCCCACCATGCCTTATACAACAGAATTTATGGTAATATAGTGAAACCTGTCTAAATCAAATCTTAAATCAAAATGTACATTAACAAAGATTTCTTACATTAGGACTTTATTATAAGTTTGATTTATACATGATCCCTGTTTACTCATGTTTGTGTTTAGACAGATTTCACTGTAACACACAGGTATGATTCCTGTATACTTACAGATCTACAAACTTCACATACAATATCTTCGTCATACTCTATACCCAAACCTTCCTCAGTCTTTTTCTTCTTTTCTGCCTGCTCATAGTACTGTAATTATATAAATAAAGTTCAAATCTTTGATATTATTAGATGGATCAAAGGAGATTTAGATTTACATCCTAGTTTAAAAATAAAAATCAAATTCTCATAAATTTCATGTAGGAACCTAGATACCAAAGTTGGAGTCTCAGCACAGGGTGATAGCTGAAAGTTTGTAAACATTATACTTTGGCTTTAAAAAACATTTAAAACTATATATGGAAGTGAGTAATTGATTGTTGTTTAACCCTAAGTGATTTTTCAGCAATATCATGGCCAAGACAAGATGAGATGATTTCCACTTTGTACTAGACCAACACACTTTGTTGGATATTTATAGTGCTAGCTCGCTAAAACTACAGTTTGTGGGTAGCAATGTCGCTTCACTCTGACACATTATCCTTATTCTGAGTCAACTATATCTTTCCTCTTACTCCTAAATGCTGTGAGCTTAGCAAAAAAGCAACAATTACCAATTTTATAGTCTTTGGTTTAACCATACCAAGGCTCAACCTTACAATCTACTGATCTTGAGATGAGCATGATAACAATTACATCACTAAGGCAATTGATTTGTGACCTTACAGCCTGTGCCAAAAACAGTGTTGACAAACTAACCTGAAAGGCATTTTAGAAGACTTTTTCTATTTGATTCAGCAAATCTTCTGCTAGCCTGAACAAGTTTTTACTAAACAAGGGCATAGGACTAGTGGTTTTTGGTGCAGACTTGTGTTTCATGTATCATTTTTATGATATGGCATTATGTCATGGTATTCATGATAAATACATCTTTGTAAATTAACAACAAGAAAAAGGTAAGTAGTGTTTACAATAATTGACTTACCTGATTTTCTAAGCCTTCTATCACCCTCTCCATAGTCCATTCGTGAATATTTATTTCTCCTGAAATATACAAGTATCAAATTAAATAAGTTACAAAAACAAAATGATACCGAATTTAACAAGTCACAAAAACAAATTGATGCCAATTTTCGTAAATAAAAGGCCCTGCATAAAAAGGACAGCACCACACCATGTAAACCTTGTAAATTAATTCAATTAACACAATACAATTAATTTTAGAATAACCCTAAATAATAAGACTTTGTCAAACTCTCAACCACTTAACTTGGTTCTCCAAATCTAGTTGTGTCGTCATGATTGTGATCGTATGGTAGTTGAATTTACAGCTGACTGTGCAATCAGTGCCAATCAGTTGTGAGTTCAAATCCTGCTCATGGTGAAGTGTACTCGGTACATTATGTGATAAAGTTTGTCAGTGACAATATCACTGAAATATTGTTGAAAGTGGCTTTAAACACCAAAACCCCCTAACCCACAACCCCTAAATCTAGCTGAACAATTGATCATTAAATATTCATAAGAAAATCAAACTTAACTCCTAAGATTTTTATTTTACTTAAAGGAACAGCACAGCATGATGAGACAGATTTAACTTTTAAACTAACCTAGTCCCACTCTTTCCTTATTGATGCTTTGTAACCAGCACACATCAAGGTCATCTAGATCATATCGTACTATTTGTTCAGATAGCTGCTGCATCCCTGTTAGTTCATGGTCACCTTGTTTGAAAGTTTCGTCTTTCATCGAATGGAGGAGTTTTCTTGGTCTAAAAATAGTAACAATACAAAATAAACACAAATATCTATTGTAACAGACTGTATAGTGATCTACAGATATTGTGTTTGTCTTCCATTAATGAATCACATTTGTACTTGCTGCCAGCTATTATGATTAATATAAAATAGGAAAGCATGTCACAAAAAATCTCCTTCAAACAGCCTAATAAATACTCTCAGAATTCACCAGAATGCAGGATTTTGACCCCCCCCCCTCTAAATTACTTTCTTCTGTTCAAAATAGCAATTCACCTGTTCAGTAAAAAGTTAGTGAAAACCCTGTTAGTTGGATTTTTATAGTGATAGCTCACTGAAACAACAGTCTACTCGGACACATTATCATGATTCCACCAATCAGTCTTTGCTCTTTCTCCTTAATGCTGCATGCTTAGCAGAGAAGCAACAAATACCAATTTTATAGTCTTTGGTTTGACCCAATCTGGACTCGAACCGATGGTCTACTGCACTCGAGGTGAACACGCTAACCATTACACCACTGATGTGGTTGTATCTCATTGATCTTTTTTTATAACATATTGTTAAATCATGCTACTTTTCCAGCCAATTAAATTACATTTACTCACATTTTAAAATCTCCACTTCCTTTTGGTTTTCCTGCAATTTCCCTGTAAAATTAATAGATAATATAATTATGAAACAATGAAGAAAGAAAACCTATTGGACTTGGAATAATTCACTGCATTGAGTATTAACATCAATAAAAGAAGTTAAATATTTCATAAAGTAACCATTTTGACAAATAAAAATATTTATTGCAAGATAAGTAACTTTAATTATGGATTCTTATATACTTCTCTTAAAAAACCAGAAATGGCAGGTCAGAGGATTTGATCTAATTAACTATTGAATTATTTTCCAAAATGGGAACTGATGTAAAAAATAAATTGAGAGACATCAATTTATGCTTGTTTGTTTGCTTGATGGTGCTTAATGCCACTTTCAACACTATTTCAGTTATATTGTGGCAGTCAGTTATAAGTTTTATAATAGGAAACTAACTGCCATAGTTAATGTGTAGTCAACATAGTAACAACTCTAGCAAAAATCCAGAAAAAAATATATATATATGTTTTTTTAAAGAAATGTTTAAGGTATATATTTTAGATTTGGAGATGGCGAGTATCTGAGTGGTCTATTAATTTATCAATATATTTCAAATCATGAATACATATTGGTGAAAGACTTTCATGAATATTATCAGTTATATTTACATAAAATTACTGTACAACTATGTCTTAAAGACACCTGTGATTAAATGAAAATACACATCAAAATGATAGATCAAAGTGTAAATAAAATATAGTACTGACCTTATTTTAGGCTCATGTTTTAAATCTTCATTAACAGGTACTTGTACACCTTTCTCCCAGTCTTGTTTCCAGGAATCTGTGATGTACAGGTATTCTTCCGAGGCTAGTTGTTCAGAATCGGCAAGTTTCATAGCACTAATTAAATCTTTTCTAAACAACTACAAGAACAAAAATTAATTTTTAATAAGCTTTTTATATTGTAGAAAGTTTGTGTTGTCTGCTTAATAAAATAATTGTGTTTTGTTGTCACTCCATTCAAACACATCATCCTGATTCTGAATCAACCAGTCTCTGAACATTATGCTGCAGGCTTTGCAGAGAAGCAGCAAATACCAATTATACATGTAGTCTTCGGTTTGATCAAACTGGGGATATAACCTCTGACCTATGGTCACCTATTGCACTAAAGGCAATCATGTTCCCCATTACACCAAAGCAATTCATGTCTTCTAAAAATATTTGGGCTAGTCTAATGAAAACTAGAACAAAAGTTATTGCACTGAAACCAATGTATTTACAGAGAGACGAAGACAATGCTATGCCATAATACGCTTACAATTTTTTTTGCTGCCATGTACCAAAAATAACAGAGATTGCACTAGTATTTGAAAAATTGTATGTAAATAACTATTACAAAAAAACAATATATTGGGGCATCTATTTTATTATTATCAGTTTCAGATATCCATTCCCAGTTTTCAGTCAATTCGTCTTTTAATTTTAATTTCTTTATCTATTTCATTTGAACGTTATTTGTATATAGTTATACATAATGGGTCAAATTCCTAATATTTATATAAATCCACAATACAGAACACAGGAGTATATAATTTTGAATACCAGTTTTCAATTCTTGTTTATTACAGGAGTTCTTCTTGTCTGATATATTACGTGTTTACTTTTATTTCAGAATTTTTGTTTTCCTGTGTCTACCTCTTTGATGTATTTTACATTGTAATTGACAAGTTAAGTTAATCAATTTCACAAAATAAAGTAGTGAAATTAATGCCATATGTAATCTGTACTACATGATGTTGTTGATGCACAAAGTCCACCCTCTTGTTTCTAATAATGGATTCCATGATAATTAATCAACAAGAAAATACCTAAGGGGGAAACGATTCACCGTATGTACCGAAATTGCGGGACGGTTCGGTTCACGATACGTGGAGGCCGCTTACGATACAAACGATATGATGCTCATTTTTTGAAAAAAAGTAGTGTTGAACTTCCATTTTCTTCTTTTGGTGATCATTTAATCAATATTTTGAGAAAAGTGAATCGATTAATTTACGCTTTTAAAATTAATTAATCAAATATCAGATATTTATAATTTCCGCTAGTACGTAAGCGACCTCATATATAAAAAAAACATGTCGACCAGCATGGACTTCAAGGAATAGTTAGTTTCCTATAAAACGCATCATGATAGGTATTGTAATACATATCAAATATCGCGATGCGCGATACGTATCGCTTGTGGAAAAAGTGTATCGTTACACCCCTAAAAATACCTATGATTGGATTATTGGTGTTAAACACTACTTTCAACAATACTTTTGTTTTATTGTGGCAGCTTGTTTTAATGGTGGAGAAAACTTGCTTCATTCTCAAAATTATATAAAAAGAAAAACCCAATCTGTCAATAGACCAATGACTGGTTGTATATACTAGAATCTTAACAAGACAAACGATGACAAGCGTGATCGTGAGCATCAGATATATGCAGTATTCCAGTCAAATTTCAGAACTAAAACTTGAACTGGATGAAAATCATTCAATATTTAAGTTCATTGATTCTCCTGTATAAATCTCAATAAAATGAAAATGAGTTTTGGGTTATGTCGCTTTGTGCTTGTTTCTTGACGAGTCTCGAGTTACGACACTTAGTGTGTTTCTTGACGAGTCTAGAGTTAAATTCCTTTGCGTGTGTTTCTAGCATTTGAAAAAGTCTACTAATATATCTGCATTTAGTTCATTTGTAAATGTAAATACCTCTGCTGGTTTCTGATGGCCCATTGGTGTTGCACTTTTAAGCTTCCCTTTACAGAAAACAGCTGGAAATAATAAAAAAAAATAGTAGGTTTGACATTTCCTTAGTACCTTGATAATTTGAGAAAGTGTGTAGATAGGAAGGCCTTGAGTTTTTCATAAAAATTGGTTTTTTTTAATTCTACAACACTGATCAAATGTTTTTTTGTGAGGGACAGACTTTGGTTGGTTGGTCTGAAAAAGCAAACCAAAAATTGTTTTCTATAATAATGGATCTAACAATAATCACACCTTTTCTTGTATATTCATGTATACTTAGCACCCATTTTAATGAAATTTGGTCAATGGGGTTTGGTAACCAATATTTTATTCCAAACTTGTTGATTCCTTTGTAAAAGCTAGGTGACACGCGGTTGCAGAAAAAAACTTAAAATAACCTAAGCTCATCAGAAGTCTTCCAGATTTCCACACAATTCGTCCTTAAATCCTCTTAGAGAGACGTCATGTCATCCTGTTTTTACCAAGTGAGGTGAGCCCTGCATTTAACATTACCCATTCTTGTGAAAGAAAGCATGAAATCCAAAGCTGTTGTTTAACATACACCACAAAATATTAAACAATAGAAGCTGCCTGTAACAAGCCTACGTATATCTCAATTTAGACCCCATTAGTTTAAACATATTTTATTTACCAATAAAATAGACAAAATGGATTAGACACAAGTTAAACAAACTTATGAAGTCTTCTCCAAATTACAATATGTTACATTAAAAAAGTACATAAAAGGCATGTAATTACTATATATAGCATTAACAACGAATCGATGATGAATATTTACAAACAGAAAGAAAAAGAAAATTAATATGGATTCATATGATGTGGATGTTCATCCAATTCAATTCCAGTTATACGTTAAGGAATCTTTTTGAACATTTAATATAATCAAAAACATATTTAAATACAATGCAATTTTGTTCATAAGTTAAATTGACATTGTCATTGCCACATGTCAGAAATTTGATATCTAGAGAATAGCAGGTTGTAACCCTGTTGAGATTACTTATCAATGTAGTTCTGGCTTGTAAGTAAATTGGACAGTCAAAAAATAATTAGACCCCATTATCGTCTGTACCTGACCCATCCCCAGAAATAACTGTTGTTTCCTCTTCTAACATTTCTGAGTCTGTATGAGGCCTTTTTGTTGGTCTCTCATCATCTATAAAAATAAAGAATAGCAATAGAATTTTTCCCATGGCAAATTTTATAGCAGTTTATTTCAAATCTTTTTATACAAACCAAGTACAATGTAATGTCTTCCCTCGTTTATTAATGATAACTGCTGTGAAATACTAACTATTTGAATAAGTGAGTGATTAATGTTTAATGCCTACCAACTCAGCAATTTTTCAGCTATATCATGGTGGGAACAGTTACTTTTCAATGTGATGATGATGAGGTCCGCTTTGTACTAGACCAACACGCTTAGTTGGATTTTTATAGTGCTAACTCACTGAAACAAATATCCCCAGATAGACATGGTGCCCCACTTGGACACATTATCCTGATTCAGAACCAACCAGTCTTTGCTCTTTTTCCTTAATTATGCCTGCTTAGCGGAGAAGCAACAAATACCAATTTCATAGTCATTGGTTTGACTCGATCAGGGCTCGAACCCACGATCTACCTAATACTTTTGATATCTATTTCCTGTTGAAATAGTAGTTCTTGTTGAGGTATTTTTGCATTTGAGAATACCGAACACCTTGACATTAGACATTAAATAACCTCTTTGAGATAAAGGAGGAGTACTTTGTATTGCTATATTAACAAGATTGCTTAACTTTATTTTTATCAACATTCATATCATATAATCCTAAATCAGCAATAACTAGCATAATACAAAACAAAATCACAGATTAATGTAAAATACAAAGTTGTTTTATAACAGGAGGTACTTCTTAAACTTTAGGAGGTACCTAAAAAATTAGGCCGGGGCCCTCATGAGGGCAGTAAGGGGTCCAGAGGGCTTTGCCCCCGGAAGCTCCTGAAATCTAGCATTTTGTGGACCAAAAAATGTACTTCAGAGACTGCAAAACATTAAGTGTTTTTGAAAGAAAAAAAATCCCATTAACTTTCTCTTTAGGGTTCAGATTTCACCAAGACCATGCATAATGGAAAAATATTCCACAAGCCAATCGTACTTGTGGTTTTGACCACCGCTAATTTTGGGGGAGTTCAGTAATTTCTGCCGGTACTATATCTGATCTCAGACGGGTAAAAGTACCGGGTACCGGCCCACTTTGAAACCCCTGAAAATACATTTGATTCATAATAACAAATCATACTTACCAGACACCTCCTCTCTTACTCTTTTACTTTTATTTGGAGGCATTTTCTGTAAAAAAAAATTAACTTTCTATACAAACATACCACAAACTCTGAAAGAAAATGACAAACACCAGACTGGGTGAAACATTCAAAACTTTAGTATGACATTCGATTAGACAGTTTGAAAGCTTCTGTCTGACTGAATTATATTTTTTACCAGACTGAAAAACAGTAAGAGGGGCTTTTTTATTGTTGGAATTAAACACTACAACACTGTATCTGCTTTATGATAGTGCGTTGGTTAGCTTAAAGAAAGTAATTATATTTTCAAACTTTATCAAGTTTTATAGAAAACATATGACTTCAGGGTTCGACATTAACGGTTGTCCGATTGCCCGGGGCAAGTGAAATGCGTCTTCAGGCAAGTGAAAACAGCACCCAACTTGTCCGATCGGGCAAGTGAAAATGATTCTGTGATATGTTCAATTCCTGAAGAGCAAAATGATTAATATTGGATTATTCAGTGTTGGAAGTCGCCATTTTGTTTTATTTTGTTGACTACGGAATTCCCCTTTCTCAAATAAAGATAGTGTTATTTATATTAGCCAATCGCGAATGCCTAATTAGGCGGCGGCGCTGCATCAACATCGTATTTATTTTTGCTGGCCAATGAAAAGCTCGAGTTATTTGTGGTGTTCTTATTTTAGAAAATTATCCCCGATGTGTATTGCCTTTGCGATCAAAATATTGAAAGCATGATAGATTACTGGAATAAAAATTCAAACAAACTATAGTCGCCAGCCTATGATAAGGAACATTTATACTTAAATTTTCTAACAAAAATATTTCAGAAATCCTCATCAATCACCCGTATTTATAAAACTGTCATATTCCTGCAAATTGATAGGTACGTCTACTCAATATCTCAGACTCAGTCCCAGAATTTGGTGCTAATATGGCATAGTTCTGCACTACATCCATATATGGTACTTAAGAATTCGGGCTAGTAGTTTACAGTTTCGGGCAAGTAAAATCAATATGGCACTTGCCCGAATGGACAAGTTGGTCAACAAGTTAATGTCGAACCCTGGACTTTGATCACAATTTATTAGGATATCAATATTCATGCTTCCCGAGACGTCAATCAGACTAAAATAACCAACCAATCAGCGCGCCACATTTTTAATGAGATCAGGTGATGTAAACAGTTCGCCATCTTTGTCCCACAAACAAACCGAATTGTGTATTTGTGGGAACGTAGTTTTATATATAAATTCTGCTAGTTATATCGCCGAAATGGTGCTTCAATGTGCATGGGGGCCATGCAATTCAGATGAGCGATATCCCGAAAGACATTCAAAAACTGTCAAATGAAGATTGCTTATTTATTTTTAGCATGCTTGCCTCTAGTGTGGTAGATCACGGGTTCGAACCCTGATCGGGTCAAACCCAAAGACTATAAAATTGGTATTTGTTGCTTCTCCACTAAACACACAACATTAAGGAGAAAGAGCAGAGTGGTTGGCTCGGAATCAGGATAATGTGTCAGAGTGGAGTGACATGTCTATACGCGTATTGTTGTTTCAGTGAGCTAGCACTATAAAAATCCAACTGTGTTGGAGTCGGAGTAGTACAAAGCAGACCTCATCATCATTTCACTAAAAATTAACTTGTTCTCGCCATGATATAGCTGGAAAATTACTGAGTTGGCATTAAACAACAATCACTCGTCTCGCACCTGTGCTCATGGGTTGAATCAAATATGTGTGACAACACCCCACCCCCCTTTTTTCTCTCTCATTTCTTATACATATTTCAAGGAAAGCTATGAAAGATTATTTAAGATACATCAAGAATGAATGTTAAATAAATTATGATATTGACCTGTCTATATCTAACCAATCACAACAATGGAATGGTTTTAATTGACAACGAAAAATTACATTCTCTGCCGTAAACAAGCCATTTTTCGAAGAAAATTGTAGCTTTATCGATCTACGGACAACCCGAAAATACATATTCATGGACTTACAACAAGTATCAGACGTCGTTATATAGTCAGGGAGAATATACTTGTTTGGTTTGGTGGTAAAATTGTGTTTGAAATGCCATTTTTCGAGCGTATTTCACAACTTTATCCTCAATAATTTGGCGCCATCATGGCGATTTTTGTAAAATTTGGGTCAACGAGAAAATACGAGATACTACGATATCATTCTAAACGTTAAAGTCGGATCCGGGATATATTGTAAAATTATCCGCGTACATGGTAATACAATGTTTCTTTTGCAACAAATTATAGGTTTTTAATGTCTAAAATTTTGTAACGGTGTTTTATACTGCAGTCACATGTTAATAAATTTTACTATTTTATTCAAAATGAATTTCAAAGAAAATGAAGGAAAATAAATTGCTAGGAATGAACTCATTGTTAAAGAATATATTGAAACAACTGTGATAGTATTGCATGCTATACATAATAGAGTATATTGTATAAAAAACAAATTAATTTGGCTAATGAATA